>BTPG01000006.1:152675817-152753317 GCA_036245525.1 Semisulcospira habei
TTCATTAAATTAACCCGTACCATCAACCTCCTACTGACACCAAAAATATCAACACATCTCTGCCATAATCCCCAACTACTTTTGCCGCATATTGATTCATCCCAACTGAAACAACTGATCCAATTATGCCTGGCAATGCGTCCATTGCTTTCACACCAATGTTTTAAGCAAGTCTGATATGTGTGACAACTGTTTTTTTTACCATGACTGTAATCTTTTTGATCACTTGTGGTGCTGGAGGTGTGGACCGCCCCCACCACCACCACCACACCGAGAAGCTAACACAACAGTAATAATAATAAATCCAAAGCATATTTAAACTTGCAAATAAGTGAAACCCTGCTCTTCTGAAAAGTGTTTTCAATCTCTCCGCCAAAGTTGTGTCTTCGTGAAGTATTTCTGATGATCTAGTCTTCATCTATTCCTGTTGGGACTCTGTCGATTTTCCGTTTGTCCTTTCCCTCCCAATTACTAATCGCTCTATCTAACCTCGTCCTATGATCTTTTCTCAGATTGACAAATCATTTTAATCTGTGTTGGATTCTCTTGTTTCACTTCTGTGTCAAGATTCTCTTCATCCAGCATCGTTGCCAGTTGTGTTTTTTTCTTCTTCTTCTATATGTTGCTTTATCAAGCTCAACCCTTAGTTTTGGGCAATCAATTTACAATTTACCATCTCACCCTCTTTATCGTTATTGTCTCGGCAGTGTGATATCTATCCAACAGCCCTTTATTCTCTCCGCATTGGACAGACACGGTGGGTCTTTCCTATTGTGTTCTCATTATGGTCATTTCTCGCTAAATGATGGGTTTCTTTGTTCTTACCGGTCGTGTTGTCTATGTCTAGGCAGTCATTGTTACTTCAGTGCATTTCAATTTCTTGTCGGCCTGTTGGGCAACTCTTGTTTGCGTGCTTGTACATGGAGCTGCCAGTTTTATTAAACTCACACGTCCTCACCGGTCGTCTACTTCTATACTAAGAACACCAAATTCACCATTGGTATGACGGCTGCGCAGTGCTGACCTCATCCACCGACTTCTCTTTAATTGTACTAAAGCTCTTAAACTTACAAGGATTCGTTTTTATTGTTAAATGTACTTCAAAGTGTCTTGACACAATTACAGAGCTGGCCACAGTAGCAAAAACATGTGAGAAATCCTATGTTTCGCACCCATAAATGTGCATTTTGGATACAGTAATTGACATCCCATGACCTTTGACCTCAATTTGACAATCAACCAAATCAGTACATAATCTACAGTTCAATCTCTTATTTGGTTCTCTCCTTTAAAAGACTTTGCCCTTCAATGAGTTATGGATAATATAATAGGGGTATCATTTTGAAGACCCCATAAACCCATTTTCAATGCAATGAATCAATTCAGCAATAAAGAAAGCTCATGTACAAAAAACAAAATGACTAAATGGAGTCATGCAAGAGTATGTACTTTGGGAGCCGTTATCTTCATACTCGTAGACTCTTGAAAATTTGTACAGTTAGTGATATAACTGTGATGTTAAGACATTGCGTTTGAAGACCAAACTCCTCAGATAAATAAGAATATAAGAGTACTTTAAAGAGAATCCAGATACATATCCAAAGGTGCCTACCCCTCTTAGACCATTTTGTGTAATGGGCTGCTTAAAAATGTGTATTTTGTGTAATCATTTCAGCGCAACACGCAACGAAAAAATACACCACAGCAAACAAATTTAAAATAAAGACATTTATCCACACTATTAGCTATTTTATTCACACAATATCAGGTATTGCTGTAGCAAGTTTGGGTTTGAAGTTGTGAATAGTATTTGCGAAAAAAAAAAACTCACTTTTTTTGTAAAAATATGGTCATTTTGGACATTTTTCTTGAGCTCTTGTGACCCTTGACTTTTCCGAGGGATCAACGAAATTAGTGTGCATATAAAGGTCATTTTATCAGGTATCTTTGTACCAAGTTTGGGTTTGAAGTTGTGAATAGTATTTGAAAAAAAAGAAATTATGTCCCAAAATGGCTATTTTTGATATATTTCCTGATCCTCTGTGACCTTGACCTTTGTGAGAAACTGTCACTAAAATTGGCATGTTTAGAAAGTTCTTGCCACAAAGTACTCTTGGGCCAAGTTTGAAGACTAGCTTCAATAGTCTCCGAGAAAATGCCAACGTTAAAGTTTACCACGCACGACGGCGGACGGACGGACCGCTGGCTCAGAACAGACTCACTTTTTCTTCGCATGCAAGCCAAAAATGTCTTTCGTGCATGACAGATCGCTGTTACTTAACATGCATCAGTAACTAAAAAGGGCATCTGTTACTGCGACACGTTAGTGTCCATGGATTTCCAGTATGCCGATACACTGTAAGGCTCTAATTTGTCACCAACTGCAATGTTTACACCTGCCACTGTACGGTATATCCACAGTCTAGACAACATGTAATAAGTGGCATTGAACGATGTTGTGTCTCATACATGATCGGATGGAAGTGCCAGTGTTGAAAGACACTGCACATACTACACGTGTGACCAATGTGTGTCGGTGTCCACTGACAGAGTCACCTACATGTGCACGGCCAAGGTGTAGCATCAGAGGAACGGAATATCAATTAGAACCTCCAAATTGAGCTTCAGAATCAAGCTGTACGTCATTGCCGTCAACCGTCGATCGCTCCAGCTGACACTGCCAACACGTGGTTATGCTGCCACGCAGTAGGTGGGCACACGTGTCCCAATACATCAAAGCTATCTGCTTTTGAAACCATGTCTCCAAACACAAAATTTTATCACTTCGAATATCTACACATTCACTCGCCATTTCGACCGTAATACGCATGCTAGCGCCGCAAAGCTGACCGCATACAACGTACAAAAAGTACGCACGCACTGTCAGGACCCTCACGGTAGTGTAAACATGAATATGTCAGTGCGAAGTCACCACACGCACGGCGAGGCTCGCGTATCACCGGGTGCGCGATATAAAACACCTGACACTGCTCTAGCGGTTTTCCGGGCTGCACGGTATACGAGACCGCCAACCAGTACAGCGGTTTGCCGGGCCGAAAGGGTTAACGAAAAAGTGCTTTATGTCAACTTTGGGATGTACTACTGCCTTGGCCCCAGCGGACTCCAAATATCTTTGAATGTCATACTTTTGTACGCACCACTGTAAGCAACACCAAAGTCCTTTCTGATTGATTGATTGATTAGTTCCGGGTTTAACGTCCACGGCACCGAAGTGATAATGGACGGCCCTGACGGGCGGGTTATGGGGGACAGGGAAATCTATTGCATATGGGGTACGACCTGAACACTGATCACTCAGGCGCACTCCAACTGTGCCACGTTGATTTACCAGGACCTTTAAACGGACATGCTATTGAACAAATCCGTTTTTTTCCCCTGGATTGTGAGTCCAGCTACTGGGGCCGGGACGGGATTCGAACCCACGACCCGGCGATTCCCTTCGCTCTCCTGCCCCGACGTTTAACCGCCTGAGCTATTTCGGACTCCAAGTCCTTTCTGCACACGTTGCATGCATTTGTAGCAGAGGAGCCTCCTGCTGTCGCTAGTTACTACCCGTGAGTCAGAGTTCAGTGTTTCAGTGCACGCTTGGCGCGCTGTGTGCGAGTATTTTTGCTGCCTTGGCTAGTCAGTGTGTAGCGGACTACACGCGCAAAGCTCAGTGACATAGTCTGGTTCCAGAGGCTGGGAGCCTATATAAAGCGGCCGATCTTCTGTCCACGAGCCCCCCCCCCCTCCCCCTGTAAATTGCGTATTTTAGAGGAACTGGTCGTACTCGCGTAATTTGAGCCGAAAATGCGTAAAATTACGAGCTAGCGCGTAAGGTAGGCACCTCTGCATATCCAGCACCCCTGATACAAGAAATTCTCGCTTATCACACAAATAGACAAGGGCAGATCTGGTGTAGTCTTTACATAATATTTCTCACAAAGGTAAGAAATTCACAATTATGTTTGAAAGGGCTAGTTAGTTTACCTTCAAAAGACTTTTGTGCTCTCTCTGCGTCATCAGGGTTTTTGTCAGGATGCACAAGAATGGACATCTGAAGAGAAAACATGGATATAAAAATGTTACAAATCATACAAGTGACAAATTAACAAAACAGGAAGAACATTTTTTTAAACTATCTTCATTAACCCTTATCATTCGGAATACACCAGCGTGTGAAATAAGTTTGACTAAAATAGTTCAAGGGTAATGCCAAAATAGCTTGGCGCCTCTAGGCGCCAAGCTATTCTGGCACCAGCCTTGATTTAACCAATATCATACTGAGGCTAAAAGCTTCAAATTTGTACACTGCCACACGCAAGCTACATTATAGTACTTACAGATAAGGGTATAGACCAATGGCTTTAGTTCAAGGGCGGCGCCAAGCTATTCTGGCACTATCCTTGAACTATTTTAGTCAAACTTATTTCACACACTGGTATATTCCAAATGATAAGGGTTAATATTCGTGTGCTATTTGTTATTTTTTGGAGAGACGCTGTAAGTATGACTGATCTTCATCAATTGAAGCTCCACTATCTAAAACCAGAGGATGACAAAGAGCAATAAATAACCATAAAATTATTTATTACTTACAAACTTACAAAGAAATTGCATGTATAAATGCAGATTAACACATTCTACCCCAGGGCCAAAATCCCCAAATTTTGATGTTGCCCTCTAAGGACTGTATTAAAATTCTAGAGACAAATCGAGCATGACAGTTCAAAGGAGTTGCCAGAATAGCTTGGCGCCTATGGGCGCCAAGCTATTCCGGCACCACCCTTGAACTATCATGCTCGATCCATGTCTTGCTGTGCTGTGTCAAGGCTGAATGAGTTAAAGAAACAAGATGTTATGAACCCAGCCCACAAAGTCTCTTTTGTATCAGCACATGAGCTTGCATGCATTTTCCCACTTTTTCTCGCTCACAGATATCATTGATAAGGGAAGTCGAGGTGGTCTTCCTAAATCAAACTGTCAGAGAGACAGACAGAGAAAGAGAGAGCATTGGGTCAATTCATGTATAACAATGATGTGTCTGGTGCTTTGCATCTGTTTGGCAACATTCACACTGACATGTCTAGTGCTTTTATGTCACCGTCATTGTCTGAGGTTGATAATTCTTCGTTTTGACATTTTTCTGTGATGAATTATTTTGTGCAGACAAGTTGAAGAGGTATAAAGCTGCTTGACGAACTCATCCAATGTCTTTCTCCAAGCTAGCTATTCCCAAAATTTGAAGAGAATATAACACAAATTATGGACTTAAATGCATGTCAACCGACTTTCTATAAACGACAATTTTTCTCTTTAACGAGTTATCCAATACTCAGAGGCTCTCCAAAATATATCTTGATAGAAGCATTTTTCTAAAGTTTCAGACCTGTAGCTGTACATACACAAACACCAGAGATATTTGTGTCTACACACACAACACTTCCCACCAAATGTACGTTCAACAGGGCGGTTAGGGTACATAGACCCGATGTAATCATAGTTATCATGTTACTTTTCTATCAGAGTCTCAGGTGTGCCCGCCTACACTGTCATTTGCGTGCTATGAAACGTGCTCCAACCAACCCCATCCTGAGAAGTCTCTTCTACAAACAGAAGAGACTTTAAAAATAGATGAGTGAGAGTAACTTACCTGTCTGTATTTCTTTTTGACATCAGCCAAAGGTGTGTCTGGATCAACATTTAAAACCTGTAAAAACATACATGTATGTTGAAATGGTTCATGTGGGTATTTCGTTAGTACAGTAATAGAAACAGGCAAAATAACATGAATACAATAAGATCAAATGAGATGAGATAATATATATGATATATTTTATTGTCATTTGCTTTCATGTAAAAGTACAGTAAAAACATTGGAATTTTTTCTTGATGTCAGTTCTACATGCACATGCAAGCATACACTCACAAATCATAATTATCATTAAAAATAAAATAGCTTTAAAGCATATAAAATCCACTCAATAATATCACACCATTATCACCGGCAGCTGATGATAACACTTCACAGCATACATTTTGCTGATGGCTGGGGATGATGCCAAATTTCCAATAATTTTAAAAACACAATCTGCATCCACTGGCATTGAAGAGCCTAATTTTACTGTTATTATTTTCCCATAAGAATCCCAAATTGGAATAAAATTACCGGTAACGCATTGGCTGTCAGTAACGGCTTTCATCACCATGATTCCTGCAATAATCATTGCAACTAATAATGCTTCTCACACTCACAACCAAAAGGGTTAAAAGGCAACTCACATCAAAAGGATTCAAGTTGAAGTATGTTGCTCCAGGTCGAGTTAGCCTGTCCAGCTGCTGTTTACTTGTCAAAACGGAATCCCTCTGCTCAATAGCCTTCACCTGTTGACAAAATAAAAACATTAAATACTGATTGCACACCTTGCTTAAGGCAACAGGCAATAAAGTGTTAACCCATTTAGCCCCAACATCCTATAATAGCCCTCGCGCTGGGACCATATGGCGTTGAGGCGCGTCCCCTGGGTGGTGGATAGGGGGTCCCTCGTGAGAGGGGTGCACCGAATGAAATAAGGTGCCGTGAACCAACATGGTCTAAGGGAAGGTGACCCCGACAGAAAACCCCTGGTCCTCCTAGTCCTAGTAAGGGGGTTGGGCGTGGGGGTAGCTTCCCCACCCTGCAAAAAAGGAAATAGCTACAAAAACGCCGACGAAAAGACTAACAGTAATTCCTTTCCTGGAGGAGGAAGGTTCTTCTACCAGAAGACTTATGACATCCTGTGTTGAAAGCCGGAAGTCTTCGGAAGCCACAGGACCGAGCCGCCTCTCTCTATCCAGGGATACAACCATGGGCACATGGAACGTCAAGACCATGTACCAGAGCGGCAAGGCCGCCCAGATAGCAGCGGAAATGCAAAAGTACAACCTTTCCCTGCTAGGTATCAGTGAAGCCAGATGGACGCAGTCTGGCCAGAAAAGGCCTGTTAAGTGGGGAGATGATTCTGTATTCAGGTCATGAAGAGGAGAATGCCCCCCATACAGAAGGAGTAGCATTCATACTGTCACCAGTGGCACAGAGAGCGCTGATGGGCTGGGAGCCTCTTGGGCCAAGAATCATCACAGCAGCCTTTAGAACCAAGAAAAAGCTCAAGCTGAACGTCATCCAGTGTTATGCGCCCACTAATGACAGGGACGAGGAAGAGAAACAAGAGTTCTATGACCGACTCCAGAGTGCCTTGGACAAATGTGCGGAGCGAGACATCACCATCGTCATGGGCAATTTTAATGCCAAAATAGGGGAGGACAACACGGGATACGAAGAGGTGATGGGGAGACAGGGACTAGGCTCGGAGATGAGTGAGAACGGGGAGAGGTTTGTAGACTTTTGTGCTCTAAACCGACTTGTCATTGGAGGCAGCATCTTCCCACACAGAAGGATACACAAAGCAACTTGGGTCTCACCTGACCATACAACAGAGAACCAAATAGACCATATCTGCATTAGCAAGAAATTTAGAAGATCCCTTCAAGATGTTCGAGTGAGGAGGGGAGCAGATGTCGCCTCCAACCACCATCTGCTTACCTTAAGAATGAAGCTCAAGCTAAAGAAAAGCCGCACAGAGACAACAAGAAGACAGCGCTATAATGTAGGCCTCCTGAGAGAAACTGGAGTGAGAGAAGAGTTCAAACTGGTGCTGTCCAACCGGTTTCAAGCGCTACAGGAGCTAGTAAATGAAGAGGAGGCGGTCACCACAGAGCAGCAGTGGAAGGCAGTTAGAGAGGTGCTGAACTCAACCTGCAAAGACACTGTAGGGTTCAGGAAACACCATCACAAGGACTGGCTGTCGGCACAGACCTTGAAGAAGATAGAAGTGAGGAAGCAGAAGAAAGCAGTTGTCAATAACAGTCGCATGAGAGCAGCCAAAGTAAGGGCACAGGGGGAATACTCAGAAGCCAACCGCGAAGTGAAGAGGAGTATCAGGGCAGACAAGAGGGCCTACACAGACAGCCTGGCAGCAGAGGCAGAAAAGGCAGCAGGCAGCGGCAACATGAAACAGCTCTATGACATTACCAGAAGATTGTCAGGCAAGTATGGCCATACAGAAAGACCAGTAAAAGACAAAGAAGGCAAGCCTATTGCAGACAGAGCAGACCAACTCGACAGATGGGCCGAGTATTTTGAAGAGTTACTGAACAGACCTAGCCCACCCGACCCTCCAGACATCCAGCCAGCAGAGACCGACCTACCCATCAGCTGTGACAGACCCAGCCGGGAAGAGATCAGAAGAGCAGTGGCATTTTTGAAGAACGGCAAAGCAACAGGCCCAGATGGCATCCCAGCGGAGTCTCTGAAAGCAGACCTAGAGACAACAGTGGAGATGCTGTACCCACTGTTTGGAAAGATCTGGGAAGAGGAGGTGATGCCGGCTGACTGGAAGGAGGGGTACCTAATCAAGCTTCCCAAGAAAGGCGACCTCAGCAAGTGTTCCAACTACAGAGGAATCACCTTGCTGTCGGTACCAGGAAAGGTCTTCAACAGGATCATCCTGGAGAGAATGAAGAGCTCCGTTGACCCCCAGCTGAGAGACCAGCAAGCAGGATTCAGGAAGAACCGATCATGTACAGACCAGATCGCCACTCTCCGCATCATCGTGGAACAGTCTCTGGAGTGGAGCTCCCCGCTGTACGTCAACTTTGTGGATTACGAGAAAGCATTTGACAGTGTGGACCGAGAGACTCTGTGGAAACTCCTACGACACTACGGTGTACCCACAAAGCTCGTCCGCCTGATCAAGAGCAGCTACGATGGCATGACATGTCGCGTGATCCACGAAGGGCAGTTCACCAGGGAGCTCCAGGTTAGAACTGGTGTCAGGCAGGGGTGTCTGCTGTCTCCGTTCCTCTTCCTACTGGCCATAGACTGGGTCATGAAGATGACCACAGAGCACAGACGAAGTGGAATACAGTGGACACTGTGGACACAGCTTGACGACCTCGATTTTGCAGATGACTTGGCATTACTGTCCCACACTCATCAACAAATGCAGGACAAGACCACGAGGCTTGCTGACATCTCGTCCCAAGTGGGCCTCACCATTCACAAACAGAAAACAAAGACAATGAGGCTAAACGCAACCAGGGAAGAACCAGTCTTGCTTGCTGGCACCCCGTTGGAGGAGGTGGAGTCCTTCACCTATCTCGGGAGCATCATAGACAAAAAAGGCGGCACTGATGCAGATGTCAGAGCACGAATTGGTAAAGCCAGAGCAGCCTTTCTCCAGTTGAAAAAAGTGTGGAGTTCCAGAGAGCTGTCACAACACACCAAAGTCCGGATTTTCAACTCCAATGTAAAAGCAGTTCTCCGATATGGAGCAGAGACTTGGAGATTGACAAAAACCACAGTCAACAGAGTACAGACCTTTATGAACAGTTGCCTTAGAAGAATTTTGAAAATCCACTGGCCAGAGAAGATCAGCAACGTCAGACTCTGGGAGAGAACAGAGCAGATAACAGCAGAGAATGAAACTGGGCGAAGAAGATGGGGATGGATCGGTCACAGTCTGAGAAAGCCAGCTTCCAGTATCACTAGGCAGGCATTGTCATGGAACCCCCAGGGAAAGAGGAAAAGAGGTAGGCCGAGAAACTCCTGGCGTCGAGACTTCCATGCAGACATCAAGAGACTGGGAACCACCTGGAGTAGAATCGAAGGAGAAGCACAGGACAGGAGTTGCTGGAGGTCTCTTGTCGACAGCCTATACCCGGGTAGGGGTGACAGGCGTAAGTAAGTAAGTACCCTATAATAGCAGGAGATGGATGAACCATGATAATTCAAGGGTAGTGCCAGATTAGCTTGGTGCCTTCAGGCACCAAGCTAATCTGGCACTACCCTTGAAAAATAGTTGAATTATCATGGTCATCCATCTCCTGCAACTGGTACATAACTGTTAAGTGACACCTCCAAAATTTAGGAAATGTGGCCTTGGGGCTAAATGGCTTCATAATAATTTTAGTATTTCCTGTATACCGGTACTAGTTTTTACAATGTCTGACAGAGACAATAAATCTGCAGTGCACAAAAAGGACTAAAATTATGAGGTCTGAATGTTGTAAAACAAAGCGCTTTTCTGCTCTTTTTCTCCTTTGCTATGCGGCAGCACACCAGGGGCAGTAGTAAACCTCCGTTACATGTGCCTACTTTGTTACATGGACTGTCTACAGAAGGGCAGAAAAGTCTTAATAGAAGCAAGACAACACTGAGAACCTGTTGAATCTGTAAATTTTAGCAAAGTAGAGCATTGTTCGGGTTATTACCAGTACTCAAGCAAAGAGCAAGTCATGTAATTTTAAACTAAAATGCTCATTCTTGCACCATGAATCAAAGCACCACAGCTCTAGCTAATCTACTGAGGTGTTCAGGCAGACTCATGAAAACCTATGCTTTTAGCAGATGGCACAGATGGCCTATCAGCTTTCTGGGATTTTGAAAAAGCTTACTCAGTCTCCAGTATTGAAGACTGTCATCCATGCATACCATACACTGGTATGAGGAAGTGAGTAAGTGTATTTGTAAGCTGCACCTGCAGTGGAGAATCAAATCTGCAATATTATGGTCTGTTTCTATTTACAGCAACCATGAGATCAGTTGAAGTTTGAAAAAGATCAGCTATCAAGTACATAACTGGGGTTATGAAAAGGGTCACCCATGGCAACTTGAAAAAGCTTATGGACACTTTAAACACCAAACAGTAGACTGGTTGGCAATCTAAAAGCTGGAGTTTTCATCTGATGGACACCCTACATCACCACCAAAGATGAGCACAGCACTGTGAGCAAGAAAGCCCTGACACTGGCCATGCTCGAAGAAAAGTATCCCCAAGAAGCATGGATACGGGCATACACCGATGGGTCAGCCACAGATGCAGTTCAGAATGGAGGGGCTGGGGTGTACATTCAGTACCCAAACGGAAAATGGCAGGCAGAGGCAGTATCAACAGGCCTTCACTGCACAAATTACAGAGCTGAGATGGAAGCCCTGGTCCGTGCTGTAAACACCCTTAGTGGCACCACAGACCCTGATGCCAAGATTGTCTTCCTGACTGATGCCATATCTGTCCTTGAGGCAGCAACAGCAAGCAAACTGCCACGTCTACAAGAGGCACTGCAAAGCATCAAGTGCACCAGACTGGTGCTGCAGTGGATCCCTTCACACTAGGGCATCTACGGCAATGAAGAAGCTGACAGAATGGCAAAAGTGGGCGCAGAGAAAGAACAAGATGAAAATGGAGTCAGCTTCACAGAGATGAAGACCATCATTAAGTCTGTGTAAAGACCACCACAACGGCCCCTAGAGAGTTAAAATCAGCTGTCCAGACAAGAGCAGGTGACCATCTTCCATCTGAGGACCGGGCACAACCGACTGAATTTCCACCTGCACAGACACTTTCACCTCATGCCATCTCCCCTGTGCCCTTGTGGAGAAGCATAGCAGACCACAGAGCACATCCTCCAGGACTGTGGGAACCACCAGCTGCTGAGGGAGGAGATTTGGCAGAAGCCCGCAACTCTACAAGAGAAACTGTACGGGCCTGTGGAGGTGCTACAGAAGACCACAGATTTCATTTTGAGAGCCAAACTCCAAGTGTGACAGCGTTCGAGAAGAAGATCTGATGGGCAAATAAATTTTGGATTTCTAGTAAATTCCAGCAATAACTTTTGCCCAGTCAGCTGCCTAATCTTTTAGGCTTTTATCAGCCAGGTCCATTTTTAACCTCTTGTTTAACCCAAGTCACAAAGATCACTTGTTTTATTATGGAGTTTTAAAAAGTTTCATTTGTGCAGGTTATCATTCCCCACCCCCTCCCTCTTGGCTGATCTCACGTGGAACTACTAACTAGACACATTCATCAATTCAAATATGAACCCAGTTTTATGGTTGACATTACACAAACATTTCAAATTACAGACATTGTAAATGTAAGTGACAACATTCCATGAACTATGCCCCATGATCCATAACCAGCAAGATGCAAACTCTTGAGCCCCCACAGATGCTGTATGAAGGGCTTTTCTGTCTGAACAGATTGTTTTTGTAAATTTGAAAATGTTGAATCAGTGTCCAGGACTGAAGACTGTCAGTGTTAGTAGTACTATTACCGAGCACCCTATTACCCATGCAGTTTTTCAAGAGAAAAGAAGCAAGAGGAAGAAGAGCTTCACAGCAGGCCCACTGTCCACCCCTGTATACCAATTACCATTACCAATGATGAATAAATGCACTGCATTCAAAACAAACTCAAACTTTCAGTTTCAGCAGTTGTATAATGCATCCGACTTTTTTCCTAACCAGACTTGGGAGAACCTGGCACCTACCTGAGTCCGCTACAGTACTATCACAATTACTGTATCAGCATGAAAAGCTGCCATCTTGTGGGTTAAGAAAAGCTGTGTTTGACTTTGAGTAAATTTAATGTAATGGCCGTGTAGGACGAGTACTAGAGAGAGAGAGAGAGAGAGAGAGAGAGAGAGAGAGAGAGAGAGAGAGAGAGAGAGAGAGAGAGAGAGAGAGAGAGAGAGAATGTTGTTTAATACGTTTACGACGTACAACTTGCGTTTGTGTAAATGTGCTCAAGGCTTTTTAACACACACGTTCAACAGCGAAGAGCGATTCTAATCTTGCTACTGTTCCTTCTGTTCAGGCTTTAGTACAGACCGAGCACTTTCCCCCCAGCAATAACGGTGTTTACAAAACTAACTTCAGGTCCGGATGATCTGCTAGTCCTATCTGTAGACTACACATCGATGTGAAGTTTTACCTGAACTCAACAAATGCGAACTAACTTGTCTAAAACATAAAAACAATGACTGAAGAACTTACTTCCTGATAAAAATCACTGAAAGCGTTTTCTGATGCAGAACACCCCGCAGCCAGGGTTTCATTCTCTGCAGGTGGAGAGGAGACTGCCGGCGCTGAAGAATCACTCGTAGGTTCCACAGCGTTCGTAGCCATTTTGATTCTGTGTGTATTTTCTTAGCTTTATCAATAAAGAGCAACGCGAGAGATTGCCTCCCCTTAAGCGGATTGAGACTCAATTCAGTCGTCGTCGCATCAGTAACTGACAAGTGAATCGCGGCTATCGAATGCAGTGCTAACAGCTGAAAAATATTTGTCAGTGGCGGATGCAGTTACATGCCCCCACCCTCGACCCTGGCCGAGCATATTACTAGGACGATACCCGAAATTAACCCAAGTACAACTTGAAACCGAACGACACTGTAAAAGTGGCCCTGCCGCGGGCCCGGCAGCCATCACTAACAACCGTCTGCAAAACAAAATGAACAACAAAAAAAACCCAAACAAACAAACAAACAAAAAAAAATCGACGTACACACTCAGTGATACTGACTCAGATGAAGTCAGTCCGTCAGTCAGTAAAAGCATAGTGTTGTCCCGGGCATCGTTCACTGAGTCGAGTAGCATCATAGCGTTGTCAGTTCGGTTTGCCGCCCGGCGGCACTGACTCTGACTTCAATTGTCAGTGCCGCGAGAAAAAACAAAACAAAAAAAAACCAAAGTTGAACAAAAAAACAAGTCGGTGCCGGGAAGTGGCAGTAACGGAAGATAGTTTTCTTTCATTTTTCTTTTACATTTACGTTTTGGTTGTTTTATAATATCAGTTTCCGGCGGAAGGCTTTTGGACGGTTTCGACTTCACCGACCGAGTCTGACGTCAGGTGCCGGGACGAGTCATTGTCACTGAGTTGCCGGCCGGCTTGGCCGGATTACTTATCCGGCCGCCACTGAATCAGTTACCGACGGAGTGAGCCGATTCACTAACAAACAAACAAACAACTGAACAAACATTTATAATATGTATGTTATTTTCGGCGGCCTTTTCATTCGGGCCGCCTTGGTGTTCCCGGGGGCTTTTGCACGGTGTTGTCAGTCAGTGTAGTTGTTCTGCTGTATAGTAGTCGTAGTCACCCACGTCGGTCGGCCACCGCTAAAACTGACTGACATCATTTGTACAGCGGCCGGGTGCAAGTCTCAGTGAACCCTCAAACAAACAAAGAAACGAACGAACGAACAAACAAACAAACAAAAAAAAATATATAAGTCATATCATATACAGCGGTCGGTCCCGCCCAAAAACAACCCAAGTCCAGTTTCACTCAGTCATAATTAAAAACTGTAGGCGGCTACGTACATGCGCCGAGTGACCAGGTCGGTTTTCTAGTGTAGATTTATGAATGAGCAGATCAGTAATGCAGGAACGGCGTTTGTGTTGGATTATTATTATTACGCGGGCTGGTACTTTCTTTTATCATTATTTAGTTTTTGCCACCACTGAAAAGCGGAATCAGTTACACCGTGACTCTGTGTCTACGCATGTTGGTGTGTACTGTGTGCACGGTGTGTGCATGGTGTGCGTGTGTGTGTGTGTGTGTGAGTGTGTGTGTGTGTGTGTGTGTGTGTGTGTGTGTGTGTGTGTCGGTGTGAGCGTGGGTGGCGCCGCGGGTAGGTCAGTGGCCGTGGGGTGTCACGGTATGTGTGTGTGTGTGTGTCTGTGTGTGCCGGTGTGTGTGTGTGTGTGTGTGTGTGTGTGTGTGGAGTGTGTGGTGTGTGTGTGTGTGTGTGTGTGTGTGTGTGTGTGTGTGTGTGTGTGTGTGTGTGTGTGTGGACTTGTGTGTGTGTGGACTTAGCACGACGTACTTGATCGACTGAATTATTGAAGTCGGAGATAAATCACACGGAAAGAACAACAAAACAACTTGATTAACGAAAAATCATAAAACAACAAAACGATTAGTAAGGTAAATGACTGAATGAATGAATGACAAAAATGACTGAATGAATGACTAAATGAATGACTGACTGAATAAATGATACATCACTCGTTCAAGGTCTGCCCACGCATCCATCCATCCGGCATCCATCCATCCATCCATCCATCCATCCATCCATCCATCCATCCATCCATCCATCCATCCATCCATCCATCCATCCATATCCATCCATCCATCCATCCATCCATCCATCCATCCATCCATCCATCCATCCATCCATCCATCCACTCACCAACCCACCCAATCTGCTAGTCCGCACATCCCGGCATTAGTTAACCCATCCGTTCGTCCATATGATCCATCCGGCATCCGTCCGCCCGCCATTCATCCAAACTGACAACATAAAATAACAACTACAACGATTTCCTGCTGACTGCTACGTTCAGAAATAATCCGCGGAATTTTGCCGCCGGCCGAACTAGTTGTACGAGGTCTAGATTCTCATGAACACCTTTTGCTTGCCGGCTGGACACACGATGACTGATTCGACTTAAACAGCGGCGTAGGAACCCAAACAGCCCCCCCCCACCCCACCCCACCCCTCGTGAAAGTGAGGTAGGATGGGGAGGGAACATGTAATCCCCTGGCCCCACCTCCCCTCCCATAAGTTATATTTTGAGAGAATTTTTATAATCATATTTCCTTTTTGGAGGAAAATTATTTTCGGACCAAAACAAAACAAATCAAAATATTGTTTTTATATTTGTTATAAGGAGATTCTTTTTAAATAAAAGAAAATATCGTAACATTTTGATTATTATGTTTGATTTTTACGAGGTTGCATTGTTGCTCGCTTCACTCCAACCACCACCACCCCCCCCCCCCTCTCCCCCCAGATCAGTCATCCTTTTGTAATCTGATTTGAGTATATCTTATATTCCGAGGCCAGGACTGCACCTACCCTAGCCCCCCCCCCCCCTCCGCCCTCTTCCGCAGTGACTGATTTTTCTGGATGGTGGACAGTAAGGTGTCAGCAGAAGCGGATCCGTTACCTCGAGGGAGGGGTGTCCAGCGTTTTGCTTGGGACCATTGTTTGTGTCAACAACAGGCTTCCTTACGCTAGACCTACTTCCAGCGACCGAAAATTCAAACAGCAGGGGGGGTGGGGGGGAGGGGGGGCGGGGGCGGAAGAGGATGTGTGTGTGTGTGGGCGGGATGGGGGGGGGGGGGGGCGGAGGGGAAGGGGAGTGTCCCTTGGTGTCCAAACCATAACCCCTGCCCACAGTCCAAAAACCAACATGCTGCACCCCCCCCCCCCCCACCCCAACAAAAAACAAACAAAAAATGAAAAATCTACGCCACTGTAAATTCCTCCGGTACACCAACCAAAAGGCTGAAAACGGCTGTTCTTCTTGGTAGCTTCTTTCTTTTCCAACTGACGTAGCAAACAACACGTTATTGCCAGCCGTGATCACTCGACATTGTTTTTGACGTCTTTGTGGCGGACAAGAAGTTGTGAAAGCCGTTTCTTGAATTAAGTGCATCGTAGTGGAAGTTTGAGAGGGAATATGTCTCTTGGATAAAATATCAAGTCAGTACATAAACATAACCATAACCATAACATAACCATGCCGGGTCCGAGTCTCTCAAAATACACAACTCTGGCTTTAGGATGCATCTTTAAACGCCGTCCGCCTGAGGAACATGGGTATTAAAGACTACACACTGCAGGCAAGAGGCATACGGCCGTCATTTTCATAAGCCCCCGCAGACACTGGGGCTCATGAGAGTCTGTGCCTCTTAAAATCTGGATGTTGTTTGCTGCACGGTGTTCTGGCGGTTGAGGGGGTTAACCCTTTTCATCCTGATACACCCATTGCTTGACATACATTTTACCATGATAGTTCGAGTCAAGGGCGGTGCCAGAATAGCTTGGCGCCTGAGGCGCCAAGCTATTCTGGTACCATCCTTCAACTAAAACGTTTGATCTATCTCCTAATTTGTTATGCAGCCTTCATAGGACATTAAGCAAATTTTAAAAAAAATCAGCCTCGGGATGTAATGGGTTAATTGAAATGGGGTCGCGAACCACTTCGCCTGGAGATACAGCAATCATGGGATGAACACGATATCTCCGTACCAGAGATGATGGCGTGTATGGAGGGGTGGGGGGTGGGGTGGGGGGGACAGGGGTGGGGGGGGGGGGGGGTACCATCACGGATTCATGACGATTAGTAATTTTGTGATTCGTGAACACGAGCATAAAAAAATAGCACATGATTCACGTTTCACGAGGGAAAGCGACGAGGAAGCCGGAGAAACCGAAGGTACCTCTCAACTCCGTACGTCCTCTGAGGACGAAATTATCCAATTTTTGCAGATACCCTCTGAGGTACGGCTATATGAAAGTTCAGGAGACAGATCGACCATGATTTCAAGGTTGGTGTCAGAATAGCTTGGCGCCTAGAGGTGCCAAGCTATTCTGACACCAACCTTGAAATATCATGGTCGATCCACATCTTGTCGTAGTTTTTCAGGGCGTTATCAATATGGGTTAACATTAGCCGTAGACAATGATAAACGGCGGGAGAGGAAGGGGGTGGGGGTGGGGGTGGGCTGGGACTGTGGGACTGGATGTTGATGGTGGATAGAGACAGTTTCACATTCTTCAACTGCCCCGGAAGATCAAACGTCGAAGGAGAGGAGTGGGGTGAGGTTGTGTGGGGCTGGGGGAGTCTGAGTAGAATTTACAGTGTGGCAACATACCTGTAACGAGATAAACAGTCCCGGCGTATTTACGGGTCACGAAGATCTTATTTGGGTTTTCACATTTCAAGACAAACTATTTTCTTTTCTCCACGGATCTCGAGGAAAAACACCAGTCACTCAGGGGCGGATCGGGAGTGGGGGTGGGTTGAGGGGTACCCTCCCTCCCGCCACCCCCCCCCCCCCCCCCGACGAAATATTTTTTTTTAAATGCAATAACTAAATTGTCCCTTTCTTGAAGTTTGGACCCCCCCCCCCCCCGCCCCCCTACCCCCATGTGAAGTAAGGTCTGGCGTCGGGAGGCCTTTTGTGTCAAATCGAAGGTCCCAACAGAAAATTGGAAACCCCCGGGAGGTAACTGATCCGCCCCTGTCACGCTTTACGATTTTAGGGTATTAGCCACCCCATACACACACACCTCGCCGGCCTCCGAGAACTTTGGAATGGAGATACCATTCCGCCGGCATCCAAATAGATGTCTTTGCCGGCGGCGTGCTTTTCTGATAATTGAAAACGGGACTGTAGCCCTCTTGTGTTGTTTGTTCATTGTTTTTATTTTATTTTGCGCAGTTGATCGTTTAAAATGAAGAATCAATGTTTCAACGACTGCAGCAAGGCATAAATCATTTGTTTCAAGCAACAACCTAACCAAGCAATCCACTGACAGACCCTTATAGTCACTGATTCTTATTCGTAGAATAATTGATTCACATGCCCTGTTTTGATCAAGTTCCTCCCTGGCCGAAGAGTCACCGATTAGCTAGGGGAGTTAATCGGTGACTCTTTGGTCACAGCGTTGGACCCTCGTCTGAAACCAACCGTTGAAACCCGAGTCACAGCCCGACCCCTTTTTTCGGTGCACCGTCTTTTAAGTTTATATTCGCGGTGGCAAAAGACCTTAAACCAAACAAAAAGGGTTTCTTGTTATGATTTACTTATTGATTTTCATCGAATAGTTTGTTTAACTAGAATAAGAACTGTCACTAACATTGAGCCAGTTCGTACATGCTGTAGGCCTAATTGCAATAACTGACAGCATCACTGAATCAGTCGCCGGGATTCCCGGGGTTTAGGCAGCCGGTGCGGCCATCTCAACTGATAAGTCCAAACTGAAGTTAGTTAGTGTTCGGTCTCTGTAACAAACGTATTGTCATTTCCCCATCCCGGCGAAAACTGTTTAAAATCAACGCACTATAAAATAAATACAAATTCCAAACTGAAGTTAGTTAGTGTTCGGTCTCTGTAACAAACGTATTGTCATTTCCCCATCCCGGCGAAAACTGTTTAAAATCAACGCACTATAAAATAAATACAAATTCGTTTAGACTGAGAGACTCAGTGAGTTGGGGGTAGTGTGAAAATTTTGCACGACCCCCGACGGAACTGATGCCGCTACTGCCGACTCAGGCGGTGCGAACTAACTGAAATAGTTTAACAAACACAGTAGGCCCCGTTACTCAGTGGAGCGTTGTTGCTAGTGAAATGGGCAGACACTGACGTAAGTTTAGGACTCAGGCTTCACGAGGTCGATACTGAATCAGTACTGCCGTTACAGTTTATTTACCGTCAGCATGGCCA
Source organism: Semisulcospira habei (assembly GCA_036245525.1). Classification (NCBI taxonomy): domain Eukaryota; kingdom Metazoa; phylum Mollusca; class Gastropoda; family Semisulcospiridae; genus Semisulcospira; species Semisulcospira habei. Next base: position 152,694,948 of record BTPG01000006.1, read on the forward strand.
TTGCCGCTATAATGGGCGGCTACTGCCAGCGGGGGAGAGGGGGGGGGGGGCCGCTACGCCGACGCTGGCGAAGTCACCACTCAGACTGAACCAAAGACGACTCAGTGCGGAGTTGGGGGTAGCCGCGTGTGAAAATTTTGCACGACCCCGTCGGATTCGGAATTGATGCCGCTACTGCCGACTCAGTGCGCACTAACTGAACTAGTTTAACAACGGCACAGTAGCCAGTCTTTCAAAGATCTTCAAATCCGAGCATCGTCAGTGTCACTGACGAGTAAACAACCGCTTGAAATAGGGGGAGGTAATCCGTTAGTTACTGGACTATACGGTGACAAACAGCGCAACCGCGGACTGAAAATCAGTTGTCGACACAGGCAGCAAATTCAGTCAATGTGATACCCGGCCACTCAGTTTACTCGGTGACAAACGGCGGCCCGGCCGCGTTCACACGGCAGTGCGGCACTCCGAACCGCCGGCCCGGCGATGACTAAAGTGAACACTACTGAGTAAGAGCGCCCGTTTATAGGCAAACAACACACTACTACTTGTATGCCAACAACGTACTAATCCTGCACGAACCAAAAATTGACTAATCATGCTCAACTCAAACCCTGCTGCGGGCAAGCTACACGGCACTGCCATTCACTCGCTCGACCAACGCGGGCAACGCGATGCGGCCATACGTTAGCGGAAATATCGACGCGCTTACTTCCCTTTGAGGATCGAAGGTCACGGCCGCGTGATACTTCCGCACAAGCGCACTTTGGCGACGCGTTGAGCCTCGCACTGCGGCTGTGCGGAAATATTTCAGTCTTACTTTCCAAAACACGGTACGTGAATGACCTATAGCGGTTTGCGGGTAAGTTTATATATATTAACACTTTTAATACTGTCATTGCTGAGCTCCGCAAGGTATAGTATGATACTGTCATCAGCGGGTGCGGCCCAAAAGTTAAAAGCTGCGCAGTAGCGGCCTGTGTATGGCGAGTGCGCGCGTAGGAACATCAAGATGGCGGCTGTTAGTCCGCAGCATCGTGACATTAGGATACGAATTATGTACAAAACCAGTTTGATTTCAGTACAGCAGAGTTGTTTTTAGAAACCGATGACCAAGTCATCATTTTCACTATGATTCTTGGCAGCGAGGCACCATTTAGCAGGCATTTGATTCAGCGGTGAAGTGTTGTCCGGCCAGCGGGGACTGAGTGACTAGTCCAGGAAGTTGAATGACTGATCTCCCGTATAGTGAGGGCACTGTGGGTATTTTTATTTTCTCTTAGCACGACTGACCTGCTTCAGTCTTTGCCGTTATGACTTGAATTTCGCATCATGTTAACTTTTTCTGTAATAATAACTGTATCAGGCTAATCATTTGCCGGTTGATTATGGACCCTGTCCCTACGATAGCTGACATCCTAAGCCGGTTTCAGTGTTTCATGTCACAGAGTCACCAAGGCGGGTTCAGTCGTGAATTAACATGACTTTTTTTCAGCTTGGGCCCCCCCCCCCCCACCCCCCACTCCCCCAACTGGGCCCCAGTCACAGCGGCTGGGGCGAAGGAGCAAAAATAGGGCCCATAATTGCAAACTGTAAGTTACTGTAACGTTGCCCCATCTGGCTTCCAGGACTAAAAAGGAATTAAGTCATATCATTCTATATTTCCAGAGTAGCTTCCCTTGATCTGCTTTTGGTTCGGTCCAATTTTAAGCGTAAGTCATCCTTTGAGAAATGTTCGTTATGATGATCTGATTTGAGCCCGTGGTGGAAAGAAAACAAACAAAAGCGCACAGAAAACGATAGTATAGCAGCAAGGAAAAGGTTGTAATCTAACAGACTGTCAGAAAGTTTGATGGGGCGGATGTGGCCGGCCCCAGCTTTAACCGAGCCGGCATGGGGCGGAGTGCTGATTTCTGGCGCATTCCGCCCCCGCCCCCGCCCCCGTTACTGAATTTATAATCCTGTCAAACAAAATATATTACTGTCTTTGACGACGAGAGCTTGACTGATTCCGAAAAGCTTCAGTTTTATGCGTCTCTGTCTTGGGCCATGTACGATTCCACGGCTCACTGACACTAGTCGTGTCGTGTGAGTGCAGCCGGTCCCTTGCGAAAGATCAGTCAAACAGTGACAAATCTACAATTCCGTTAATTTGCACATTGTTTTAGTATTTATTATTTTTGTTGTTGTTGTAAAAGCTGGGTTCGAATGTGACGTTTAGTTTGACGAGAAGGAACGATGCGTCGAAACAAAACACCCAATCACAGCACACAGCTTTGATTATTTCGAAGAGAACGCGGTAGAAACCAGCAACAGGTGTCTTAAATATACCGGGCTATAACTCATTCACCCAGACGCAGGTATTTCCCAAATTTTGGAGGCATCATCTAACGACTATGCACCTGTTGCAGGAGATGGATCGACCATGATATTTCAAGGTTAGTGCCAGATTAGCTTGGCGCCGACAGGCGCCAAGCTAATCTGGCACTGCTCTTAAATTATCACGGTCGACCCATCTCCTGCTGTAGTGCGTCAGGGCTGAATGGGTTAAACATGCGTTTAGTGTTCGTCCCTTTTGTGTCGTGCACTTTCTCGATTATCTAACTGTAATTAGTAATCTATTCCCTGACTGAAAGATTTGATTTAAAACGATTTAAAGGACATGCGTTAACGAGTGAAAATAATGGTTTGTATTAACTATACTGATGAGTTAAAGAGATAAGACATTTTGGGAATCATCGGAAACTTTCTTCTAGTGTTTAAGACTGATTAGTAAAATGCGCACTCCTTTTACTCGTCAATATAGAAATCGTCTCACATAGCATTATCACATTTGCATGTTTTTATTTACATTGACATTGATTCAGGTTCCCCCGCTCCCCCCCCCCCCCCCCCCCGCTCTCCCCCTCCCCCCCCCCCCACCATTTTTACATCATGATCAATAAAAGTGATCACGGTAGGCATTTAAGGCACGCCGCGTTACCATGTAATGATGATTGGTAATTAAAGCACAGGTCTGCTTGTATGATGCACTCTACTGTTGTTTTCTGCAGCGATGAACAGGTGGGCGTGATTTAAGTTGTTATTTAGATTTTACATTTTGTTCCTGCAAGTAAAGAGGATATGTTCCTGTATGTTATTGGTCTTCTCGTCTGATCGTGTGTGCATGTGCGTGCGAGAGGGAGAGAGAGGATGTTTGCCCTGCTGGTTAGACAATTGTTTGGTTTGTTTTCTTTTATAGCGTGATATACAATGTTTGAAGACTAGGCCGGAGTATATTTGTACGAAAAGGACTACAATTTCAAAGCATTCACTCTGTGATTGATTGACTGACTGACTAGTTGATTGACTGATTGATAGATTGACTAGTTGATTGATGATAGGCATTGATTTATGTGTTGATCGATTGCTTGATTTATTGTGCAGTAGGAACTACTGTACTCGACTCCGAAAACGAAGTATGCAGTTATCCGGTTATTTCTACAGTCGGTGTAATGTATTTATTGCTTCAGCTTCCACGCGAAAGGAAGGACAATCGACTGAGGAGTGGTGACGGATCAGTTCTGCACCAGCAGGACCAAAATAGATGTAACCTTACACAAGGCGGACTTCCAGGTTCTAACACTTGGGAGTAACAAAACTTCAATAACCGACATAAAGGAACGCCCTTGACAACAGTGAGTCATATCGTCGATATTTTTTACAACCCTTACAATTATTGAACAATTATTTGTAATGTTCGTATGATTAAAAACACGGGTTGCAACACCGTAGGTTGTATTTGTAGAACTTGAAAAGAATAAAGGCTGTAGTATGTTTTGACTGAAGACGGATGTTGCCCCAAAGCGGTTTGTCCCATCTGGACCTGGGCCTGTTGCACTAGTGAGCTTGGTCCTGCGCCAGCCGCTACGCAAGGTGCCACGCTATAGCGGAGCACCTTGCTTAGTGGCTGGCGCAGGACTAAGCTCACTCATGCGACTGGCCACAGATACTAATGCTATATTTGCTCCAGTCAGAGCCCGTTTTAACATCCCGAAGTGTCAGATGTTCATTTCGCCGAAGTTTACTTCGCGAAGTGGACATCGCCAAGCTCTTCAGTCGGTCACAATACATGTAGCTCAAAGCATTCTCATCAACGGCATTCCAACGAGGGCTGCCATATTACTGCGCCTTCCCTCTCTCGCCGGCTCGCTTCGAATTTTCTGTCGATGGTAATGCATATATTGTCACATTTTGTGTTATGTTTGTTTGTTGTATTTATTTGTATTATTATTATTTTTTAAAAAGTATTTGTATTTATTTAGTTTATTTATTATTATATATTTATTTATTATTTATTTATTTATTTTATTATTATTTTTTTGCGAGGGGAGGGGAGGTGGGGAGAGGAGGAGGGTCTTAGATATTATATCACCCCTGCGTATACGTTTGTTTGTTTGTTTTTGACCCCTCCCCCCCCCCCCCCCCCCCCCCCGCGCCTCTCCTCTCCTTTTAGCTTTATTGATCTGCCTTTTGTGTCCGGCGGTGTAGTCCAACCTCCGAGTCTGTCGAACGCGTCTGCGAACCAGCAGTAGAAAGCGTCCGGCCCTGGCCGTTTTATTTTGTATCCGGCGTCTGTCCTGTTACATTACTGCTTAAATGAATGTATATCACAAAAGAGTCACTATTTAAAGTGTTTCCTCAGCAGTGGTTGAGAGTGTGCTAGTCTCTGATCATTAGATAAACTAGATAGTACCGAGGCCGGACTTTATATTGGAATAGTCGGTCAGGAACTTCGCTAAATTACGCCCAGCCCATCGTCATATTGAGTGCGGCCCTAGAATTCAATAGCCTCGGTTTGACCCACCAATCACTGAGACGCGGCCAAGGCCGAAGTGAACTTGGTAGAGCACGCTGTCCTCTGTTTGAAGGCACTTCGAGCACTTCGGGAAGTGTCCAAAGTACCTTCGCCGAAGCTTTTATGTCCACTTTGGACCGGCACTTCGCGAAGTAAAACTTGCGACAAATTAGCCCATTTAGCCGGCCCTGATAGGCCGTAGGATTAACCGAGTTAAAACACCCCTTTACCCTTGTTTACACTGGCTGAAATATGTAAGTTTCTGTGGATATAACCTAACTTTTTCATATAATACGTGTTAGCAAGCTTTGTTGTTGTTTTTCTATGTCTTTGTTTCGCATTGTATGATGATAGAAGGGAAGGCGGTCACTTGCATAAATATGTTTGTTAAGCTGAGTTTTGTGTTTAACTGACTGATAATAATAATAATAATACCGGTTATTATATTATAAGCGCTTTTTCCCAAGTCGGCGAATGGGCTCAAAGCGCCGCGAAATGGACCCAACACGCACGCTCACGTCGAGTGACTCACACGCATTCACTCTGAAGACAAACACAGTACAAGACAGACACAGGACATTCACGTGGTGCGAAGGGTCAGCTCAGCTACTGAGGTTTCGGAAATTTTTGATCGCTTGTATTTGAAATTTATAAAGTGGCATGAAACCGGTACCAAAGTGGAGGGGGTGGAAGAACCAGAGTACCCGGAGAAAAAACACCCGACGGTCCGCTCGAATTAACGGTGACACTTACTACAGGAGAAAAATCCAACGCCGAAACCCGATATTGAACCTCGCACCTTTAGCATTGGTGGCAGGCGCCTTAACCACTGCGCCACGGACCGCCCTGATTACCTGATTGCTTAGTTTATGTGTGGCCCCCTTGTGCTGCAATCAGTCAAGTACTGTAATCAGTATGCTGCTGGCTGCAAGGCAGCAGCATACTGATTACAGTACTTGACTGATTGATTCACTGACGGACTGATAAATAGTTTAAGAAATGATTGATTGATCGATCTGTCGATTGATCGACTAACAGATAGTAGCATGAACGGATATTTTTTGTTTATTGTTTGCTTGTGTGTGTGCTGGCAGGCTATGGCTAATAACTTAAACGAGATCAGCATCAAGACTGAGCCAGAAGATAACCCGGAGTATGGTGCGACGGCGAGTCTGTCATCAGCAGCCAAGTTATCGACGCCTGCTACAACGTCAACAAACAAGTCAACGGCCATACCATCAGCAACGGCACCAACTGCATCAGCGACGACGTCAGATGTGCCTAAGAAAATGGTTTCTCTGTTACGGCCACCGCCACCTTGTTTGTCTGCTGGAGCTGCCAGTACCATGCCCAAGTATGAATAGGGAAAACTATTTATTATTTGAAAACGGAAATGATATATTTGTACAGTTCAGTACATTTTGTTTCTTTGTTGATGTAAATTTGCCTGTAATTTACTTCAGCAAGTGTACAAAGTGTATAGAAATGCATATTTATCGTTTCCATGTTCAGTGACTACTAATCATACAAACATCACAAGAAAAAAAAATTGGATTTGGACCATTTTGTCTACCGTACGGTATTGAATATACAGTATGCTTTGAGATGGGGCTGGTCGGAGCCGTTCCGTAGCATGCAAATGACGAACATACGCGTGCACTCATCAGACTGACAGTGAAGTAACACGATAAAAGTTACGTCATGCCTGGCTACGCTAACCGCGCTGTTGAACGCTGTGGTGTGTGTGTGTGTGTGTGTGTGTGTGTGTGTGTGTGTGTGTGTGTGTGTGTGTGTGTGTGTGTGTGTGTGTGTGTGTGTCTGTAGACACGAGTATCTCCGGTGTTTGTGTAAGTACGGGCCTGAAACTTTAGGAAATGCTTTAATCGAGATGTATTTTGGAGAGCCTCCGAAAATATTTTAAATGGTAGACTCGTTATAGAGAAAAATTGCCGTTTATATAAAGTCGGTTGACCCCGCATTTGAGTCCGTAATTTTCGTTCTATTCACTCGGAATTTTGGATATAACTAGCTTGGATATATACATTGGATGAGTTCGTTAGCCAGCTTTGTACCTTTTCAACTTTTCCATAAAAAGTAACTCATTGAAAAAATAAAATAAAATTCTCCACTCTCGAGAAGGATCAGACAGTGACGGTGACGTAAAAGCGCCAAACACGCCAGTGTTACACAATGTTCCTAAATTCTCGCAAAGCACCAGACGTCAGTGTTGTACAATGTTTCTGAATTGACATCAAATTCGTCACTGTGTACACGGCGTCATGGGACTAGCGATGCCATGAAGCTTATAGTGACGTCATTTTCTGCTCGTGCTATTCTTCCTCTTTAAGCGCCATGTGTCCGTCTTTATTTGTGTGCACCGGTGTGTTTTGATCAGAGGTTGGGTTAGAGAGGAGGGAAATGAATCAGAGGGATAACCTTAAAAATATGAACATGAACTCTGAATGTTCCTAAAAAGAAAAACTCAGTGAGCTCCAAACAGTACGGTAGACTTTGGGATGAAATCCTCATTTTGTTAAGTTATGTGGTGCTAGTTGATGCTGTTTTTATTTTTCATACAGTAAATAAATGAATTAAAAAAAATGGTTTGTTAAATTGATACATTCATATTTATATGTAAAAATTCGATGTTTTGTGTTTGAATTAAAAATGTGCTCATAATTGCAGCAATATATTTAGCAAGGCTTGTCAGATGCCATCTGTGTAAGCGGCACATTTTGATGAAACGTGTTAAACTTTTTACCCATCTCTATCTCTCTCTCTCTTTCTCTCTCTCTAAACAGAACAACTATCCCCCCCCCCCCTTTCCTCCTCCCTGCAGGCCTTTTTGTCTTTTGTCGCTATTAATGTTTATCCATGGTTTTCATTCGGTTGTAAATGAATTTGTACATTCCTGTTTTGCCCGCAGAACTCACAGCGCTACACTACAGATCATGTCTGACGGAGGCCTCCGAGTGGTGTCGAAAAATCCCTCCGGAGATTCCGGATTCCCCAGTAGAGAAAAGGCCCAGAACTCAGCCTCACAACAGTTGTTTTTTATGAGGCGCGGCACGGACGGGCAGTTTCACTTGCTGATGGCCCCTGCTGCGCAGCCCAATAAGTTCTTCCTTCTGCAACCAGTGCAGGGAAAGAGTCTTCAGCTGACTCAGCCAGCGCCAGCACCGTTCGCAGGGATGCCCCTGCCCATTCCCGTGCAGTTTGCCCCGATTATGCCTGCAGTCACCTGTGCTAGTGGCAGCATACTCAAGGGAGTTGATACGAGACATGTCACTGTTGTTGCCGCTTCCCCAGTATGCAATGGCCCTCGGACCCACATCGGCCGTTCTGGGCCCGAAGAGGTTTTGCGACTGGGGTCTACGCCTAGTTCTGTTTCGACTGCTGCTCTTAGTTTAACTTCGACTGCTCCAGTGAGGTTGGCGCCTAAACTGATTCAAAGTAACGGTGCCTCAACGGTGTTGGTTAAAACCACGCCAACTGCAACAATAACATCAGCGTCTCAGGGCCAAGCCGCTAATTTCTGTACCACAGCGCCTGGAGGGACGACCATAGATAGGTATACAAAAGCACACCAAACAGAGAAAGAAGCCTCAAGGCCGAAGCCCAAAAGTAAAAAGTTACAACCTGCAATCACGGCGGACCCATCCGCAGAGCAGAAAGATGGCGATAACGACTCTGACAGCTGTCTCCCCGTGTTTTTCGCCCCAAATAAAAGGAGGCGGAAAAAGAAAACGGCCAACGCCACGTCTCTGCTGACCCAGGCACTACTATCGTACAATGAAATCCCAGATGCTAGCGCACCTTACGTCGAAACAGATGTGGTTATGAACGAGGATGGCGTAGATACCGATGAAGCAGCTTTCCCTTTTAGGATAGAATCTGTTTTTTCTCTGTCGTCCGAAGAACCGGCTTTTGATTCTCCAGTTCTCGTAGAATCTGACACGGACACAGATATTAAATCAAAAGAGATCACCATCACAGAAGAAGACTTCACCCAGGACGAGCTACGTGAAAGGTGTGGCGCGTCCTTTGTCGTGCTGGAGCGTCTCTCGAAGGAAGACATCGACGAGAAAGGTCACGTGCTTTTACAGTCAAGGTGTACTGAGTACTGCCGAAAGCGAACTCTCAACTATATGTGTATGCTAGATCTGATCGTATGTGGCAAGAAAAAACGCATCAAGCTTGAAGAAGATGCCGACTTTACAATGAAGAAGGAAGACACTTCTGAAGTGAATCATGAAAACCGGCATGAGACGGACGCAGGTACAAATCTGAAACTGAATTCCCATCAAAACGACTGCGACGTCACGAAGATAAAGACCGAGGCTTTGCCGTTGGCGGATTCTCAGTCAGCTGTGGACAATGCGTCTGAAACGCAGACGTCACCTCGTATGCCTGGGGTTGTTACTCACCCGTTGCCGACTATACATGTCATTTCGAACAATCAGCTTCCCTCCAAAAACACTCCAGACAATATACTGCCGCTGGGCTCCGTGCTCTCACATGTCAGTTCTGCTGGGAGTCCTCCACACCATGCTTCAGCTCTTGTCACCGGTCACCTACATTTACCGGCTTCTCGCCCAAAGTTGTTAAAAACCAAAAGGACCAAGCAAAGGAGAATGAAAAAGGCCGCTAGCGACGATGGTCAGAATGACATGCGTGTGATCAGCTCTGGAGTAGACAGGTTAGGGGACCATTCTTACGCCTCAGACCACCAGAGTACTTCAGACCCTGGAAGAGGCTGTTTCAGTGACCACCTGAAACCCACAGACTGTAATGCAGCAGGCTTCGGGGACCACGTGTACGCTACAGATTCCCTCCCTTCCGTTGTGGGTGGTTTTACTGTTATTTCCCCTTTCTGTGACGTTGAAACGAACTCTGTGGGCGACCCTTGTGAGACAATTCAGGCTCCACACGACATTGCCCCAACAGATGTCACACTTCCCAACCCCACCTCGGAGTCATCTGACGAGAAAATTCCCGAGAACTCGCCCAAGTGCACTCCATCCCCTGAAGAACTGGATGCGTCATTTGACGCTGGCGCTTCGCCAGCGTCAAATGACGCACCCAGTTCTTCAAGCAAAACTGTGTCCAGCAACCCGTCCAAATACTTTAGAGTCCTATCTTTGACGTCTGATTCGACTTCAGCTGAAGTAAGGGCATACAATGGCAATGCCAGTTCTTCAGTAAGTAAGATGGTAAAGATCATGTCGAAGAAACAGTCTTCGGACGATGCTGCTAGCTCGGCACTAGTGACAATGTCGAAGACGGTGTCTGACTCTAAATTAATCTCCACAGCTTCCACAGTATTTCCTACATCGACGGAGTCCTTGTCTGATGCTAAATTGAGTGCCGCGGACGTCGCAGCGCTTTCTGATAGTTCCGTTATAGAAGTGTCCTCTGCTGCAATATCTGGTGTCAAAACGTCATATTCACGAGACATTATCGTAACTTACCAAGTCTCTAAGGGAAACACTTACCAGGTCTCTAAAGGAGCACTTACATCGGCGGCACCCACGCAGAAACAACATTCTGCCGTGACGGCATTGAAAGCGGCACTGGATTCCCCGATAGTTACGTCAGTCGCTGCTCCAACAGTGACGTCATCAACTACGTCCAGATTTATCCCGATCGCTGCGCGTAGCTCTGTGCCTAGGCAAACACTCGAGCGGTCAGCATTCGTACCGCCTATTTTGGTTGATGATATACATGAATTAAGTGGGCAAGAGATGTCTTTTGTGAGGATTCTCCAACCTCCTACATCATTGCCTGTGTCATCTGCTGCTGCAGGCACCAAACCTCAGATAGTCTACGTTACCCCCTCTCGCCCCCAGTCTTCCTCTAGCAAGGCAGGTGCTCAGTCTTTGTTGTCGACTGTGACTACACAACCAGCAGGAACACAGCTCGCTTCAGCTGTACCTGCAGTGGCAAAGCATGGCCGTATAGTCGGTGTGATGTCATCATCGTCATCAGTGACACCCACGTCCACAGTTGGTGGCCAGTCTGTCTCCACACAACTGACGATTCCTGTTGTGACTTCGAAGATGGCCTTAACAACAGTTCCCACAATCACTCATTCTAAGCCAGCTGACAACACGATGACGAATGGAAACGCGACGCTTGTGTCCTCAGCGGTAGTAACAGACTCGGTTCAGACGGCACGAGTCTCAGCACGGAGACATTCAGACCCCACACAGTCTGCGTCTGTCGTCCCATCTGTGCCAGCACAAGCAGCATCTGCCATGCCTGTTCTGCCATCCCCATCTTCCACTAGACTGACTACAGCAAATACGAAGGCTTTGTATTCTGCAGGCTGCACGATGGTGTCTTTACTTCGTAAAGAAGCTGTGTCGTGTAAAGCAGCGTCAATCTTGCCGTCAGCCGCAGTGACGGCTGCCCTTTCAGTATCAACAGCAGGGGGCTTTAAGTCCAGCGTCGCAGCCAATGATCCTTCAGATTCGAAATCTGTGGCGTCAGTGACGCTGGCCCCTGCAGGTTCCAACCCAGTAACACCTAGAACAGCCACGGTGAAACCATCCGTAAAACAGATGGTTAGAATCATCCTGCCGGGCGGGGATTCTGTCTTGCTTCCAGTCTCTTACGGCGCCGTTCCAGCTAACAAGGTACCTCTCTCAGGCCCTCGCCCGACAATCTCTCTCTTACCTTCGAAACTCGGCACTTCTTCAAGAGAGTCTCAGGCTACCAATTCTGCTACCAAGCTGGACACAGTCCATTCGGACCGTGTCCAGCTTGGTATCGGAAGTGGTAGTGTCACTGTGCTACCGTTGCTTACTAAGCAAGTATCGTCTGCAACATCCGCGCCAGAAAACTCCACTGAGGATTTGTCCAAAGACTCGGACAAAGATGCAGCGAAGCGCACGGACTCCACACAGGAAGAAAATACGCCATCCATGACAGAAGAAACTACGCCAACAGAAACTGTTCCCAAAAAGAAGAAAAGAAGGAAATACGACTTGCCGCCGGGTGTTGTGATCAAAACAGAGCCCACTACACAGAGATGCCCTCCTTCTACAGAAGGCACTTTCCCATTGGTGGATTATGATGAACCCATCTCGCCATCACCCGTTACAGAAAAGAGCATGCGGCCTCCGGTCTTGTCTAAAAGGAAGTCGAACAGTAACGAAGACAGTGACGTGATCTTGAATGCCCCTGTCTTGAACTTGAAAGCTGCTAGCGCGAATTTGAATGCCGTCGAGTCATCGCTGACGGCCAGTGCACCTATAGGGACAGAAGGAAAGACTCCTGACGTAAATGTTACGCCAGAACTTGAACCGCTTTGTGACGCGTATGCCAACGGTGATGATGCTAGTAATAGCCCCTGTTATGACGAACCCCCTGTGCTTACACCAGTCTATCCTCTACCTGAGAAAAGGCGAAAACGCACGACCAAGTCAAAGTCACTGTTGTTTCAAGATGCTTCTGTGACGCCCGATACTGATCAACCTCCAAGACTGTCCAGGTCCTGCACGTCACCTCGCGCGATCTCGCCATCGATGGCGTCCTCAAACTCGACCACAGTGTCGTCATCCATTACGCCATCAGTGACGTCATCCTTTGCGTCATCGATGACGTCAACAGCCTTATCGTTCACGTCACTGGCTACGATCGCGTCAACGCCATCAGTCACGTCAACCGCGTCACATAGTTCAGTGTCACCGAGCACGTCTAAAGCTTCAAGCTTTTCAGCATCGACGTCAGCATCGTCAGAGCGCATACGACAGCTGAAGGCGATGCTACAGCAACAAAATGCACAGCTGGATCAGATTCGGAAGAAGAGAGCCCAGAGAGGACCACTAGTGCTTGGCGATTGATGAGAAAGAGACGAAGTACATATGATGAGCACTGGCTCATCCACGTCAAGGCTATTGATAGGACGGAGCAGAATTTATATTATTCCCTGGTCCTGCCATGGAATATTCACCCATTTGTGGATGCAGCTACCGGTACAGTTTACAGTGCAGTCACACACACTGTTTACAGTACCGGTGGCTGCATGCACAAGGGGGTGGCGATAAACAAAATCTGTTGTAGACTTCCCGGGCATGAACTTTGGAGCCCTGTCACGTAGCATGAGAGCTTTGCGGTAGACAGCTGGCAACTCATAAAATATTTGAGGTTTCGTTTGCGACGAACGACTCGCAAGAACGAACGAGAGGGAAATCACGGCTAACAGACAACACTCCAAACATCTCCAAGAGGCATAGAACCTCATGAGCCTGGAGGGTTGGAGTGTTGTCTATGCTGGTTATCTGCCGTGATCTCGATCCCGTTCGTTGTTGCGAGTCGTTCGTTGCAAACGAAACCTCACTATTATCAATGAAAAAACGACGGGCTCGGCTCCATTGACCCAAACGTCCTGGTACATCAAAGTACCACAGTTGCAGTGCGCCTGAGTTGATCAGTGTCCCTGTCTACCCATAGCCAGCCCCCTAGGGGCGTCTTGCATCACTCTTGCGGGGTAGACGTTAAACCACATATATCCAGTTAACTCATACACTGACGAGCAAAAGAAATGCGACACGTTTGGAATCACCGGGAACACTTTAGAATTTCCTACTATTCCCAAAATGTCGCATTTCTTTTGCACGTCAGTATAGAATCGCCGGCCCAGAGTTACCAGCCATCTCTACCGCAGTGTACTCATGACGCCTGAGCCGTCCAGAGCTCGTGTCACGGCGCTGAGAATGCTCTGTAAGTTTGGACCTTGCGGCTCGAAGCCGTAAGATCCAGTCATAGACTATCAACACACATTTGTACTGTTTTCTTTGTTACTCAGAAGTGTCAAAACAAGGTAGTAAGAACACACACAGTGTACTTGTGTTACAACGAAAACAAAGGACTGACATGGTAGGCCTTGGTGGCAAATTAGTGAGGTTTTGTTTTTAACTCATTCAGCCCGGCGCACGTATTTCCCCAATTTTGGAGGCGTCATCTAACGACTATGGAACCTGTTGCAGGAGATGGATTGACCATGATAATTCAAGGGTAGTGCCAGATTAGCTTGGCGCCGACAGGCGCCAAGCTAATCCGGCCCTACCCTTGAATTATCATGGTCGACCCATGCTGTAGTGCGTCAGGGCTGAATGGGTTAACCAACGACTCCCAACAACGGACGAGAGCGAAATCACGGCGGATAACCGGCACAACATTCCAAACGGCATCTTCAAGAGGTAGAGACCCTCATGACCCCTGCGGCCTCATGACGATCTATGCCTTTTTGAGATGTTTGGAATGTTGTCTCTCCACCTTGATTTTGCTCTCCTTCGTTGTTGCGAGTCATTCGTTGCAAACCAAGCGAAACCTCGCTATTCAAATATTTTTGTTACGATTTTATTTTGCTATTGTAAACTTTTTTTTTCTTAAATGATATGATTATAAAGTCCCAAGTTAACACTGTTTTTCGAACACTGAATTGATTTTCAAGTCAACACATTCTAGACGTGCTGCATTCCAGTACGGTACTATGAGAGGCTTCACGCAGGTCTCGAAGGTGTTAAACCATATCTTACTGAGGCTAAAAGCTTGAAATTTGTACACTGCCATATGCAAGCTACATTATAGTACTTGCAGATAAGGATATAGACCAATGGCTTTAGTTCAAGGGTAGTGCCAGAATAGCTTGGCGCCTCTAGTCGCCAAGCTATTCTGGCACTACCCTTGAACTATTTTGGTCAAACATATTTCACAGATTGGTGTATACTGAATGATAAGGGTTAAGACGAGGGGCGATCTAAGGCACTGACTAACCCTGTACTAAGACGTTTTCATGGATTTGCATATTTCAGCACCACCCTGCTCTGTTTCACTATGACATGCGTCGTTGCGGTGTTTTTCTTTGATGCGTTTTTCTTCACATGTGCAAAAGTCATAAATGTTTGGTGTCAAAATAATGTATGCCTTCATGATTTGATTGTCTGTTGTAACTATGCAGAAAACACACCTTTTTTTATATTAACATTTACCCCATTAGTCTTTGGCAATAGTGAGCTTATCTTTGATTCGTCACCTTGCCAGTGGCGTAGGAAGACATTTTTCATTAGGGAAGGGGGGGGGGGGGAGGGAGGGGGGATCGTGCCTGACATGATGCTTTTTTCCAAACCCAGAAAAGGAGGAGGAAAGGGGTGGGGGGGGGGGGCCAGAACACTCCAACCCCGAAACACAAAACAACGGGGAAGTGGGGTGGGGGTAAAGGGGGGTGGGGGGGGGGGGGCAGCAGCAGAGGGTACGTACTCTGCCCCCTCCCCCCCCCCCCCCCCATCACCACACACACACACACGCACACCTACTTTTCATTAGGGAGAGGGGGGGGGGGGTAAGGGAGCACACCCCCACCCACCCAACATCTTCCCCCGGTTCCTACGCCACTGCGTAGTACTACTCAAAGCAGCAGCTTTAAAAATCACAGATCAGCACAGACAGTAGATGCATTGCAAATGTTTTCTGCTCTTTGACTTCCCATGTGTGTGTTTGTGTGTGTCAGTTTGTGTGTTAGTGCTGAGAGCTTCCGTGTGTGTGTGTGTATCTCGCTCCTTAGGGCTTGTACAAAGTTTAGCTTTTCTTTCGTAACATTGGCAGTGGATAATTTCGTTATTATAAAAAGAAAAAAACTAAAAGAATAATTAGCACCGAGTTTGTCTGATTTTGTTTGTAGTATGTGTGTTGTGCAAGTGTGTTGTATGCAGTAAAAGCAAACAGAATATATGCTGTTCTGTGATTTTGGACCTTACGGCTGTTAGCCGTAAGGTCCAAAATCACAGACCAGCACATCATAGTGATCTCACAGTTACAAATATGCGTACATTGTGCCAGTGCCCTGTAAGAGAGTGAAAGACTATGTTTTCAACGCGTAGCGTGCGTTTCGTTCTATGAAAGAAAATTGATTAAACTTTATTGAACCGAAGGCTACAGATTTAGGCTTGCGAGCCTCTTTTACTGTTACAATCTGTCCTTGACAACTGTATTACAATTAAATAACAAGTAACATTAAGACAGTACAAAGCAATCATATTCAATTGACTTTATGGATACAAACTGTTTCGGATCCGGAGTATGTGAAGATCGCCACGTCGTACAGAAAGTTCGTGTAGTCCGTCACTACCACGTTATCACGAGATCGCGCGAGGTGACGTGCAGGACCTGGACAGTCTGAGATCGTCTGAGAGGACATCGTCACTGATAGTTTCCTTTGTTAGGCTACTAAGTCTGCGTCTGAAAGTATCGGTTCTCTCTCCCTCTCTCTCTCTCTCTCTCTCTCTCTCTCTCTCTCTCTCTCTCTCTCTCTCTCTCTCTCTCTCTCTCTCTCACACACACACACACACCGAACCGTGATTTTATTTTCGGTTATCCCTTTCGGGGTTTAACGTCCACTGCACCAGAGTGGTAATGGACGTAGTCCATAAGCTAGGAAGGTCTACCGTGCACCCCCCCTTCCCCCCCCCCCCCCAGTACTCAATAAGATGGGTTTCAAAATGTTCCTTAGTATGTCCTGAGATGTTTAAGCCATGTTCCCCGAAAATCCTTAGAAACACACCAGAGATATAGACGATGGCGCAAGGGTACCCCCATTCACGCTCTTCGCAGGTGCTAAAATGAGGTTGAGTTGAGAAACTTTTTTCTCTAAATAAATCAGAATTCATTTCAGAAGCCCAAATCGGGCAATATTATGTTATGGCACACCTTCTGCATCGTCTGCAAGAAACAGAATGAAAAAATATTGAATCTCTGGCTCACAGTGAAGGTATTTGTGCACCCAGCAAACGGCCATTTCCGCGATATCGCAAAAAAAGACAAAAATAATGTGTCAGATTCCTTCTATAGCGCTGGCAGTCCATTTTCAGGCTTACATCATTAAAACAGGATGTCACAATTATTATAAACTTGACTAGGTGATGCTGTGATCATTGTGAGTGCCACAGTGGCTGATTTTGTATCCCTACCCCCAAGTTGTAAAAATACACAAAATTAATTAGAAAAAAATTACTAAAGTTATTCCATTTCATTTTGACCTCTCTTTACCTATTGAGTTTCAATAATGTGAGCATAAAGTGCAAGAAAATAAGGAAAGTTGGCATCCTTTACGGTACATTCGTGGTGAATGATAGCTTTTTCCCATTTAAAATTGCCGTTGTTTCCGGTGCCCTCAGATATTTTGTATACAACCGATAGGTCTTTGTTAGGTTTTATTGGTTAGGATAGAGTACCACAGTTACTCCCAATCTAATTTTGTGATGCTGTGATGCATTTAGGGGCCACAGTGGCTGAATCTGCTGCCCTACCCCCATTTTACCAGTATGCAAAGTAACGCAAAATAATCATAAAAATTGCTTACGTCATACTCCTTTGTTTAAATATTTTTTGTTGCCAGTTTTTTTAAATTTAAAGTATGCATATTGAGCATAAAAGTTGTGATTATTTCATTAATTTCAATGTGACCCATCAATTTAATTGTAACTATTTTTAACTGGCTGGTCTTTTAGGCGATATTTTACCTAGCGTAAGGTGGGTCTAGGAAGGTCTCCCCTTTTCCTTTCATTTATTTTCGTCTAGAAATGTGTAAATATGAATATGCGTAATAAAGTTTCATGGTTCCTAATAGCCAAAACAATGTTATCAAAATACTTAGTTTCCACATGTCCACCACGAGATCTCCACTTCCACCTTCTGCAACGTTCAATTTTTTTATGGCCGTCTTTAAATCTTATATTGTTCTGTCTGCCAATAAGTGAGCTGTCAAGAGCTAGGCAGCATGTTTTCAGAGTTTGGTGTAGAGGGGCGTGTCTTCTGGTCAGAACTGCCAGCAGACCGCTTCTCTGTATGGACACGTTTGGAGAATGTGCTAAGGAGACTGATTTTCTACGCCAAATTCGCATAGAGCTGTTTCCGCATGACCCAGTCTCACGAGGTGAGTCCAGCAGGGTCCTTACGGTCTGTGAACATTTGTGAAAGTTGTTAAAAAATGACAAGGCTTTTTCGGGGCCCTGGAAAGTCTGTCAATTTCAGTCCTTTTCCTTAAAGTCTGTGAAAGTTTGTAAAAAAATGACAATGTGCTGGCAAACTTTTGTCTACTTCTTTTTTTTTTCTCTCCCCCAATTTGTGACTAATCCATTGCGAACGATCATGCTGACGCTTGTTGCAAGTGATCTATATTTACTATTTTGCTCTGATCATAAAGTGACTGCATGGCCTTTCTGCCGAACATTCTGATTGGTTGTTTATGCTTCTACCGAGCTCCGCCATTCGCTAAGCGTTTTTTAAAAATTTATTTTGGTATCTCTTCATGCATTTGGCACGGAAGCTTCAAATAATTGCTGATACAGAGTGATCTGATTAAAGTGTGTAAACCTTCAGGCTTCAGTTTGGGTCTGTGAAACGTTACGAAAAGTTTGTGAACTTCGTTCCTGCTTTTCTGTAAGGACCCAGTCCAGAGTAATCAGTGCGTAGATGAAAGATGGTGGCCTGGCTCTCCCTGTTCAGCTTGTTGATGTCATCTGCCCACGGGCTGCAGACGCCATTCTGTTGTTGCCAATCACTTTGTTGTTGTAGTGTCTTGGTTTCTTTACAAGAGGTTGTGATCTTGAGGTAGTCTGGTGCCTGCTTTGGCCAGGCTGTCAGCCTCTTCATTCCCAGCTAGTCCAGAATGCACTGGAATCCACTGCAGCACTATTTTATGGACAGGGCATCCAGTCTATCTTGAAGCTTCCTGGTGATATCAGTGGATCAAGCTTTCCTTTCCCTAGCTCGTGCTCCGCTGCTGTGTTGAGCACCTGCTGACTGTACGATAGTTGGAGCTGCTGCCACCAGCTGGTAAGGAGAGGGAGGTAGTAGTGCGGTCTGCACAACAGATGTATATGCCACTTCCTTCATTCCGCACGGCATCTTGTGCGGTATCACAGCTGCTGTGAAGGCAGCGCTTGTGCATAACCTCCAGCAAGATGGCTTTGTGCAGTGCCGCGACCTTTGGCAAAGAGTCCTGGAACATTGTTTATGTTGTCTTGAAGGCTCTTTCGAGATGTACAGGTAACTGAAGGGAGCTGTTCACATATCTTTGGGCTTGGTTCCAGGACATCAGTTTTAGCCCTTTGCAGGACCTTGAGTTGGCGGTTCAGACGTGGGCGTTTCTGACGGTTCTTGGTCTGCTCCTGTAGTCTCCCATGCTGTCGGTGTTTAGTAAGTCTTCATCACGTGTGCTGTTCTGCGTTCCAGTGGCTTCAATGTCCTCCATTTCCTAAATTGGGGTGCTCCAGATGGCTCTAAGAATGTCACTGTATCATGAGAATGACCCATGTCCTGCATCTTGTCAAGCCTGGCTTTTTGGTTTTGCAGGCAGTGTTTCATGTTGTCGATGTATCTTGGTACCGCACTACTGGTCTGACCGAGCAGGTATTTTCTTGTGCCAGGATGCTGTAATTTGCGCCAATGTGTCCCCACCAGTTTCTTCATCAGAGACTTTCCATGGCTTCGATATGAGGCCTCCACGTGAATCCAGTAATTTATTTGTTGCCAGTAAAGTTGGGCTGTCTGTCTTTGGTACTGGAAGGTCTCCAGTTTTGAGGTGACCTCTTCCGTCTGATTGAAAGAGATGGTCTAGCTCAGTTTGAGTGGCCTCTTTCAGTCCAGCTGCTGACTCTATTGGCAGCATCCTGGATTCTGCAGGATGCTATTCAGGTTCGTTATGTTCTGCTGCGCTCCACACTGCAAAGTCATCCGCATGGAGGATGTTTGAGACGAACCTTGGTACAGTTGTACTGATGTCATTAATGTAGACCAAAAACAGCATCAGACACAACATCTCCCTCAGGTACACCTTCCCCGAGTTTGACAAGACTGCTGAATGTGCAGACAGTAGAAGCTTCAGCGGCAGTCCCTGTTAAGCATGCCTTAAATAAAAAGAATTACAATTAAATTGATGGGTCACATTAAAATTTTTATGCTCAATATGCATATTTTGTTAAGAAAACTGGCAACAAAAATATTAAACAGAGGAGCAATTGTTATGATCATTTTGCGTTCCTTTGCTGACAGGTAAAATGGGGGCAGGGCAGCAGATTCAGCCACTGTGGCCCCTAAATGCATCACAGCATCATAAAATCAGGTTGGGAGTAACTATGGTACTCTATCCTAACCAATAAAACCTAAAAAAGACCTATCAGTTGTATACAAAATTTCTGAGGGCATCAGAAACGACGTACGTTTCCCAATTCGGCAATTTTAAATGGGAAAAAGCTATCATTCACCACTAACGTACCATAAAGGATGCCTACTTTCCTTATTTTCTTGCACTTTTTGCTCACAATATTGAAACTCAATAGGTAAAGAGAGGTCAAAATGACATGAAATAACTTAAGTATTTTTTTCTAATTAATTTTGTGTATATTTACAACTTGGGGGTAGGGATACAAAATCAACCACTGTGGCACTCACAGTGATCACAGTAACACCTAGTCAAGTTTATAATAATTGTGACATCCTGTTTTAATGACGTAAAGCCCACTGGGCACCGGCCTCCACGTGGCGTGGGTGGGTAGTCTCCTCAGTCCCTGACTGAGTGGGCTAGCAGAGGGGTGCCATCTTTGTCCAGGATTAGGACTTGATGTCAGCAGATATGTTGTTCAGTCTTTTTCACTGGTCCGATTTTTAAGGAGCTGTGCTTACCCAGGTCCTACCATGTTGGATTGGTCCTTAAAAATACGCGTGAGCTTTCGGTCCTTTGGATCCCAAGTGTTTGCCGTGCTTGGAGACCCGTGTCGGGGGAGAAGAGGATCCTGGTGGCTGAAACACTCCACTTTGGCCTTGACTTCTGCCTAAACGGGAGGCTAGTCGTTCCGGCCTAGTCAATCGGCTCTTGTCACGTCGAGCCCTATCCCCCTGTTGACATGCGGGTTGTTATACGGAGCACCATACTATAGCCTCTGATGCTGACTAGGTGCTTTACGCCAGTATTCCCCTGCATTCAACAGTGTGATAGAAGGCAGTGGCTCAAACGGTTCAATCGGGCTTACCCCCTTGAGTATATCTTTCGGGCAGTCTCCATTGTGCGTCGGCTGGAGACCCGCCGACAATTGCACTTTCCCTTGTTGGGCTCGGTGGCGGGCGGGGACCCCCGGGGGATGAATATCTATCATACTATAATATGGAAAATATCAAAAAAACAAAACTGGCACCAAAGCGGCACATAGCCGCCGACATTGTCATTGAGAATGATAGTGACTCTGACTGTGAGGAAGCGACGCCTCAGGCGTCGGCCGCCTGGCCTCGCTTTCTCATTATCTACAGCAAAGTTAAAGAGAAGCCTGTTTCCAAGCTGCACCCTTTCCTGGTAGGGGAGACCCTCAGGAGCCGTGTTGGCAGGCCTGAGGCCCAGCGCCTCAGGTCTGGTGACTTACTGGTAGAGTGCCGTACCCGGGCACACTCCAATGGGCTACTGAGGCTCTCCTCCATCGGAGACACTCCAGTGGAGGTCACTCCCCACAAAACAATGAATTCCTCTAGAGGAGTGATTAAAGATCAAGCACTGGCCGAACTGTCTGAAGATGAACTTGTACGGAACCTTAAGTTAAGTGACCTACGTCAGGCGCTTCATTTCCAAACGAGGTGGTAGGGAGATCCGTCTCCCTACCATCATCCTGACGTTTGGCACCCCCACAGCTCCTACTACCATCTGGGGAGGTTACTACTCCCTAAAAGTGAAAAAGTACGTCCCTCTCCCCCTCCGGTGCTTTAAGTGCCAAAAGTATGGCCATGGGCAGAAGACATGCCTCCAGGCAGAGGCTCTATGCGCCCGTTGCACTAAGCCCGGACACTGCTGAGTCCTGCACAGCCATCCCCCCTGTGTGTGAATTGCCAGGGGGCGCATATGGCTTCGGACAAGAAGTGCCCTCGTTGGATCTCCGAGTGCAGGATTCAGCAGGTGCGTGTGGAGAAGGGGCTGTCCTTTGCGGACGCCAAAAAACTGGTTGATGGCCCTGGTGCAGCTGAGGCTGCGCCAAACTCAAATAACAACTTTGTGTATACTTTCAGTGCTGTGGTGGCAGGCAAGCGCCCCACCAAAGACTTCTCTTGTCAAACCCCAACTTCTTGGTTGGGGGCGGAGCCTCGGATCCTCTCGCCCCTGGAGAGTAACCCTCCTCCGGTGGTGACGAGGAACCAGGGAACGCAGAAGGCGGACGCTACCGGTCCGGTGGCACCGCCTTCTGCTGCCCCTAAGCCTCAGCCCCCACCCAAACCTGCTAGTTTGTCAACGCCAAAGGTTTCTGGCTCTGGTCAGCCTTCTAAGGCCGCTAACTCTAGCGGCAGGACCGCTGCCCAGGACCAGAAGTCTAAGAAATCTATGGGACCGCCGTGCGCACGGGCCCAGAAAGGGAACACTGATGTCCCCCTTCAAAACAAATATGCTGCATTGGAGGAGCAGATGGAGGGAGTGGAAGTTGTCGTTGCCGATGCTGCGGCAGCTCCACCCCCTTCATCTCCTAAGAACCAGAGGAGGCCCGGGAGCCGGCCCCCCTCTGTTTCTCCAACTCCTTCCAAGGCAAAGGAAAAAGGGGGGAAAAACTCCGCACCCCCAGATAAGACATAATCATGGACTCTCTGCTTCAGTGGAATTGTCGTGGTTTTCAAGCTAACTTTGAGGAATTACGTCATTTAGTCAAGTACTATAACCCCTCAGTAATATCTCTTCAGGAGACTTACCTAAAGACTTCTGACCCTGTGTCCTTTAATGGTTTTAACGTTATACATAAAGGCTCTGATTCGGAGAGGCGCTCGGGTGGAGTGGCTCTTCTGATTAGTAGCCAAATTTTATGTAGCCCCGTTAGCATCCACACCTGTCTTCAGGCTGTCGCAGCTCGGGTTACCTTGAAGAAGACCATAACCATATGCAGTATTTACCTGCCACCATCCCTGCGGGTCTGTAGTAATGATTTTTTTTAATTTAGTAGATCAACTGCCCCCTCCCTTTATTCTCATGGGGGATTTTAACGGTCACGCTCACCTTTGGGGTAGTGACCACTATGATGGCAGAGGTCAGATGTTAGAAGATGTTTTTTCTCAACTTAACCTATGTGTCTTTAACGATGGCTCACCTACATACTCTAACTCAGGTTCAGGATCTAGTTCTGTTCTAGACCTCACTGTGTGTGATCCTTCTCTCATGCTGGACTTTGACTGGAAGGTTCACGACGACCTGTGTGGTAGTGACCACTTCCCAGTAGTCCTGTCATCGGTCAGCTGTGAGGAGGATCCTCCGGTGGGGCGCTGGAATCTCAAGAAAGCTAACTGGCCTCTGTTCGCCTCCCTCTGTCAGTCTCGTATTACAGAGGAGGTGGTCATGTCAGCTGAAGAACCTGTTTCTTCTATTACTACTATTTTGTTGGACGTAGCGGGTGAAACCATCCCTAAAACTTTCGCATCAGTCCCTCGGAAGCCGAGAGTACCATGGTTCAATGAGGAGTGCCGCAAGGCCCAAAAAGCGCGCAAATCTGCTAAGCGACGTGCTTTCCGTAATCCGTCGCAAGTGAATATTTTAACCTTTAAAAGACAGAGGGCGAAAACCCGTTACTACATTTTAAAACGTGAACGCCGTGCTTCCTGGAGACGCTTCGTCTCATCTTTAACTTCTCGGACTCCGTCCCAGAAAGTATGGAGGGCTGTTCGAGGAATTAGGGGCAGGGTTGGCTCGGCTTCTGTCGGCCATCTTAGAGATGGTGCCAGCTTGGTCACAGATAAAAAAGCTGTGGCCAATTTGCTTGCCTCCACCATTGCCCATAATTCTTCAACAGAGCATTATTCACCCTTCTTCCAGAGAGAGAAGGAGAAGCGAGAGTCTCGTATTTGTGATTTAAAGTCCGATAACTCAGAAGACTATAATGCCCCTTTTACATTATCAGAATTGCAGCAAGCCTTGCAGAAATGTAATGACTCTGCTGCTGGCCTAGATACCATCCACTATCAATTCCTAACGCATCTGCCTGAGAGGCCACTCCTTGTACTTCTCAAGGCCTTTAACCATATCTGGAGAACTGGTCATTTTTCCGCCGTCTTGGCGCCAGGCTGTGGTTGTACCGATCCCCAAGCCGGGTAAGGATCCTTCCGACCCGGGCAACTACCGGCCTATCGCTTTGACATCATGTTTATGTAAAACTATGGAGCGCCTGGTCAACGCCCGCCTGGTGTGGCATCTTGAGTCATAGGGTCTCCTCACAGACCTCCAGTGCGGTTTCCGGCGCTTTCGTAGTACAACTGACCATTTAGTCCGCTTTGAATCATTTATTCGAGATGCTTTTGTCAACAAGCAGCATGTCTATGCAATTTTTTTCGATCTTGAGAAGGCATATGACACTACCTGGAAGTATGGCATAATGTCTGACTTGTTGGACATGGGTTTTAAAGGGCACCTGCCCGTTTTTATTCACAATTTTTTGACTAACCGGTCGTTCCATGTCCGTGTGGGCTCCACCCTCTCCGACTCCTTTGAACAGGAGATGGGTGTCCCACAGGGCAGCATTCTATCTCCTGTTTTATTTAGTATTAAAATTAATAACATTGTAAAGGCCGTCAAGGATGATTCTGAATGCTCTTTGTTTGTTGACGACTTTGCTTTGTGCGCACGTGGTCGAGGACTTGCGTCCCTTGAGAGGCGCTTGCAGCTGTGCGTTGATCGCAGCCAGCGGTGGGTGTCTCTCAATGGATTCAAGTTCTCGCCCTCCAAGACTGTCTGTGTGCATTTTACTAACCAGACGAAATTTTTTCCAGAACCTAGCCTGAGCATTGCTGGAGTGCCAATTAAGGTGGCCGAGGAGGCAAAGTTTCTGGGGGTCATTTTTGACAAAAGACTTACCTTCCGCAACCATATTAATTACCTTAGAACCTCTTGTCAGAAGGCTCTCGACATTCTTCGTGTCGTCGGTCGTACTGACTGGGGTGCGGACCGTACTGTCTTACTTCGTCTGTACCGGGCCCTTGTTCGGTCCAAACTGGATTCTCTGTGGTGTATGGCTCAGCTTCCAAGTCTGTGCTACAGCGTCTGAACACAATTCACCATCAGGGTCTGCGGATATGTCTTGGGGCCTTCAGGACGTCTCCAGTTCCTAGTCTGTATGCCGAGGCAGGGGAGCCTTCTCTCAAGCTCCGCCGCATCCGCCTCATGCTCAGCTACGTTCTGAAACTGAAGGCCCATTCAGACAATCCTGCCTATGATTGTGTTTTTAAACCATCGTTTGCAGAGATTTACGATACCCATCCGGGAGCTGTCCGTCCACTTTCTTTCCGTGTCCGACCTCATCTGCAGGCGGCCAGATTGGACCTGGACAGAGTTTCGAAATCCCTGCAACACATCACTCCACCTTGGCTCTTACCAGTTCCTGACATCTTGCTGGACTTGACTGCCCACAAGAAAGACTCTACTCCACCAGCCATATACCAACAGAGCCTCAATGAACTGCTTTCAATTTTTCCTGGCTATTGTCGTATCTGTACGGATGGGTCAAAGTATGAGGATGGGAGAGTGGCTGCGGCCGCAGTGTCCTCTCGCCATCCTAGACGCCCATTTAAGCACCGCCTCCCAGACCACTCATCTGTATTTAGTGCGGAACTGCAGGCGGTTCTGCTGGCACTCAGGCATGCTTATCGATCTAGAGAAAGGAACTTCCTGATTCTGTCTGACTCTCTTTCTGCCCTGCAGGCCCTTCAGGGCACGGGAAATGACCACCCACTGCTGGTGCAGATCAGAGAGCTCCACGCGGACTTGATGAAGGAATATTATGACATCATTTTTATTTGGGTCCCAGGGCATGTGGGCATCGAAGGAAACAGGATCGCAGATTCTGCTGCCAACGATGCACGCAATGACTGTTTATAGTGATTTTAGACATGTGACTAGTGCGTACGTAGCCCGTGAGTGGCAGTCCGAGTGGGACAAAGAGGAAGCTAACAAGTTGCATGAAGCTCTTCCTAAGTTGTCCGACGGTCTACCCTATCGCTGCGGCAGCCGCCGTGAGAAGACTGTCCTGGCTCGGCTCCACATCGGGCATACGTATGTTACGCACTCTTATTTACTAAAACAGGAGGAGCGTCCATGATGTTATGCCTGCGACGAGCAGTACTCTGTTCAACACTTTTTGTTGTCTTGTGCTGATCTAATCGACACAAGGCATAAACATTTCACAGCAGACTCCTTGAAGGATTTGTTCCGGGATGTGCCCCCGGACAAGATCTTCAGTTTTCTGAGAGAGTGCCATATTTTTAATAAGATTTGAGCGTTTATAGACTATGATATTTCTATTATTTTGACCTTTTTGAGAGTCTTTCGACGTTTTCTTTAAAGACCTGTGCGACATTTTAGCCTGATATATTTTTAAGGTATATTTACATCATGTCTTAAGATCTTTCTTTTAGTCTGGCTGACCAGATTTTTAACCTTCCCGCCGTGAGATGGCCTTAGTTGCCTACTCGGCGTTAAACCCAAATAACTAACTAACTAACTAATTAATGATGTAAACCTGAAAATGGACTGTCGGTGCTATATAAAATGTCTGAAGGCACCTGACACATTATTTTTGTCCTTTTTTGCGATTTTGTGGAAATGGTCGTTTGCTGGGTGCACAAATACCTTCACTGTGAGCCAGAGATTCAATATTTTTTCATTCTGTTTTTTGCAGAGGATGCAGAAGGTGTGCCTTAACATAATATTGCCCGATTTGGGCTTCTGGAATGAATTCTGATTTATTTAGAGGAAAATGTTTCTCAACATCATTTTAGCACCTGCGAAGAGCGTGAATGGGGGTACCCTTGCGCCATCGGTTATATCTCTGGTGTGTTCCTAAGGATTTTCGGGGAACATGGCTTAAACATCTCAGGACATACTAAGGAACACTTTGAAACCCATCTTATTGAGTACTGGGGAGGGTGGGGGTGGGGAGGGGGGTGCACGGTAGATCTTCCTAGCTTATGGACTAACGCCCCTGACGGAGTTATTGGGGGAAAAGGGACAGCTATTAATAATAATAATAATAATAATAATAATAAGCGCATTAAATAGGCGCTTTATCCCAATTGAAAATCGGCTCAAAGCGCCGCCGCGAACTGAACCCAACAAGCACGCTCACATGAATCACGCGCATTCACTCACACACTGAACGTAAACACAGAACTTTCACGTGGTGCTAAGGGCAAGCTCAAGCGAGCTACTGTAGTTTTTGGAAATTCAAAATCGTTTGTATTTGAAATTTGATTAAGTGGACTGAAACTGATACCAAAGTGGAGGGGGAGGAAGAGCCGGAGTACCCGGAGAAAGAACCCCCGACGGTCCGCCCGAATTAACGGTGACACTTACTAGAGAAGAAAAATCCGACGCCGGAACCCGTAATCGAACCTCGCACCTTTAGCATTGGTGGCAGGCGTCTTAACCACTGCGCCACGGACCGCCCGTGGAGTACGACCTGAACACCGATCAATTCGACCGCCGCACTGCAACTGTGCCAGTTTGATTTAACAGGACTTTTAATCCATTGTGTCCCAGTTACGAAATACCCACATTTTGGAGTCGGCCTCTGTGGACTGCTTTACAGTTAAGGAGACAGGTCAACCGCGATAGTTCAAGGGTGGTGCCAGAATAGCCTGGCGCCTCTGGGCGCCAGGCTATCCTGGCACCACCCTTGAACTATCATGGTCGATCCACATCTTGCTGTGGTGTGTCGAGACTTAATGAGTTAACGGACATGCTGAAAAATCCCGTCGTTTTGCCTGGACAGATTCCAGTTAGGGGAATAAACACGTGTTTACATGATATTACAAGGGGCAGGAGGTGAGGGAGGGGCGTGTTTAGCCGGAAGAGCGTTGCTGTTTAAATACTTGATGAAGTCTTGTAGGGCAACAATTCTTTGGACACTTTGGCTCAAGCACTTTGGCCGTCTTCTGCGCCCATTTTCCAAGTAAAATTAGAAGAAGAAAAAACCCACAAAAAAACAACCGTAACCGTTAAACTCTTTTTATTGTTTCCCCATTCGTTGTAGTTTTGTTTTGTTCCAGACTTGTGTGTGACAATGGCTGTTGAATTCCTATCGTTGTTGCCGCTGGCGCAGTCAGGTGTGGTGGTGGTGGTGACGACGGTGGTGGTGCAGTGTATCAGATGGTTTCTGTCGTATCGCTCTTTCTTCAGCTTCTTCAACTAACTGCCCGGGGAGACCGACTTCAGCTTCATCTGGGGGAACCTATACAAGGTATGTAATAGACTTTCTGAGTAACACTCGGTTGTCCCCTGCAGACTTCATATTCAAGAGACAGAGCGACTGACCATGTCGGTTCAAGGGTAATACCAGAATAGCCTGGCGCCTAGAGGCGCCAGGCTATTCTGGTACCACCCTTGAACCATCATGGCCGGTCGTTCTGTCTCTTCAAACCAGGTAGGTGAGGCTAGCGCTGGTAGAACAGTACACATACCAAGGGGAATTACTCAGCGCTTGACATACACACAGATCCCCTGCCCCCTCCTATCAGGCACCCGGTTCTGTCTCTTGTAGTCTGTCAAGGCTGAAGAGGAAACCTCTTCATTGTTTAGAAAAATCGAACACCACCCGGGCCAACTGCAAGAGGAATAGACCCTCATGAACCGCAGCAGTTTCTGGGGCTCCTGCTGATCTATGCCTCTTCCTGGAACCTTTTTGTATTGACGTTCCTTGGACGTTCCTTGTTCCTTTTGGTCGTTGAATTAACCGGCAAAGATTTCAGAAACACAATCTGCGTCTACTGGCAGTAAAGGGGTGGGGTGGGGTGGTGCAACACTTCACTCCCACTGGACGCAGACTGTTTTTTGGAGGTCATCGTAAATTCAGCGTCAACGATCCTCGGCCGTCAACGAAACATGGCTACGAAAGTGTTTCAGCAAACGGCATAGATCCTCATGAGCCTCATTCAGCCTTGACAGACTACATTAACCGCTCTTTCTACCCCAGACACACCACAGCAAGATAAGGATCGACCATGATAGTTCAAGGGTGATGCCAGAATAGCTTGGCGCCTATGGGCGCCAAGCTATTCTGGCACCACCCTTGAACTATCATGGTCGATCTATGTCCTGCACTAGAGTTCAGTCTTCAGACGACAACGGCAAAATTTGGGGATTTCGGTGTTGGGGTATAATGAGTTAAGAGACAGAACGAATGACCATGATAGTTTCAGGGTGGTACCAGAACTATGATAGCCTGGCTCCTTAAGGCTATTCTGGTACTACCCTTAAACTAACATGGTCAGTCGTTCTATCTCCTGAATACGAAGTCTGCATGGGATCTATACCTTTTGCAGTTGGGTGGTGTTTACCTTTCCTCGGCAGTGAAAACCTTTACCAACAACAGCCAGGCCGAAGACAATTTGCCAATGCAACAGCAACAGTTTCACCATTTTCACAGGTTCGCCCGCTGAGCAAGGCAGACACGATGGAGTATTTCAAGCAGCTGAACCTGAAACACCTCAAGCTGTACAGGTTCTGGTTCGGGCCTTTCAACCCCAGCATTAGTCTCAATCATCCGGACACCGTCAGACAACTGTTGAAAACAGCAGGTAAGACACAGACATAGACAGATATTGAATGGGAGAATGATTTATACTGTGAAGATGATGTCCATTTCGGCATTCGTAGGCATGTAGCGCTTGTATCCCGTCCTAATAAGTCGGCTCAGGGCACAAAGAGAAGGTGTATGCTAGCCGAAGAAACAACGTTTTCTGGATCAACAGAGGCTAGATAAGGTAAATAATATTCAATGTCCATAAGAATGAAAATACACTTGTCAGTGGAGCAATAAGGCAACAAACAACGGATTCAGTGGGGTCCACAATCTGTCGCGTGAAGGCAAAAGACAGTAAGTCATTTTTGTGAACAGCGATATTTTCATCGTATTTCCATGAAAATCTTACTTTTCACAAAACATGGCCTGTCTGTTGCCTTCACAGGCAGAAATGACATCGACGTTACTACTGATTTATAACATATTATTGTAATTTTTCATTGGAACCAATGGAGTTGAAGTTTGGGGTGGCAAAAATTCCCGCTGACAAGATATGGATAACGTATCCTTTGGCCATGCGACCTTTCTTTTCTGTGCAGCATACCTCCTGTTGGTCTTCCCTTTATTAACACCCGCCGTGAGATGGCCTTAGTCGCCTGCTCGGCGATAAACCCAAATAACTAGCTAACTAACCTTTATTAAGACATCATTGGGCCATACCCCTACAGACCTCATGTGTGAAATGTATCAGTAGAGATCCTGTCACAAGGTCACAAAAGCAGGAAAACGATATAGCGTTGGATTTTCTGTATAGACCGTACCTCCTATCGGATTCTTCCCAGTGTTCTTAGCAGTATCGACCTACCCTAGCCTTTTGGCTGACGGTAGCGATTTTTGTCACGATGATTTCTGCAGAAATCATCGCGACAAAAACCGCAACAGACAGCCAAAGGGCTAGCTTAGTGGGACAACTCCTGATAAAGAGCAGGACTTAACTCTTTCGAGACGTGCCGCAGCCGGATTCGCGGCGCAAAGCCGCGAATCCGGATGCGACACGTCTCGAAAGTGTTAACTTGTTTTAAAATTTCAGTTACAGGCAGTTTGTCTGCCCTGTGAAGGCAAAAGCAGCGCGGTGTGACTTTGTCCACTACATTGCCGAGAAGGTCATCAAAGCGCTCAAGGACAGTCTGGTACGCTCACAGCGACCTTGATTATAACCTCGAGATTGACTCTGGAAAAGATAGTTGATAATGATTTATCAACAGGAAAGGTTATGAAAAAACTTTTTGTCATTACCCCCCCCCCCCCACCCCCTTTCAAACACACACCTCCCCATTTTAGTTAAAACTTTATTCTCAGGCAATGATTTGATTATTAACCCTTTGACTGTCGGTAGCGGTTTTTGTCGCAATGATTCCTGCAGGAAATCGATCGCTACCGACAGCCAATGGGTTGACATTTGCCAGTTAAACGGGCTGTCAGTGTTTTCTTGCCTTAACGGAGACTTTCCTGTCTGTCTGTTGACACGCCATGTG
Organism: Semisulcospira habei; assembly: GCA_036245525.1. Classification (NCBI taxonomy): domain Eukaryota; kingdom Metazoa; phylum Mollusca; class Gastropoda; family Semisulcospiridae; genus Semisulcospira; species Semisulcospira habei. The sequence continues at coordinate 152,725,844 of BTPG01000006.1, forward strand.
ACATGTGCGTAGACACACGTAAAAAGGTGACTTTTCGCCCATCTGGGGAACTCCTCTAAGACTATGAAGCAAAGGCGAAGCTAAAGCAATCTTCTCCAGACAAGAAAGGGTTATCGGTTTCAGGAGAAGGAAGGCCCGCCTCAGAAGCGCTACCTGGATTTTCTGGACATTTTGCTGACGGCTAAAGACGACAGTAGACCAGGGAATGACGCCGCTGGACATCCACAATGAGGTGGACACGTTCATGTTTGAAGGTGAGATCGTGGTGTACCTTAGGTTAGGCAATACATTGGTCAGTCCGAGGACTGCGTCCCTCCACCCCTCTCGCCTCATATTCAGAAGGTGTCCTCAACGCCATAAAATAGTTGCCGGAGATAGATCGACCGTGAAAGGTAAAGCTTGTACCTGGTTAGTTTGGCTGACAAGTGGCGACAAGCTTTTCTTTCATTAACCCATTTAGCCCTGACGTACTACAGCAGGAGATGGGTCGACCATGATAATTCAAGGGTAGTGCCAGATTAGCTTGGCGCCTATCGGTGCCAAGCTAATCTGGCACTATCCTTGAATTATCATGGTCGATCCATCTCCTGCAACTTGGAAATACGGCCGTCGGGTTGAATGAGTTAATGACGGCATTTTTCCTTTACTGTTTCTGGCTGAACTGACGAGTTGTAATAACGTTGAATGCATTAACTCTTTCACTGCCAGTGAACGTAAGAGCAAGAGACATAGATCTTCCTTCTTACGTAAAATAGCCCAGCCATCCAAGGAACATAGATACAAATTAGTGCATATAGGCATAGATTCTCATGAGCCCCCGTCACTGAGGAACTATGTCTCTTGCACAAGGATCGTGTTCCCGTTTTCTCGGCAGTCAAGCGGTTAAACTCTTTAAATGTGAACAGAACTAACTTGATGGAAATGTTTATTATTGTCATAACCCATATTATACTGAGGCTAAAAGCTTAAAATTTGTACACTGCCATTTGCAAGCTACATTATAGTACTTACAGATAAGGATATTGACCAATGGCTTTAGTTCAAGGGTGGCGCCAGAATAGCTTGGCGCCTAGAGGCGCCAAGCTATTCTGGCACCACCCTTGAACTATTTTAGTCAAACCGCTTATTTCACACGCTGGTGTATTCCGAATGATAGGGTTAAACTGCATTTCTTCTCTGGACTGACACGTTACATGTAGGTCGCGACACCACAACCAGCGCCATCTCGTGGACGCTGTAAAATAGTGATGCGTGATTGGCATTTTTTTTTCTTCCGTTTTCATGATTGAAGTTTAAATCCTCGTGATCTGTGAAAGAAGAGTTCCTCGTGAAAGTCAAAGTAAGATCTTTGTGAAAACGCCCTGGTTATTTCGTGAAACGTGAACAGTCTGTTGCCGACCTTTAGTATGTTATCAGAAAGCACCCCCCGCCCCCCCCCCCCCACCCCCCCCCCCCCCACCTCCCAGGCCGGTGAAAAATCTATCCTGAAACATGAATGCCCTTTCTTGTTAGGATTGAAATTCGAGAATCGTAGAATGAATCTTGAATCCGTGATGGTAACCTCCCACCCCCCCCCAACCCCCCGCCCCACCCCTCCCCTTCCCCAACTTACTCCGCCTCCGACCCTCTCCGCCTCCACATCCCCCGCACCAAACTCAGCACTTTCGGCCCCCGCTCCTTCTCGGTATACGGTCCATCCACCTGGAACACTCTCCCACTCTCTCTCCGTCAGAAACACTCTCTCTCCTCCTTCCAGTCCGCCCTCAAAACTCACCACTTTCAACAGTTCTATCACTATACCACCACACTCCCCAACCCAAGCTGACTGTCGTAATGTATTTCATTATTTGTGGTACGTTAGTCGTTGTCTAAAGCGTGCGCATGCGTGCGCGAGTTGTGAGTGCGCGCTTAGAGTTATAAGTATTATAAGATAAGCGCATTATAAATACCGTAATTATTATTATTATTATTACATCACAGCCTTGTGTACATGTATCGTGACTATCTAGGGGCGACCTGCCCAAGCTGGAGTTCCTGACGATGGTGATGAAGGAAGGCATGTGACTCCACAGTCCTGTGCCCTTCATCTCGCGCCAGTTGACGGAGCCCATCACTGTGGACGGTGTAAGGACACCTTCCGGTACGATCTGCACTATCAACATCAAAAACTTGCACCACAACCCCCCTGCTGTGGCCCGTCCCTGAGACTAAGTTTCAGCGACAGGTTCCACCCCGATAACATGAAGGACAAAGACAGTTACGCCTTCATTCCTTTCTCAGCTGGATCAAGGTTTGTAGTTTTTCTGTGTGCTACGACCCCTCTGCTACGGTGGTACTTAGGCGATACTTGTTTCCTAATTTAACCCTTTGGGTATCGGTAGCGCTTTCTTCGAGGTGATTCCTACGTGAAATCACCTCGACAGAAAGCTCTACCGACACCCAAAGGGATAACAACGAGTGTTATCACCTATACTGCAATACCTTAACGTTGAACAAAATAAAATTGTCACTGCGTTAAATCACAGTGAAAAGCTCGGTGTGACGTGTTACCAATAACGCTAGTTACTGACTAATAGTGTAGTTTACAGTCTTGCAGACTTGTCATCCCATACCGCATACAAGGACGTTTTTTTAATTTTAATATCGTCTCATTCAAAAGAATGACATTAAACCCCTTCAATACCGAGAAAACGGAACACCACCTAACTGCACGAGGTTTAGATCGTAATGTCCCCGCAGTTGCGGAGGTTCATGAGGATCTATACCTCTTGCTGAAACCACTTTGTATAGATCTTTGTTCCCTGCACGGCTGCCGCCCTTTGGCTTTGAATTACCAAAGACTCCAGCAACACAGAAGTCAACCTGCGTCCACTGGCAGTGAAGGAGTTAAATGATGTTTTTGGTATCAGTTTCAGCCAACTTAATAAAATTTCAAATACAAAACGATTTCCAAATACCGTCAGTAGCTCGCTTGAGCTGCCCTAGCACCACGTGAATGTTCTGTGTTTACGTACAGTGTGTGAGTGAATGCGTGTGATTCACGTGAGCGTGCTTGTTGGGTTCAGTTCGCGGCTACATTCTGCGCATTGAGTTATATTATAAATATGAGAAATGCGCCATATAAATGCTATGCATTATGTTTATGTATGTCATCCTCGCTTGCCAGCAGTCGTTTGCGTCACAGCACTTTCGTCACTAATCATTCGCATTTCTACAGGAACTGTATCGGACAGCATTTCGCCCTGAACGAACAGAAAGTGGTGTTGGCAAGGCTGTTAAGAAGGTGAGATTTAAATTTCATGTAAATGGAACCATGCTTGGGGGCTGCTTCTGTCCCGCACCTGTGGTCTTTCGTACTATACCCCAATTATATACTTGTAGTCTCTCTGTAAATGTATACTGACAAGCAAAATAAATGCGACCTTTTTTTTGGGGGGGAATCATCGTAAACTGACACTAAAGTGTTTCCGATGATTCCAAAAAAGTCTCATTTTTTTTTGCTCGTCAGCATACAAAGATTAGATAAACACGTAGAAAGTCAAATATCATTGTTTGCTGCTCTGTGATTTTGGACCACACGGCTCAAAGCCGTAAGGTGCAGCATCATACACACCTAATCACAGACACAGTTATGCTAATATTGATCAAAGTTTTGTTTTGACTTCGGCCTCAGTAAAGACTCAGCAGTGGTGACTCACACTGTTCTCAATTAGTGATTTTACCGCGTGATATTTTCCACTTAAAGATTCACTTTCTCTCTGGATCCAAACCGCCACACCGTGCTGAAGAAAGTCAGTGGCGGCCGTCACGCGGACAGAGACAGGGATGAGGAAGACCGCTACACCCAGGACACCCGCACTCTAGACAGGACATCAGCATTGTAGACAGGACATCCGCAAGCTAATCTGGCACTGCCCTTGAATTATCATGGTCGATCCATCTCCTGCAACTGGTGCAGTCATTAGATGACGCCTCCAAAATTTGGGAAATACGGCCTTCGGGCTGAATGAATTAATCAAGTTGGAAAAAACACGAGGCAAACTTTGCTTAAACGGAGTATACTGTACTTTCCATTACCGCTGGCTGCCGCGTGCACCGGGGGTTAATTAGGAATAATTACAAGTGTTTAATTAAAAGTTTGCGATATAAACTGATTTCTTTTTAGCTAAAGTCATGGTCGTCGGATTCTCACTGGCCCTAGCGGTTGTGGTGGTGGTGATGACGACGGTGGTGGTGCAGTATATCAGATGGTTTCTGTTGTATCGCTCTTTCTTCAACTTCTTCAACAAACTGCCCGGCGGGAGACCGACTTCAGCTTCATCTGGGGAAACCTACATAAGGTTTGCGATTGCATTTTTCAAAGCCCACTTTATATTGTTCTGAAACAACATTTTGTCTTTCCAGTGGGCAATGATAAAAAAAAAAAAGTGGTGGTTGGGGGTGGGGGGGGGGGGGGGCGTTGGAGGGGGGGGGGGGAGGGGGTATAGCAACAATTTAAATTGTACGTAAAGAACAAACAAAAAAATTGTTCTTACTCAACATAAGTTTGTTTCTTCAGTAGTAGCTTCGCAAAAGATATTAAAAGTAAATGGACCGCAGAAAAATGTATACCTCACATATTTTTCAATTATTATATGTGTGATGTCTCACAGTCAAAGGCTATGCGATATACAGTCAAACCTGTGAAAGGCAACCACCCAGGGACTATCCTCAGTAACAAGTAAGTAAGGAAAGAAGACTGTGGGACCAAAAATGGGTGGTCTGCTTAGCCTTTAGTTTAGCCCCTAGTCCCTACAGCAGGAGATTGATTGACCATGTAAATGCAAGGGTAGTGCCAGATTGACTTGGCGCCTACCCATGTGTGTATGTGTTAGTGAGTGTGTGTGTGTGTGTGTCAGTATGTGTGTGTAAGTGTGTGAGTACATGTTGTCACTGTGTGTGTTTGTGAGTGTGTGTCAGTGAGTGTGTGTGTGGGTGTACGTGTGTAAATGTTTGTCAGTGTGTGTGTCATTGTGTGTGTGTTTGTGTGTATGTCAGTGCGTGTGTGTGTGTCATGTATGTGTGTGTTTGTCAGTGTGTGTGTCTGTGTGTGTATGTCAGTGTCAATGTATCTGTGTGTCAGTATGAGTGTCAGTGTGCGTGCGTCTCAGTGTGTGTATGTGTCTGTGTGTGAGCGAGTGTGTGTGCCAGCGTGTCAGTGAGTGTGTGTAAGTGTGTGTGTGTAAATGTGTGTCTGTTTGTGTGTGTGTTTCAGTGAGTGTGTGTGTGTTTGTGTGTAAATCTGTGCAAGTGTGTGCGTGTTTGTGAGTGTCTGTGTGTTTGTGAGTGTGTATGTGTCAGTGTGTGTGTTTGTGTTAATGTGTTTGTGTATGTGTGTCAGTGTGTTTGTATGTCAGTGCGTGTGTCAGTGTGTGTGTGTCAGTGTGTTTGTGTGTGTAAATGTCAGTGTGTGTTTGTGAGTGTGTCCTTTAGTGTTTGTGTCAGTGTGTCCATGTGTGTTAGTGTGTGTGTATGTGTGTCAGTGTGTATGTCAGTATGGCAGTGCATGTTTTTGTGTCAGTGTGTGTGATGGTGTGTGTGTGTGTGTATGTGTGCGTATGTGTGTTTGTGTCAGTGTGTGTGTGTGTGAGGGTGTGTTTGTGTGTGTGAGGGTGTGTTTAAATCAACTGAAATCTTCTGTTAAAAAGAAATGAAGGTACGAAAAATGTTACCTTCTTGGCGAGCTTATTTCACCATAAACTGATGTTTAGGGCTGTAGTCAATGCATAAGCCCGTGAGTCAGTGTTAAACAAATAGACGCGCTAGAATATCACCATTTTGTGTTTACAGAAACTGTAACGGACAACACTTTGCCATAAACGAAATGAAGGTGATCATTGCCAGACTGTGAAGAAGGTAAGAGATGTGCGAATTTTTTCATCTGTTCCATTAGGCCTCACGGACAATCCTTTCAGCCTGTCATGTCATACTGGTATGAGTGCTGTTCTGTGATTTTGGACCTTACGGCCTATAGCCGTAAGGTCTAAAAATCACAAAACAGTACGGTATTATGCGTGACACTTGTGTTAAAATAACAACTGAACATGGATAAACATAACCATGCTTTCAAGGCCTATTTGCCCCGGCCCGCGTTTGTGTTTATGAATTATTTCTTTATATGATAATTTTATCCAAAGCGTTGGTTAATTTTTTAGACGGATTCACTTTCTCTTTGGATCCGGACCACACGGTGCTGAGGAAACCCGCGACGATCGTCATGAGAACGGGGACCGGGGTGATGATGACCGCTGCACCCAGGCTAGGCTGCACGGGCACCCACGCCCCAAGCACAGAACTTTGTCTACTTGGCACACACACTGTGGACTTGGCGCCTGCGGTTAAGACCAATGACACCGTAGTCATATCACAAGCAAAATCTGCGTGAACCTAAGAGATAACTGTGACCCAGTGCGCAAAAGGTCATCGGGGCGACGGCAGCCGCTGTCCGCCCGCGCACAGGCCGACTGGAGCCGACGCCGGTCGGCCCGAAAACCTTTGCTTGCTGGGACGTCACACAAAACGCACATATACACTGCTTTCCGCCTAAAACGCAACACCGCAGTATAGAACCGTACGCCCGAATCTAACGTGTCCGTGATCACGTACCGTAACTTCGTCACGTGACAACTCAATCTCCACACCACACGGTCAACCACCAAACCCTCGAAGCAACGGTTGGGAACCTACACACATTCCTAGTTTGGAGGCACGCCAAACTTCACCCTTATCATTCGGAATACATCAGTGTGTGAAATAAGTTTGACTAAAATAGTTCAAGGGTAGTACCAGAATAGCTTGGCGCCTCTAGGCGCCAAGCTATTCTGGCACTACCCTTGAACTAAAGCCATTGGTCTATATCTTTATCTGTAAGTACTGTAATGTAGCTTGCATAATTATGGCAGTGTAAAAATATGAAGCATTTAGCCTCAGTATGATATATGTTAAGCGGATACTAACACTTTATACAGAAAGAAATTCATTAAACGTTCAAGAGGAAACACTAAGAAAACAAATTACTCATGAAACGTACCTACTGGAGGCTTTCATAAGGAGCGGCAGCACCATTGTCCTTGCTGCATTTAACTCAAATGTAAACATGATAAGTTTATGCCATCAGCCCCGTTTTTTTTTTATATTGAATTTCTGTGCAATAAACACTGCGACAATTTCTATCTTCGCATTGTTGTCACGTATATCGATTTTTCCGCCCAGTGTCGTTTGTGGTGGCGTTTGTGGTGGTGCAGGTGTGGATCAGCGTGTATACAGTGTATTATAGGTATGCAAGTCATATATGGCTGATCTCGCGTCTACAAGTTTTCTTTAGGTTCAACACATTTGTAACTTCTTCCGACTGCTTTTGGTCGCAGATTGTGTTTCTGAAAATCATTGTGAATTCAACCAGAGAACCTCATCCGTCCATGAACATGGGCACAAAATGGGGTCAGCAAGAGGCATAGTACCACATGAGCCCAGGGGCGGATCCAGAGAGTGTCTCGACAGGAGGGGGGGGGGGGGGAAACAGCAGCCCCCCGCCCCTAGACGGATTTCCCAACTGTTATGTCAATCTGTTTTAATTGCCTTTCAGGCACCAGCCCAGAATACTTGTCCTCTTTGCTGCATGTGTATAGACCCTCTCGTGAGCTCCGCTCCTCTTCTGATAAACGGAAGTGTGTACCTTCTGTCCAAACTACAGCATTTGGTCAGCGCACTTTTGTTTATCAAGCCCCAGTGTTATGGAATACACTTCCTCTTGAGGTCAGAAACAGTGAGTCTGTCTCTGACTTCAAGAGGTCGTTGAAAACTCACCTCTTCAAGCTTTACTTTGAATAACTGCCAATGTTTGATGCCTTAGTTGTAGTTCTGCAATCCTCCTTGTTTAGACTGAATGTTAATTAGAATATAAATTATTATGTATGTATTGTTGTTTAGTTTATTGTAAAAGTGGTGTGTTTGGGCATTGTGTTTTGTTTGTTATGTGCATGTCATTGTATTTTTAGTTTTGTGTACAGACTGTAAAGCGCTTAGAGCTTTTGAGTAAGATTAAGCGCTATATAAATAATCATTATTATTATATAAAACAAATCCAGACAAAAACAGTGACCAGTAGGCGAGCATAATGCACACACACACTAAAAAAAAAAAATCTTAAAAAAAGAAAGAAACACGATCAGGATGACCGCTACATCCAGGACACCAACACTCTAGACGGGGCACAGAACTTTGTCGCGTAGATTTCGTCTGATTATGAGCACATCCAGTGCATTGTATAACCGTGCGTGTTACTGAGTAAATTCTACTTGTTACTACACATTGCGGAAAATGCCAGCAGGTTTGTTTATTTAGCTCAAGCTGACATCTCGTTAATTTCACTAGTCAGTCCAGCGACTCGCACGTTTCCTGGCGTCTTTTCTTCGTGTTTGTGTACAGGATGTAAATTTCGAGCGTTCGTACACGCTAAGAAGTATTTTATTACTACTACATAATTATAAGAGGCTTATTAATGTTGACGTATGAAATATTTCGTGCGAGTCGCTGGATTGACTAGTGAAATTGACGAGATGTCAGCTGGCTATATCGGCAACCTGAGAAAAGAACAAAATAAACATACCTGCTGATCTAGTAACAAATAGAATTTACTCAAAAACACACAGTTAAACAAAGCACTGGATGTGCTCATATTCAGACGCCGAAATCTACGCGGCGAGTCGAACTGATATGCTGTCGTCTGCCATTCATGTGTTTTGTCTGAACACCGCAAAATAAATGTTTTGTTTTGGACTGGGTACATAAATTATATTAAGCAACATTGTGCTTGATATTGTGCCGATAACCGAGAGATGCGATTGTGACTTAACCCGATTAAAATGTCCTCGTCTCCCGACTCGGACATTTTGATTCGGGTCTCGTAATTGTCGTGTTTCCACTTCTATGTGGGCTGGATGGACTTGGATTCAAACCAAACATGCACTCACAAAAAACAGGGAAGCCATTTCATAACTTGGAGGCAAACACTACGCCTTTATTAATTACCCGAGCATGCGCAGTCCCCCCAAGGGAAATAATCACCGGAGAGAGACAACCACTATGCAGGAGTCTCCCATAGACCAATATGCTTTTATATACGACACCTCCCCTTTGAGTTAAAAACTTATCTAAACTGAACAAAATCAAAGTCTTATCTAACGAACGAAACCGAAACTTTCCGAGATCGAATCGAAACGGAAGTGTTCAAGTTTTATGCGACCAGCAAAGCGTCTCTATCATTAATGATCAGAGAATCAGCAAAGCGTCTGTAATCATAATAAAAGAACGAACTTGAAAGTAAAAACACAAGCTCTCAGCTTTTACACTACACAAACATATCTATCACAAAAAATGCGACTCCACATGTATGTTCACCATACATGGGTAACTACACCACAACGAAGATTAGGTCCTCGAATTACTCACTTGCAACTTTGATACCACCCTGCCAGATCTAGTAGTGTTTGGCTGTACTTGTAACTCAGGTGGCCTGCCTGTCTGGGCTGACTCTTGTGCTGAAGGTGAATCCTGGGACTGCTGCGGTTGTTGAAGCTCGTCGGGCGTCATCGACCCACTGGTCAGCTCTCTGGTCTCAACCATCTGCCTCGGCTCACTGGCAGCAGCTACACTCTCTGGCAGCAGCTGCACTCTCTGTATGCACTACGTCTCAGTACTTCGCTTGGAGTTTTGACCAGGTATGACCTTGGTGCGACTTGGCGGATCACCACACCTGGACGCTTTCACCCGGTCTCCCGTTCATCCCTCACAAGGACAGGATTTCCTGGGAAAATCTCCGGTAAGGGACGTGTGATCAAAGTGCTGTTTCTGGTACAACTTTGATTTGGCGTCTCGCTGTTGTACAACTTTTGGATCAATAACCGTCTTTGGAGCTAGCGTGGAAGGGTAACCTGCACGGGCAAAGTCGTACGCAGCCTGCGGCCAAACGGTAGGTTCTGCAAGACTGACACCTAAACTAGGGATAGGCGTCGCGTGGTAGATCAACAGGGCCATGTGTTGATCATTCTGTTTTAGAATGTCCTTTGCACTTTGGACTCCACGTTCTGCTTTGCCATTACTTTGTGGCCTAACCCGGGCTGCTTGTCACGTGCTTGAACGTTCAGTCTCTGGCGAATCTTGCGAACTGGAAAGAACCAAATTGTGGTCCGTTATCTGAGACCAAAGGTTTTGGAATGCCATGGGTGGCAAAGATCTCTTTTAGCTTCTCGATCACTGAGTTTGATGACTGGTTGTTCGGGAGAGTTTGTATGTCTATATACCTTAAATAATACTCTACTGATACAAGGTAATGGTGTCCTTGTATTTCAAGAAGATCCACTCCAATCTTCTGGAACGGGCGATCTGGCATTTTCGATGGTAGTAGAGGCTCGCTAACATGTGACGGCCTCTTCTCAAGACAGTATTGGCATGCTGAAACACGGTCTTGGATTTTCTTTGAAATCCGTGGCCACCAGACGGCTTGTCTGGCACGTTCACGACACTTTGTGATACCTGCGTGTCCATCAAGGATCCTGTCTAGGATTTCTGGACGCATGCTGTAGGGTACGACAATGCAATCACCTCTTGTCACAACGCCACTGACAACACTCAGTTCTCCGCGAACAGTAAAATAGTCTCTCGCTGCCAGTTTCACGTCAGCCTTTTAAGTCGGCCAACCAGTCTGTGTGTATTTACGAACTGTTCTCAGCCAGATGTCTTTATCTGTCTCTTGCCTTATCTCCTGTAGTTTGCTCTCAGATACTGGCCAAGAAGATGTCACTTCACTCACGTATGCCTGCACATCTTCTGAAGAAGCAGCACTGCTGGCTGATGGACTTCTGGACAGCGTATCAGCAATGACCAAGTCCTTGCCAGGTTTGAACTCAGAATGAGGCTTGAACCTCACTAGTCTCTGGCATCTCAAAGGCGTTTCTGAGAGATCCTTTGTGTTGATTGGGGGAACCAATGGCTTATGGTCCGTTTGTAATGTGAAACTATCAAGCCCCACTAAGTAGTGCTCGAAACGCTCACAAGTCCACACGGCGGAAAGACACTTTTTCTCGCGGCTGTGCATAGTGACACTCTGAAGTCGTGAGGGTGCGCGAACAGAATGCAACAGGGTGTAGTCCATCACTACCTTTCTGTAGCAGAACACCACCGATCCCTTAGCTGCTCGAGTCTGCAGATACTATGGTCGGCTTGGTAGGATCGAAATAGGCCAATGTCGGCGCTGTGGTCAGCATCTCTTTAACTTTTCGGAATGCTTCAGTCTGCTCAGGCCCCCACACCATGTACTCTCTTTAGTCAGCAGGTCGTTCAGTGATTTCAGTGTAGCTGAAAGTTGTGGAAGGTATCTCCCGAGGTAATTAATCATCCCAAGAAATCTTCTCAGCTCGGCGACGACTGCTGGATCTGGTAGGTCGATAATGGCATCAACCTTGGCTGGGTCGGGTCTGATACCCTTGGAGCTCACAATGTGGCCAAGAAAAGCAATTTCACGCTTCCTGTACTCACACTTGCTCTCGTTTAGAGTAAGTCTCAACTGTTCAGTCTCTGTAAGACAGTGTGTATCTGAGTTTCTCATGCTCGTCGTCATTCTTACTATGGGGTAAGATGTCATCGAAGTAGCATATGAAACCTTCTACGTTGCTCAGGATCTCAGTCATCCTTCGTTGAAAGATCTCTGGTGCACTGGAAATTCCGAAAGGCAGCCGTTTCGTGCAATAGCGTCCAAACGGAGTGATAAAAACAAGCAAGGCTTTCTCGGGATCCAAGGGAATTTGCCAAAATCCACTCTTCTAGTTTTTTTAAGATAGTGGAACCCTGAAGCTTATGGAGAATTTCATCCACGGTCGGTATAACATACTTTTCTCTCTGCACTGCTTCGTTAAGCCTCTTGAGGTCGATACAAATTCTGATGTCTCCGTTCGGTTTTATCACAGGATGGTTGGTTGGTTGTACATTGCTTAACGTCTCGACAGCAACAAGACTTTCTCAGGACGTGCCTGCACTGCTTGTGAAAAACCACCCACAAAAACCCCAGAATATTGAATGTATGTCGCCAGCCGGTCTAATATGCTAAATAAACCTAAGACCATTTAGCAACACACATCTAATATCAAGAGTTACAGACAGCGCAGACAGCAGGGAGAGTTTAAAAAAAGGAATATACAGGTGAACGGACCAAGGGTAGACAGAAACACATGCACCACACCAGAATAGAGAGGAAAACCCACCCTGTGGGGCGGACCAGGGTGACCCTGGGAACTAAAAAGTAGTTAACCCCACCCAAGTTCCCCAGGGCAGACCCGGTTTATCACAGGAACCATAGGTGACACCCACTCCGTTGGTTCTCTGATTTCCTCGATGATGTCCTCATCTTTCATGCGTTGAAGCTCTTTCTTCACTTTTTCCTGAAGGGGAATCGGCACTCGTCTCGCGACAGTCACACTGTATGGTGTCACACCACCCTTCAAGCGAATCTTCACCGCCGGCGGGCACTTTCACCGTGCCCAGACCGACTGTTCCGATACGCTTCACATGACCAAGCTCTGTGGCTGTGCCTCTGCTCAGGAGGTTGTCTGCCTCCCAATCTATGACGTAGATGGTAGCTTGAGTAGTCTCGAGTGTGGCCTTGAACACTTCTAGGCTTCTCAACTTCCCGCCTGGGCTGACAAGTGTGACGTTGTCTGGTTTCAGGAAGGGCTTTCCAAGCTTCGGGTCCCGGTACACAGTGCTGTTTCCGTACTGTACAGTCTCTTAGCCATAGTCAGTCCCAGGCATCCCCTAATATTTCAATCCCCTAAAAAACACTACTGCCCACCAGCTGCACATTTGCCATGCACAAAATAACAATAAAAACAGCACATTGACAGTCTCATTTCTTGGCTATGAACCCGATTCCTTACCAACCCCACACCCAAGCACAGCTGAAATCAGCGTGCCCCTCAAATCACTACGTCAACGGCAACTCAACATAGGCCCACAATCGTCCACTGGATAAGCTCAGGATGGTATGAATCAAAGCACCAAACATGTCTCCTCTCATGTAACCAGAAATTTACAGCAAATTCTAACATTCAGCCCTACTACAACATTTCAAACAAGGCAAAAATTATTTTTAAAAACACCGGTCCTTGCACTGCCTGAACTGGCCAAATTTGACTATGTAATGTGACCTGAAAAGGAACTGTCCTACCTGAACACCATTCAATCTGCCATCAGTGCAACCCTTAGACACTAGCTAAGTCAAACCCAAAGTGACACCATTGAATGTTGCTGCATCTTTAAGTTAAAGTATGGCCCATTATGTGAAGCGCGCTGTTGTGGCATTCAATATGCTGTTAATGTTTCGGATCATGCATATCTGATGCCATGAAAAACAGACTAGATACGGTCAGAATGCCTCCAAAATTGGCATGTACATCAAGTAATATATCTGATCTTCAGAAATGTTGCATTTGAGACACAGGCACCTGCAAGTCTTTTTTTTTTTTTCATATTTTTCCACTACCCACCCCCCTACTTTGTCTGTTTTTCCATGTTTACAAACACATGCAATACAGTCAAACTGACTTCTGGTGGGCTGGACAACTAAAAAAGCTTACCATGACACTGACATTGATGAAAAATGAGCTTTCAGACCCAAGGCCATTTCCTTGTGTATCTCAGGGCAGCCAAAAAGACAATGCCCTGGCATCCTCATTGCCCTGTTGTCTGGTGCCAACAAGCAGGAAGAGACCAGTAACCAGCTACCATGCCCTATATACTGCTGGCCATCTTTTCTACAGGCAAAAGGGGTCATGAAACAGCTGTGCAATTTAAACATTAAGTCTACTGAACTAACCCACAGGCAAAAGACTACACAAAACAGCCAAAACTATGCTACGCGGGACACACCGCATACCTAAACAAGTGTCTGGAGTGCTTATTTAGGAGATAGCAGGGAAAAATGGTTATGTACAGTTCATTTTTATATAAAACACACCTGTCAGAGTCTCAAAAGGCCTAAACTCATGTTGCAAATGCAGCAGGCATGTGTGTGCCAAACCTGTGAACACTCCTGTAAAAGCCTGTACTGGTGGCCGCAGCTGCTGGTCCCATAACAATGCACTCAAATGAGCTTTACACAGAGTAAAAATGCTTGTGTTTGGCTCAGAATAGACACCAGAGACATCCTTAATGACAATTACAGCAGAATGACACCTCAGACGCAGCCAGTGTAGCTGGATCATGCAAAATAACACATCTGCATGTCACACTATTTTTCACTCTGAGGTCAGCTGTCTAATAAAATGAACATGCTGACACTGTTTCATTGTAGTTTTGATATTAACCTTTGACCTTAAGCCCCCCCCCCCCCCCCCCCACCCCCACTTCACCCCACAACTTCAATAACCGAAAAGTGCCTCTTTTGTTTACGCATTTATAAAACTAACGCCCTAAACCCCACCCCTTTGAAGGTCAAGGTCACAGCTCAAGGTCAGACTCATGACTACTTGTAAACTCATGACTACTTACAAAAAAATAAATCAACAAACACACTAACCATAGCTCACAGTGCAGGTAAACAGGGTGTTGCAACGCAAAATATGCAAAAACACCTATAAAACTGCAATCGCAGCGATTTTTTGGCAAAATTTGAAATTTTTCATGATTTTCTCAGTTTTCCAACTGCAAAAGTCCAAACTGAATGATATGGTTACATTAAACCAGTTTCTGATCTTTTTATGTCACATATGGCATGTGGTGCCCTGACAGGTCCCGGTACACAGTGCTGTTTCCGTACTGTACAGTCTCTTAGCCATAGTCAGTCCCAGGCATCCCCTAATATTTCAATCCCCTAAAAAACACTACTGCCCACTAGCTGCACATTTGCCATGCACAAAATAACAATAAAAACAGCACATTGACAGTCTCATTTCTTGGCTATGAACCCGATTCCTTACCAACCCCACACCCAAGCACAGCTGAAATCAGCGTGCCCCTCAAATCACTACGTCAACGGCAACTCAACATAGGCCCACAATCGTCCACTGGATAAGCTCAGGATGGTATGAATCAAAGCACCAAACATGTCTCCTCTCATGTAACCAGAAATTTACAGCAAATTCTAACATTCAGCCCTACTACAACATTTCAAACAAGGCAAAAATTATTTTTAAAAACACCGGTCCTTGCACTGCCTGAACTGGCCAAATTTGACTATGTAATGTGACCTTCGCCCACGTTGCTCTGCTGATGACATTGACATCGGCGTCCGTGTCAATCTTGAAGCTGATCTGCTTGCCTCTCACCACCAGGTTAACTCGCCAAGGAGGATCGTCAGTCACCACTGATACAACAAAGAATTCTTTCACATCTGCCCGTAGTCTCAACTTATTGGACACTCTTTGTCTTTGATTTACACACTCTAGCAAAATGTGACATTTTACCACACTTCATGCACTTCTTTCCTATTGCTGGACAGCGTTCTTTCATGTGAGACAGTCCACACCTACTACAAGTTGGAGTCTGGTCCGTCTTGCTACCACTCTGTTGATTCTGCCTGCCTCCCCTTTGAAGAAAGTTTTAGTCTCCGCTTCTGTGCCGGATATCTATCTTCATGGCTCACTCTGTCAACGTTGTGCCCTGCGGCTCCCTGTAGCTGTAACTTGATTAATTACCCGAACATGCGCAGTCCCCCAAGGGATATAATCACCGGAGAGAGACAACCACTATACAGGAGTTGTCTCCCATAGACCAATATGCTTGAATTATGACAGTAATCACATCTGCCTGTTATCGGCTCAAGCAAAACGTTGCTCAATATAATATAATAACCGTATCACCGAACAAGTGAACTATTAACTCAATAAGCAAAAGGTCTTCGATTCGACGCAAGCGCGCAGCCCCAATAAACGTTTGCCAGCTGGGAACGTTTGTGCGATTTGTGTAATATTAGATGACAACTTGATACGTCAGTGCACGCACTCTCTGTACCGAAAGTCCTTTAATGACTTGACTCATTTGACCTTGACACGCGAGAGGCTTTATGGAGGAGTTTCAATTGGATGTGCGTAATTAACCCTTTTCGCCCCCAAAACCCTACAGCAGGAGATGGGTCGACAATGATAATTCAAGGGTAGTAGCAGATTAGCTTGAGCGCCGTCAGGCTTCAAGCTAATCTGCCACGACCCTTGTATTATCATGGTCGATTAATCTCCTGCAACTGGTACTTAGTCTTTAGATGACGCCTTCAAAATTGGGAAAATGCGGCCGTGGGATCAAATGGGTTAACTTTTTGCCAGTTAACCCCCCAAAATATAATAATAAAAATAAATAATAATAATAATAATAAAAATATTTTTAAAAAAGGATTTGCCAAATATTCTACGGAACCATTCGTATCCTTTCACTCTCGTTGGCGAGACGGATCTTTCTGTTGCTATTATCTGTCCTGCGCGTCAGAACACACTATTTCGCAAATTAGATATTAAGAAAGAAAGGAAAAGACGACGCCACAACCAGGAACTAGAATTCACACATGTCATGCACCCAAACAAGTATTTCGTTACAAACCTTGACACCCCACAGCCTACATGCTCGTCAGTGAAGGTCGTGAGAAGGGCTGAGAACGTACGCACTTACAAGGTACGCATGTCAGAAACTACTACTACTGATATCCCCAGCTGAACTGCATGGTGCTCCGGCCGTCGAGCACCTAACCTGCTGAAAGTACATCACAATTTTGGAATGCCCGCTTTGTAGAGACAGGCGCGATCTTACAGCTATTATTTTTCGTGTGAGTGTCAGTGTAGTAATGAAGGTCGATGGATATCAACATGAGGCATCGATTAGCACGACCATCTTTTGTCACTACTTAAGAGGCATAGACATTCATGCGCCCACGCGTGAGCTCATGAATGTCTGTGCCTCTTAGTGACAAAAGAGGTTGGCTTAGAAACTCGAGCATGCAAGAGTGAAAAAAGTCAGTGTTAGGAAGAGAATGAAGTAGAACAATAAAAGCTGCAGCATAACATTACATCAGTGTGCCGCGTCAAATTAGTGGATCGGCCCAGTTACACCGACGATAGGCCTGTTCGGACTTTCTGCAGGTTCTATTACTCACTGTGTAAGGAAGGACTGAAGTACCTTACGATCGGCACTTAGGTAAGTTCAGTTTTGTATCCTCTGTGTAAGATACTCGTGTCAATAGCATGTCCATGATGTCAAAGGCGGGCAGGCTAAACTGACCTCTAACAATTGAAGGAACAAGATACAAATTACGTCATGTCTAGTTACGCTAACCTCGCTACTGAACGTACATTTGGCGCGAAGCGCCGTATTTACGTATGTATGTATGTGCGTATGTGTGTGCGTATGTATATAAACAAGAGAATCTCCGACATTTCTGTACACACAAGCTTGAAACTTCGAGAACCTCCGAGCATATTGTAATTGAATGTCTCACTGAAGACATAAATAACCGTTTATAGGAAGTCGGTTGACCCAGATTATAGTCCGTAATTTTTGTCATATTTACTTAAACTTTTGCATATAGCTAGTCTGGTAAAAGACATCGGATGAGTTCGTTAGCCAGCTTTGTATCCTTACAACTTCTGTAGTAAAATTTAATTCTTTTCAGAAAAGAATTAAAACACTAAAAAAACACCTGACTTCTAGAGAAAGTCAGACAGTAGCGGTGACGTAAAAGAAGCAACTCCGTCACCACGCAGACACTGACATAATACTCTAAATATGATGTCATTCTCTCGCGCGCGAGCGGCTCTCTCTCTCACAGAAACATGCGCGCATCTCCAGGAGGAATAGATCCTCATGCGCCCTCCATGCGCATGCGGATCTATGCCTCTTGGAGATGTTTGGAGCGCGCGCGCACGCACTAATACGCATACACACATCGACGCGCTTTCGGATGAGCATGCAGGTGACCCGTGTACTTAGTATATCATGTAGCTAGGTAAAGTCAACCTGCTTTCACACAAATTATAGCAAGACTAAAATTGTACCGTGAAGTTCTAGTTTTGTCACCATATTCTCAAGCCTATGAAGCGAAAGTTAAACTCATATCACGTAAAATATAAAATTACGTAAAAACTAAAATTTACGTCATGACAAATGACGTTCGACAAATCAATGACGCGTATGTCCTGCGCCCCTTATAGAACTCACTGACGCATTGGCAGATCTGAGAGACTTTTTCAATAGGAGATAATTCAACATCAGAATTAGGTCAAAGACAAAAGGTAGAGAGACCTTTGACAGCAAGGACAGCTCTCATATAGAAGGGACTTTGTGGGTTATGGTTCATCCCATCTTGTTTGAAGCTATGCTGCCGCATATCTTCCGGTCCATCCTGGGAACAGTACGTCTCCATTACGTGTCAGATAACCTACTGATTTGTTCGTATGTGTACACTTTTCTGTGTAATTATGCACCGGTGAAAGATTCCGGGGTATGTATTATTCCTTACTTGTTTAGGACTATCTGTGCTCGAGTAAGAGACCATGTCTTCTTTATCACCACAACTGTAGTAACACGATAAAGAGATAATATTTACCAGTAGTACACGTGCGTTTTGATCGTTTCGTCTTCATTGGTGCATGCACAAATGTGGGGCTGAAATCATGTCCGTTCTGTAACACGCTGAAAAGTAACGTAAACATGATGCGGTAACTCTTTCTCTTTCACAATCTTTCTGCGAATGAAGATAAATTCACTTTGAATAATAAAAACATCATCATTATTTTTCACTTTGAATAATAAAAACATCATCATCGTTAAATGAGTTTCCATCTTTACATACCTGACGTGACGATGTTAAGGTTGTATAATATACCTACATTTTTTAATTGAAAACTGCCCTTTGTAGGGTTTTTTGAGAGCCTTGTTGAGTCTGGAGGCTATTGCCACCCTGAGAGACCCATGGTCCCGGGCATATTTGTAAGTTTGAGCCCTTTTTGTGAGGTACCCCACGCGGGAAAACACGCAAAATAGCCGATTTCAGAACACAATAAAAATTTATCGAATAGTGTGTTAAAATGATAAAGAAACATTTCGGTCACTTCATAAAGTATGTTAGTATTTTCTCGTAAAAAAAGTGTGTTCTGATAATTGGAATTCTAAGTGAAATCTAAAAAAATGTATGTTGTAAATTCGCAAATTGCCCGGATGTTATCAATAACATTACAAGTGTTTGCAATGTTGGGCAATTGCTCAGGCCCTTTTTATTCGATAAAGTCGTACTTTATGTTATAACTATCACATTGATTATGAAAAAAATATGGGGTCCCGCACAAAATTGGGCACTTTGGGTCGTTTTCGAGTGCGTATTCAATAAGGGATACAAGCGATGTCTGACTTCCGGCAGATCATATCTCCGCCGTAGCCGGCATTAGAAAGAAGGGAAAACGACTATGCCAAACTTACAAGGGAAAACCTAAGCCCAAACTGTTGCAAACTACGCCCAAACTGCTAGTCCTCGATTACTATTTGTGACAGTAAACTGGAACAAACAACAACGGCAGATACGGGATGAAAACGTTTATCTATAAGTAATTAAATGCACGAGCTATTTCTTAGTAATTTAGTTAGTGCAGTGGTAAAGTACTTTTCTTTGCCACGCAGTGACCAGGGTTCGAGTCCCGTAGATGGCGACATTTTTTTCCTGCTCACATTTGAAACCCAGACAGTTTCTACTTCGCTAAATGAAACACACTTTAAACCCAAAACAAAAAAAAATTAACGCGTGTTATTTTTTTATTTTTATTTTTTAAATATGCGATTATCATCACTGTGGTAATGTGAATGTTAAACCATAAACCAAACAACCGGATTCAGTTTTGGATAAAAATGCACACTGGTTACCTCGGTACATTTGTTCATTCATTTTTTTCAGCCAGGCATTGTGTGAGCATGTTTACATTCATTCAATCATTCACAGCTTCACTGATGAAAAAGCACACCAAAGAGTGTTGTCACAGACAGTTTTTTTTAATAATTTTTACTGGCATCATCTACAAACATTAATTGATGTGAATTTGTTTTAATATACCTGCTGCAAGAAATGCTACATGCTCGTTTGGTGTCTGCGTGAAAGCAGGTCGATGAACATCTCTGGTTGAAAGATGTTTGTAAACAGATTGGTAGTGGATGTACCTATCTCTCTAGCTGAATCTCAGTTTCCCAGCAGTTTTTGGTTACAAATTATAAGGAAACAAAAACACACTACCACCGAGCCACCCAGCTCCCCCTCAAAATACAGCTTTACTGCAGAACATATTTCAACTACATGTAACATTATTCACATTTACATTGACAAAGTGCTGACTGTATACAAGCTATTTGGGAGAAAAGTGGAGCTGATGTCATTTTTAGTTGTGTGCATGCCAACGGAGACCGACACCGGCAACCACTTGCTCATGAGGTATTTATTTGGGAGCCAACTGCACAGTATATAAAAGAAGGGGGATAGGAGAGAAGGAATGACAGACTTATCATTTAGAGCCTTCCACTACATATATTATTTTGCTCATATATATATAGAGAGAGAGAGGGAGGGGGAGAGAGAGAGAGACCATGTACCATCACTGTAGTCCTGATATAATTCAACATTGCACATCCCACAACATAATAACAGTGAAATGCAGTACCAAACTACATTACACAGATACTGTGCACAATGTTGGCATGAAAATCAAACAATACTGTTACCAGTACCACACTGTGTCCAATTGCAGCACAACAAAGTGAAATGCAGTCTCAAGCCCCATAACTTACACTGCACAATGCTGATGTCAACACAAAATACCATAACAACTGAATAACAAGGGTACAATGCACTGTGTCACCTAGTCTGCATAATATAGGCATCCACACCAAACAATACCTATACTGCTCTTGATACAAAATGGACCATATTACACTGCAAAATACATGAGACGTGAGTGCTACGCTGGCAAAGTGTCTACAACAGAGTCTGCACCATGCTGGCCCGTAATCCAAGCAATACCATTGCTGCTCTCCAAAAACTCAACATGGTGCAGACTATCATGTCACAACTAATTGCTGCATAGCACCCTGTACACAATGTTGGCATCAGTTTACTTTATTTAATTTTGGACCCGGTGGGGCATGAAAAAAATCACAAAAGAACTTACATGAATGTGCTCAGAAATGAAATATTATCCTTATTACTACACTGTACGCATGTTCCTTAGCACAAATCACAAATGGACACGGATCATAGTCAGATCATTCTGTTTGCAGGCGTGTGTCATGTACAGTACATCTGTAAAACTTGTGAAATGAACCATGTGGTTAGCAATTCTGATACGATAAGTAAAGCCACACAGCTGAAAGTCAAAGATTGACAGTGGAAGAAAAAACAAAACAAACACAAAGTACAGTACATATCATATGCCTATGATACCCAACCACTTAAATCTGCTGTGACAGCTGGAGGGTAATGCAAAAACTGCATGGTCAACTCACTCTTGAGAAGTATTGCGTTTTTCATTGAGCAAGTCCACATTTGCACAACATTTTAAGCTGAGGGTTTAATGACATAAATATACATCCCCACGTTTCTATATTTCCGCACATCCCCTCTTCAGAAAGGACCCGTGGGTTTTATACTCCGAGGCCACTGACCATTTTCAGAATGAGCCCTGTATATCATTTTGAATCATGCAAAGCGGAGCAGTGATAAGTTTTCTCCTTTTCTCACACCGATGCTGCACAAAATCTATCTGTACCACTGTTTCCTACCCCATACGTGTCAGCTGTGGAGTACATATTTTGAATGACTGATGTATGCCAGCATTTAGGAACTTGTCACAATAAAGACCTGTTCATATGATGAAATGTCTTCGAAAAATGAACACATTGTCAGTAAAGGGGTTTTCTTTGGATAATCAAAAACTAATACATATTAAGCTGCATTTCCAAATCGCGACATGACAGGAGAGTGACAAAAAGTAACTTTTCTGAGGGGGTCATCCAAATAAATATGCATAGGAAGGTCTTACCATCAGGTATCTCTTTACCAAGTTTAGGGTTACAGTTAGGAATACTTGAGAAAAAAAATCTTTGGGCAATATATGGCTATCTTGTACCTATTTCCCGATTTCTTGTGACCCTTGACCTTTCTGACCTTTCATGCATACGAAATTAGTATGCATGAAAAGTTCTTACCACCTTGTACCAAGTCTGGGTTTGAAGTTGTGTATACTTGAGAAAACATCTTTTTGGTCAAAATACAGATATTTTTCACCTTTTTACTGCACTACAAATTACAACATGGGTGTCAAATCGCTTTGTCACATTGTTATATGAAAACACACAAAGCACACCCCCATCACTGTACAATAGCCCCTGAACTGCTCGACTGCACGTTACAATTTTGTTGCCCCGCTGCTTCTATGTCAGGCTTATGGAAACACTCCCTCTTTATTTCTATTTTCTCGAGTTTTGTCATTGTCACTTTGTTGTCACTGCCCCACTGTTGTTGTGTCTGCAGTTGAATAGCCAGGCCTAAAGCCTGCTTGCCCTTCTCCTAATATATGGCTATGCATCAGCTCAGGCAGTAAGGCACAGGCTTTTGCTGCATTGCGAATGATGTGACTGTCCAAAACCTTGACACTGTGGCCAGCCTGGTGGATGGACATCAAAATAACAGGACGTCTGCCCTCCTACACAGGACAATCAGTTCACTTCCTTTGCCTTCTCGTCGGTTGGCCATTGCGGAGAGATGTACCCGCTGAACTTTTCTTCCCTCAGCTTTCACAACCTGCAAAAGATAATTTTGTATCAAAAAAATTTCTGACATGCACATATTGCGTGCATATATGTTTGCAAGTATTTATACAAAGTACATACATGCATAATTTGACAGTAGTCAGAACATGAACAAGAAAGGCAATGTCCTTATGGTTCACGTGTATGACTAATCCACATAATATGTCTGTCCTTTTTTACCTTGGCTTGACTTCTCCAACAGGTCTCTGAAAATGTCTAAACATAAGTATAGGGCTGGATTTTGTACCAGCGAAACCTGAGTATTTTTCCAAATCCCTTCATTTTTCACACATTTGTCAACCCTCTGTGACCCTTGACCTCTGTGAGGGGCTGATTACATTAGTAGCACAGAAAAGTGTTATCATCATGCCAAATTTTATTGAAAAGTTTGCAAAAACATTGATAAAAACTACAACTCTACCCGAAACTAACTTTTGTCACCCTTATCATGTGGTATCTCCATAGCAAGTTTGAGTTTGAAGTTGAAAATACTACTTGAGATGACCTTTGAAAGGTCACAGAAATTGGTATGTTTAGAATTATTTTACCACAAAGTACCCTTGTGCCAAGTTTGAAGTCTGAGGCTTGCATAGTCTTCGAGGAAATGCCAATGTTAAAGTTGCCCACAGGTAACAGACAGTTGACGGACGACCCATTACAAACACTTACTTTTGCCATCACACTTGCGCCAAAAATTAGACGCCATTGAGCTTGAAATGACCACAAAGGGTGTATACATATATCTAGAATCAGCATCAATATTCAAAGTGTAACTTGCAGAAATTGTTTCAAACAGGACACAACGCATTGCTGTTTAGCAACTGCACACACTGGACCAAATGGGTAGTATTCAGATTTTTCTAGTCCTTTTGAATGCACTAAGTGCTTATTAAAGAAAACGACAGTATTTGGAGACTTGCCCAACCCTCTAGTTTTCAAATCAAATGCAATATGGTGCCACTTGTTGACAGCAAGTGATTTTAGCATTCGGTGTTGTTGAGAATGCTGGTACTACTACTACACCATCTTCAAAATGAAAGAAAGCATTACAGTGTGATGTGTTTATCCCAACCAGTTGTGTTTTGTAATGAACCCGATTCTATTCACAAATCAATCGGTATGCTTTACCTCGAGTCCAGGACAATAAGTGTCGCATTCTCTCACTTTAGTTGATCCGCTGGAACTGGAATTGCCTGCTTTTAGCTGTGGCCTTCTCCTGTGAGCAAACATGACCTGACTAGCTCTTGCCTCTTCTTGGTGTAGGCGTCATACTTCTGTGCTTGTTTGCAAGTATACCCTCTGGGCGTGACTCTGCAGTGAGACGTCAACAGCAGCACTGACCTGAAATGAAATACATGTGTATCGTGTTATTCGGCAGCATGGCAATTTCACTTCTGATCTTATTTCAGGGTGGGTCGGTTCCAAACTCCACAAACAGGGACTTTGTTATAGCATTATAAACAATTCGGGGCCGGTGGGGGGAGTCCCCCCCCCACCCACCCACCCAATTCATCCCTACATTTAGTTTACACATTACTACCTTCAAACTAATGTGAAATAAACTGTGAACACCACAAACAAGAATGGTGAAGCCTGGATCGCTCGTGTGCATTTAAAACTGATCATTTTCTTAATCTGAACTGTGTGACCTTTCCAAAAGGTGACTGAAATTTAAGTGCCATGAGGCTAAGCATATGTAAAGTGCTGGCTTATGTACAGTTGTGAATAGTATTGGAGAAAAAAATATCTTTTGTCAAAATATGGCTATTTTTTTTTTTAAACCTATTTCTTGATTTCTCATGACCCTTGGCCTGAACTCAAACTGGTAGGCTAAGAGTAAGAAAGGTCTTGCCACAAAGTATCCTTCGGCTACGTTTGAAGACTGTGGATTGAATAGTCTCCGAGAAAATGCCAACATTAAAGTTTATCATGGACGACCAATGGCCCAGAACATAGCCTTACACTTGCTTCACACATGAGCCAATGAAAGAAGGCATTACAGTATGATGTGTTCATTCACACCATAGTTGTGTTGTGTTCTGCACCTGATTCTCATCACAGATCTACTGGTATGATTTACCTTGAGTCCAGGAGAATAAGTGTCACATTTCCTCACTTCACTTGAGCTGTGAGTGTGACCTTGGTCAGTTGGTGTAGACGTCATACTTCTGCACTTGTTTGCAAGTATGTACTCTGGGTGAAAGTACTGAGACTCCACAGCGAGAGGTCAACAGCAGTATTAGCCTGAAATGAAATACATGATTATTACTGTTTGTTCGGCAGCATGACAATTTCACTTTGCGTGAACTAAATGCAGGGGCAGATTATTACTTTCAAAATAAATGCGACAAAAACTGTGTAAACCACAAAGAACAAACAACAATGGCAAAGTCACGTCTGTACGCCTCATGCGCATAACTGATTCACAACCTGTGTGACCTTTCCAAACGGTAGCTGAAATAAGTGTCACAAGTGTCACGAGTCTCAACATACAGGCTTGCTTTTGTACTAGTCAAATTTGTATTTTTCACACATTCTACGGTCATCCAAAATGGTAGTCAACAAATATTAGGGTTTCAGTCAAAGTAGCGTTTTACTAGGTAACCCTTTTAATCCTGATACACCCACTGCTTGAAATAAATGTGACTATGATAGTTCAAGGGTGGTGCCAGAATCGATTGGCATCTCATCCGCCAAGCTATTCTGGCACCATCCTTGAACTAAAAAAATGCTGGACCTATCTCCTAATCTGTAATAACTAATATAGCCTTCATAAGACAGAGAATGGATGAGAAAACTAAGTTACTAAGTACTGAAAGTAAAGCAGTTACTGAGTTAGTAATGCAAAATTCTCCCTTAGCAGGACTTTATACTACACACAGTACGTTTTCCTAAATAATAAGCACTGGCACTGGTTTAATATCACTACAATGTGGCCTACATTCCTTCCACGGTATTAGTAAAGGCTCTCTGAGAATGTATGGAAATGTTCTACTTCTAGGTGGTGACTGACATACATGGAATGCATGCCCCTGTCAACCCACAATAAAATGTAGTCTTCTTCATTGCAGGTAGGCTGTAAATTTCCATGCATAAAAGGACAGTTAGCTATTGGGGTTTTACGCCGTGCAGGTGACATCTCACGGCGGTGCATAAAACTTTCTTTTTTTTAAGAGTTGGAAAACCAGTCAGATATGCCACTTACGTACGACATTTTTCTTTCACTACTAGTAACTCGTGTTCTAGTCACTTAGCAAACACCACCAACCTCTTTTTCTACTTTACTTTACCTTCCTGATGTTTAAAGAGATTTTGTTGTTTTCCTGGCTCCCGTTCGGTTGGCCCGTTCATTTTTTTTTTCTTCTTCTGAGAAATGGTTATGCGTTACTACTGACGCTCGATGACTTGTCGCAACTTATGCAAAAGTATCTTATTTCTGAGGAAACACAACATTTTATGCATAGAAACAGTCAGCGTACACACCTATTTAAGACAGTATATATCTTTTGTCAATTATCGATAAATTGAGCTTGTTTGCAATACGACTTGCCGTACGGCGGTTTTTTTCGGTGACCTCTAGTCTCAGGTCACGGCAGACGCAAGATAGCGGTATCTAAATGCGCAGAAAAGATGCGCGAAACAGGTGTGTCCTACAACCTTCGGTCCATCCTGGGAACAGTACGTCTCCATTACGTGTCAGATAACCTACTGATTTGTTCGTATGTGTACACTTTTCTGTGTAATTATGCACCGGTGAAAGATTCCGGGGTATGTATTATTCCTTACTTGTTTAGGACTATCTGTGCTCGAGTAAGAGACCATGTCTTCTTTATCACCACAACTGTAGTAACACGATAAAGAGATAATATTTACCAGTAGTACACGTGCGTTTTGATCGTTTCGTCTTCATTGGTGCATGCACAAATGTGGGGCTGAAATCATGTCCGTTCTGTAACACGCTGAAAAGTAACGTAAACATGATGCGGTAACTCTTTCTCTTTCACAATCTTTCTGCGAATGAAGATAAATTCACTTTGAATAATAAAAACATCATCATTATTTTTCACTTTGAATAATAAAAACATCATCATCGTTAAATGAGTTTCCATCTTTACATACCTGACGTGACGATGTTAACACGATAAAGAGATAATACTTACCAGTAGTACACGTGTGTTTTGATCGTTTCGTCTTCATTGGTGCATGCACAGATGTGGGGCTGAAATCATGTCCGTTCTGTAACATGCTGAAAAGTAACGTAAACATGATGCGGTAACTCTTTCTCTTTCACAATCTTTCTGCGAATGAAGATACGTAGTGGCTAATCTCTCTATTTGTTTGTTTGTCTATTTTGACAAAGGGTATTTACCCGAAATATTAATACATTGTGTTGTACCCATCTTTCTAAGCGTGTTTCTTTCTCCGTTGGGTACTTCTTTGTAGTAAATTAGTTTTTGTTCTTTGCATGTGTTAGAGATGCACGTCCAGATTACGTGCGTGTGGTTATGGGTCAGTATCTGACAGTGATATCAGTAGTCAGTCGGGGGTCAGTGATTTACTTTGAATAATAAAAACATCATCATCGTTAAATGCGTTTCCATCTTTACATACCTGACG
>BTPG01000006.1:152758317-152813381 GCA_036245525.1 Semisulcospira habei
CTCTCTGTGCGTGTGTGTGTGTGTGTGTGTATGTGTGTTAATGTTATATTTGTTGTAGTGCGTAGTAAGGACAATATTGAAAATAGGTCTGTGACCTAATCTTTTATCATTGTAAAATAAAGTTTCATTTCTCTCGCTGGCTCTCTCTCACACATATACGCACATCTCCAAGAGGCATTGATCCTCATATGCCCGGAGGGCGCATGAACATTATTCCTCTTGAGGATGTTTGGAGCGCGCGCATGCGCGCACGCACACGCACACACACAAATCGACGCGCTTTCAGAAGAGCACGCAGGTGTACTTAGTATAGCATGTAGCTAGGTAAAGTAAACCTGATTTCACACAAATTATAGCGTGACTCAAACTGTACCTTGAAATTCTAGTTTTGTCACCATTTTCGCAAGTCTTGAATCGAAAGCGAAACTCATATCACGTTAAATATAAAATTACGTAAAAAACAAAAAATACGTCATGACAAATGACGTTTGACAAACCAATGACGCGTATGCACTGCGCGCGCCCCTTATAGAGTTCTGACTACGGCGCATTGGCACATCTGAGAGGATTTTTCAAAAGGAGATATTTTAACATCAGAATCAAGTCAAAGACAAAAGGTAGAGACCCTTGATAGCGAAGCCAGCTCACATATAGAGGGACTTTGTGGGTTATGGTTCATCCCATCTTGTCAATCTTGCGAACACACACTCTGATGCGAGGTGATTGTCAACCATGCGTACGAGGCTACAGCTCCACGAGACATATTAAACTTAGTTCAAAGCATGTCGCCTAAATTCTTTTTATTTATTTATTTCTTGCTCGCGTACCGATTAGATAGTACTTCTTGCCGTAACGCGTTACTAGCTCCATGTTGGGGGTTAGGTGCTACATCACGTATTAATATTTTTTACCATTATTGTTAATAATAATAATAATAATAATGATAATAATAAAATAATAATAAAATAATAATAATAATAATAATAATAATAATAATAATAATAATAATAATAATAATAATAAAATAATAATAATTATAGAAGTTAGTGATAAACTGATAAGCTTGTCGTTCAGCTCTCAGCTAGTGAAGCTGTATCGAAAAGACGTTAATTCATTTAACTCATTCTACCCCAGACACACCACAGCAGGATAGGGATCCACCATAATAGTTCAAGGGTGATGCCAGAATAGCTTGGCGCCTACGGGCGCCAAGCTATTCTGGCATCACCCTTGAACTATCATGGTCGATCTGTGTCCTGCACTGCAATGCAGTCTTGAGAGGACAGGGGCAAAATTTAAGGATTTTGGTGTTGGGGTAGAATGAGTTAAGAAAAAAATGTCTTCTATATACTCAGTATATAGTTACAGTGTTGCCGGCGGCAACGCTATACGACACTTCTACAGCTATTGATGCTGAGCGACTAAAACTCTATCACAGGTTTCCAACGAAGCGAAAGGTCCTCAGGCCGACGTCGGCCGCTGTCGGCCCGGGTACGACTGTGGGCTTGCCGACTGCGGTTGACGTCGGCCCGAGCACCTTTTGCGTACTGCATGGATCGTTTTCCTTCGCAGAGCTGAACTTCATTTTCTTGCGTCAACGAGACTAGAGTCCATGGCCGTGGGTTTCGTGTCAATGTCGCCGCTGGCTCAGGCTGCTGTGGTGGTGGTGGTGACGACGGTGGTGGTGCAGTGTGTCCGATGGTTTCTGTCGTATCGCTCTTTCTTCAACTTCTTCAACAAACTGCCCGGGGAGACCGACTTCAGCTTGATCTGGGGGAACCTACACAAGGTTTGTAATGCCTGTATGTGTAGTTTTTATGATTTAACCCGATTGTGTGTCTAAATCTTTGTAAATTCAACGGCAGAGCGTGATCGCAAGCCGTCAAAGGAACATGGATATAAATTGGTATCTTCAAGAGGCATAGGTCCTCATGAAACCCCCGCAACTGCGGGGGCTCATGAGGACCTATGTCTCTTGCAGTTGGATTGTGTTCACTTTTTTTTTTTCATAAGAGGTTAAATGCACTTTGTCTGTTCTGCTGTTTGCAGCTCAATGAAATTGCCAGCACAGTACGTGCACAAAAGTGTTACTGCTGCACATGATAATTCAAGGGTAGTGCCAGATTAGCTTGGCGCCTGTCGGCGCCAAGCTAATCTGGCACTACCCTCGAGTCTGCCAGTCATTCGTGCATTTATTGCTACCCAGTAAGCAAAGGTCCTACAGCACATGATGGCCGCAGTGGACCCGCGCTCGTCTATGCGCGGGCCCACTGCGGCCGTCGTGGGCCCGAAGGCGTTTCGCTACTGCTGTTTCTGTCATTCATTGATGCGTATTTTGTTACTTTGCGGCTAAGGCCACCACAGAACGTTTGACAGGTCTTATAGTCGAAATATAAAGACAGAGAATGTCATTTTACGCTGGTAGCGGTCATGCATACATGGTTTTGTTCTTAACGCAGATTCGATCTTTGAGAGATCCGGACAAGCTGGAGTATTTCCAACAGCTGAACTTGAAGTATCCGAGGCTTTACCGATTCTGGCTCGGACCCTTCAATCCGTCCATCAACTTAAACCATCCGGACACGATTAGACCGCTGCTGAAAACGGCTGGTATGTTTCCCAAATGTGTGTTGGTCTGTGACTGTGGACCTTACGGGTCCTTGCCGTTAAGTCCAAAATCGCTAACCAGCACACACATTGCAAAGTGTAAACGTTTACATTAACGATGAAGACAACGGCGATAGTACTGATTTGTTTTCTTCAAATTTCCTAAAATTTCTCCTTATGCGTTTATGTTTACGCACATTACTTGTTTTAATCACGGGTTCTTGTCTCAAGTTTTATAGATATATATTTTTAAGACCCCCCCCCCCCCCCTCAATCCGTCAGGGCATATATCATACAACCATTCACTGATACAGAACCGGTGACAACTGCTGGCCGTTCAGGCCTGATGACCGAAAGCTTGACAGC
This sequence comes from Semisulcospira habei, assembly GCA_036245525.1. NCBI lineage: Eukaryota > Metazoa > Mollusca > Gastropoda > Semisulcospiridae > Semisulcospira > Semisulcospira habei. The sequence continues at coordinate 152,761,291 of BTPG01000006.1, forward strand.
CTTCTGAAATGAAATAAATCAGTATAAATAAACGCTTTATCCCAATGGAAGATGGACGAATCGGCTGAAAGCGCTGCCGTGAACTGAACCCAAAAAGCATGCTCACGTGAATCACGTGCATTCACTCACACACTGTACACAAATATAGAACATTCACGTGGTGCTAAGGGCAAGCTCAAGCGAGCTAATGCGATTTTTGGAACTTTAAATCGTGTGTATTTGAAATGTGAGTGGGCTGATATTTGAAATGTGAGTGGGCTGAAATTGATACCGAAGAGTGAATGATGATGCCATGTGTTGTATGGGCAGACAGTGAATTTCCCCGTGAGGGATTAATAAAGTATTATTGTATTGTATTGTACCTCTCCGGGGCAGGACTGGATATTCTCCAGCAGGTTGCGGGGCGCCTTGGGGTGGTCTCTATTGCTATATGAAGTAGGTGTTCAGTGGAAGGCTTAAAATGATAGGTCTGTCATTCCTTCTATCCCACTAACCCTATCTTTCTAGATCTAGCGAGCGATGCAGTCACAAAAAGGGCAGCTGATGTCCTGATGACACAATGCAAGCTTACCAGCCTGGAATTCCATGGCACTAGTACAGCAAAGCATTCTCAGAATTGAAATGAAAAATGACGTCCTTGGAACTAATCTTAGTGCATTTTTGGCTTTGGGCGACGCCTTTGTTTAAAGTAAAGTAAAGTAAAGAATATATAAATGTTTAAAGTAAAGTAAAGAATATATAAATGTTTAAAGTAAAGTAAAGAATATATATATATATATATATATATATATATATATATATATATATATATATATATATATATATATATATATATATATATATATATATATATATATATATATATATTCTTTACTTTACTTTAAACAAAGGCGTCGCCCAAAGCCAAAAATGCACTCAGATTAGTTATAGAATAGTTATTAGAATATATATATATATATATATATATATATATATATATATATATATATATATATATATATATATATATATATATATATATATATATATATATATATATATATACATATATATATATATATAGGGACGTAGCGGGCATGAGAAAAGTAGTCCGGCGGTTACCAGAGAAAGTCAGAAGGTTTTAAAACTATTTGATGGACGATGGCGACCAGAAGTTTATTTATTGATACTAAAATGTTAACTCTAGTTTAAAGAAACAACATTCACATCCAAAGATAGACTTACCTATGATATGCTAGCTTTGAATCAAGAAATGTCACAATTGTTTAAATCCTTCAAGTGGTCATGGGTAAACCAATCAATTAGTAAACAAATTCGCCTTTCTGCAGTTAATGGTATGGTATGGTATGGTACGGTGTCTCCAAGGCGCACATATCCATCTAATTAAAGGTGCTCAAGGCGCCGCCTTAGGGATGGAAGCTGGAGCTTTGAAAGCCTGCTGCAGTTACTAAGCGCTACTTTATGTGCAAACCTCCACACGGCTATTAACTTCGGTGCGTGTGAAATACCGGGCCTTCTCTTTTCGATTAGTGGTAATGGGATTTTTAACGTGCGCACTTGATGATTATACGAAGGCGAGACAGGCAACCGTAAGCCGAGTCTGTACGTAAATTTGACTCGATGGGAATGAGGAAAAGTTCACATCCCATTCCTGCCCACCAGGGGATTCAAACCCGGTATCTTACGACTGTTAGCGCAGTGTCTTATCCACTAAGCTACGTCCCCATGTCAAAAAGATAAAGTTAAAAGATAATAACATATCAGAGTTGAAGATCGTTTGTTGTAGATGAGACTTGCGAAACATATTTAAGAAGAGATATAATCAATGAAGAAATGTTCATCACAAAAGCTTTGCATCTCAGTCCTGAGTCAACTTTGACAGCAGACAGAGTTGCCGCGGGACGGGATTTTTGAAGCACATTGGTTCTTGGCACATTTAGCTCAAAAAATGTCCCAAAGAACTGTTTGCCTGCGTGCTGCAGAAGCCACAAAGTTGTTGGCAACACGAATCAAGTTGAGGGAGTCAGTTTTAGACTTGTGGACGTGAAGTACCATTAAACGAGCCTCGTGCATGCGTGATCTTTTTTTTTTTTTTTTTTTTTTTGGGGGGGGGGGGGGGCGGGGGGGGGGGGGGGGGGAAGGTGTCTGTACATCGCACAGACAAATAAATGGCTTGATGTGACCAGCTGTATACCCTTATGACATTTCACAAATCAGTCACGTTTTGTGTTAGCTGTCAGGTGTATTTCGGGCATGTTTAAGCCTTTATTGGCTAAGGGCTGACTTCATCAGCGTGCTGACAGTTTTGTTTTTGTTGAGTAGACCTTTGTTGTTAGGTTTTTATGGTAGTTTGTCATTTGTGTTTCATTTTGTATTGTTCAAGAGGATGTACTCTCGCTCACACTATCACTTGGAAAGGCTAGTGGAGAGTGGTGGTGTGTTCTTTTCATGTCATGTCCTTAGTTTTGATTGTTGGTGTGGCAATTCCGTGATTGTTTGTGGTGTTTCGGGATACCGGCGTCTAAGTATTCGTAGCGCCCGTTGATCATGTCGTAGGCGTACAAAGCTTTGCTGTATCTGCCCTCTTTAAAGTATACGAAGAGGTATTCTAGTTGTTTCCTTGCTCCCTTGTCTCTGCAAAGGTCCATGAGGTCGACCCATTCAAAAAATATCGTAGTTTTCAGTCCATAGGAGAAGATGAATGCGGCTAGTAGGAATCTTTAAAAGTGTGGCGGTTTTTCGTCCACATGTATTTTCTTCTTTTTTTCCCCCGCCATTTGTGTACTGGTCCTATGATTTCTTGGATGTCGCTCCTTAGTTCAAAGGTCTGGCGGTTTTTCTGTTTTTGATTCATTCCGTTTTTCTTTTGCCCGTTGTTTGGGGGGGGGGGGGGGGAGACTTTGTGTTGGTTGCGGTGTGGCCGGCGCGTAGTGAATAAGATATTTCTAATGCCAGGTGGTTTCCAATTGGGATGTCGTTCTGCTTCGTTTAATGTGTCATGAGGTTGTTTCCGTTTGGATTCGGCGTGCGGCTTTTAATTTGATTGAGCTAGTGGTGCATCAAGTTCTTCTTATTTCTGCTTTTTACCACTGCTAAATTGGTGGAGCTAGTGGTGCAGAAGTCTGTTGTATTGATGCATTTCGGCCAGTAGCTTTCGTACTTGGGCCGGCGATTTTGACACTTTTCTGTTTACCCGCCACTGCTAAGTGGTGCAGCTAGTGGCGCAAACAAATCGGTTGCCATTTCTGGTAAACATGAATACTTGCGAAGTTTTGACACCACGACAGGTTCCGGCCTCTCACTCTTCTTTTTTTTTTTTATGTCCAAAAAGTACTCCGGCGGTCGCCGGAGCGCCGGAGTGGCCCGCTACGTGTCATCAGGACATCAGCTGTCCTTTTTGTGACTGCATCTCTCACTAGTTCTAGATCATTTCGAGCCTTCCACTGAACACCTACTACATAAATCAGTAGGGACTACCCCCAGGCGCCCGGCCATCCGCTGGAGAATATCCAGTCCTCCCCTCGAGGGGCGGATGGTAGTAAATTAATATTCCCAAACAGATATTGGACCTGCTGAGTAGATTTAAGTTTTTGCCGCCTACGACCGGTTTCGCCCCAAGGGGGTTCTTCAGGTAGGCATACGGCGTAACCTGAATGATTGATTAGTTCCTGGTTTAACGTCCACGGCACCGAAGTGATAATGGACGGCCCTGGCGGGCGGGTTATGGGGGACAGGGAAATCTATTGCCTATGGAGTACGACCTGAACACTGATCAACTCAGGCGCACTCCAACTGTGCCACTTTGATTTACCAGGACCTTTCAACGGACATGCTATTGAACAAATCCGTTTTTTCCCCTGGACTGTGAGTCCAGCTACCGGGGCGGGATTCGAACCCACGACCCGGCGAATCCCTTCGCTCTCCTGCTCCGACGTTTAACCGCCTGAGCAGGCTATTTCGGACTCTCGTAACCTGAAATTGCAAACACAACGCATTTAGTAGAGCCGCCTCCAGAATTTACTGGTAGCATTTCAATACAGCGCGGATTGCATCCCTAAAGCTTTATGAGGTGTTGCAGTGGAAGAATACTAACTAATTTTGAAAAGGCAACACCTAGGCAATTTTGTGGTTCAATTATTCTTTATTTTTAACAAAGGCGTCGCCCAAAGCCCCAAAATGCACTCAATCAGATTAGCTCCAAGGGACGTAACTTTTCATTAAATTCTGAGAATGCTGTGCTAATGCCATGGAATTCCAGGCTGGTAAACTTGCATAGTCTCATCGGGACATCAGCTGTCCTTTTGTGACATCAGCTGTCCTTTTTGTCGGGGAAGGGGGTGGGGGGACTGGATATTCTCCAGCGGATGGCGGGGCGCCTGGGGGTAGTCCCTACTGCTTTATGTAGTAGGTGTTCAGTGGAAGGCTCAAAATGATCTAGAACTAGTGAGCGATGCAGTCACAAAAAGGACAGCTGATGTCCTGATGACACTATGCAAGCTTACCAGCCTGGAATTAATAATAATAATTACGGTATTTATAATGCGCTTATCTTATAATAATTATAACTCTAAGCGCGCACTCATAACTTGTACACGCATGCGCACGCTTTAGACAATGACTCACGCAACACAAATAGTAAAAAAAACATTACGACGGTCAGCTTGGGGTGGGGAGTGTGGCGATATAGTGCTAGAACTGTTGAAAGAGGCGAGTTTTGAGGGCAGACTGGAAGGAGGAGAGCGAGTGTTTCTGACGGAGAGAGAGTGGGAGAGTGTTCCAGGTGGTTGGACCGTATACTGAGAAGGAGCGGGAGCCGAAAGTGCTGAGTTTGGTGCGGGGATGAGGAGGCGGAGAGGGTCGGAGGCGGAGCGGAGGGAGCGGGGAGGAGTGTAGGGGTGAAGTAAGTTGGAGAGATAGACAGGAGCGTAGTTGTTCAGGGATTTGTAGCAGAGAGACAGAATCTTGTATTGGATGCATTGGGGGATGGGGAGCCAGTGAAGGAGCTTGAGCAGAGGAGTGATGTGGTCGAATTTTTTCTTTTTGAGGACGAGGCGGGCAGCATTGTTCTGGACGCGCTGGAGAGTGAGAGTGGTGGAGTGAGGAAGGCCGGAAAGGAGAGAGTTGCAGTAGTCGATGCGAGATAAGATGAGAGAGACAGCGAGTTTGGTGGCAGCTTCGGTAGTGAGGTATTTTCTGATCTGACTGATGCGGCGGAGGTGGAAATAACATGCCTGGGCCGTGGCGGAGACGAAGCTGGTCATGGAAAGAGAGGAATCGAAGATAACGCCAAGGTTCTTGACAAAGTCAGAGAGGGAGATGGGGGTGCTGTCGAGTTAAAGGTGGAGAGAGGCAGGGAGCTGGGAAAGTTTCTGGCGAGTGCCTACCAGCATGGCTTCCGTTTTGTCGTCGTTCAGTTTGAGCTTGTTTGCTGTCCTCCAGTTTTTCACGTCTTCGTAGCAGTCAGCCGTGCGAGTCAGTAGTGTCTGAGTGTTGTCGAGTTTGTCTTTGTCTAGTAGTTGTGAGTCGTCAGCGTAGAGGTGGTGGTGTATGTGGTGAGACTGGATGGTGTTGGACAGGGGAGAGGTTTAGAGTGTGAAAAGGACCGGGCCCAGGACGGACCGCTGTGGAACGCCGCAGGAGAGCCTGACTGGGTTGGAGGAGACGCCGTCGATGGTGACGGACTGCTGTCTGTCGGAGAGGTAGGAGAGAAACCAGGAGTGAGCAGAGTCAGTGATGCCAAAGGAGTGGTGAAGGCGGTGGAGGAGGATAGAGGGGTCTATGGTGTCGAAGGCGGCAGAGAGATCGAGTAGCGAAAGAAGGGAGATGTTGCCCGAGTCAGTGGAGAGAAGCAGGTCGTTTAGGATATGTAGAAGGGCTGTTTCAGTGCTGTGATGTTTGCGATAGGCAGACTGGAAGGGACTGAGAAGGTTGTTGTCGGCGAGGTGGAGGTTGAGTTGGTTGAGGACAACCTTCTCAAGAAGCTTTGACAGGAAAAAGAGATTGGAGACTGGGCGGTAGTTCTTGAGTTCGTTTGGGTCGAGGTTGTGTTTTTTGAGGAGAGGACGGACGACGGCGGACTTGAAGATATCGGGGACGGAGCCATTCTCTAGAGATGTGTTGATGATGTCGGTAATGAAGGGCAAAAGTTTTGGGAGGCCGTCCCGGTAGAGGGAAGCTGGGAGGGGGTCTAGTTCGCAGGTTTTGAAAGGCATGGACTTTATGGTCCTGAGGACTTCATCCTGAGAGACGGGGCGGAAGGACGAGAGAGGAGTGCCGGAAAAGGGGGGGGGGGGGCAAGAAGGCAAGGCGGAGAAGGCAGAGTGTCGAGTGTGTTGCGCAGAGTTTGGATTTTGTCGGAGAAATAGGAGGAAAAAGCGGACGGAAGTTCTTCTTTGTTGTGTGTATTGGGAAGAGGAGAGTCTTTAGGAAGTGGATTTCCAGGATTGTTTTTTGAAGGTGTTTGCGTTTGGAGTCGGAGATCATTCTGCAGACTTTGGATCTGGTGGTTTGGAAGATCTCTCTGTGAACGGTGAGGTCAGATGAGCGCCAGCGGCGTGCCGCTTGTCGACGCTCGCGCTTGGCCTCAGCTATGTCGTCAGTGAGCCAGGGGGAGGGGAGTCGGTTGGGTATGGAGCAGGTGGTGACAGGGGCATGGGTGTCTAGAAGTTTTCGAAGGGAGGAATCGAAATGGGATGTAAGATCGGGAGAGGAGGCGGGGTCCAAGAGAAGGTCGACAGCTTCGTCGAAGAAGTTCTCTCGGTTGACAGATTTTATCTTGCGACGAGAGACAAAGAGCTTGGGTTTTTTCGGGGGAGGTAGGTTGAGGGCGACGAGAATAGCGAGGTGGTCGGAGGGAAGCACAGAAGAGGTGTCAGATTCGAGGAAGAGTTGATCGGAGGTGCGGGTGATGATCCAGTCGAGGGTGTGGCCGAGTCGGTGGGTGGGTTTAGTGATGTGTTGTGTAAGATTGTGGTTTGAAAGTGACGTGCAAAGGCGTTTTGTGTCAGGGTGGTCGGGTTTGTCGAAGTGGAAGTTAAAGTCGCCAAGAAGGATGTGTTTTCCGGGTCGTGTGCTGTAGTGGTCGAGGAAGAGATCGAACTCGGTGAGGAACATGGAGTTTGTGAGTTTGTTTTGAGAGCTTGGAGGGGGGCGATAGATACATGAGAAGATGAGGGACTGGCCAGGGAGTGTTGCTACGGCCTCGACAGATTCAAAGGAGGGATGAGCAAAAGGGAGAGACTGAGAGAAGGAGAGGTGAGCAGAAAGACAGTCCCTGTAGACGATGGCAATGCCACCACCTCTGGAAGCACGCGGGAAGGATGCCAGGCGGTAGCCACTCGGAGTGACGCTGGCGATGATGGGTTCATCGCCAGCTGAGCGGAGCCACGTTTCGGTGATCACCACAACATCTAGGTCATTGTCTAGGATGAAATCTGAAATCACGTCGGCATTGCCATCTTTGCAGACAGACTGTGCATTGAACAGACACAGTTTTAGGTTGAGTGAGCGAGTATAGATTGCTTTACGTCCCGCAAGCGACAAAGGCCTTCTCAGGACGTGCCTGCGCTAAATGAAGAAAAGAACTGCAAGAAGCGCAGACAGGAGGGAGAATTTCAAAAGAAAAATACAGATGAATGGACCAGAAAGACAGAAATACAAACCCCCAAAAGAGTAGAACCCACCTTGCAGGGGTTAGACAAGGTGACCCTAGGAATTAAAAAGTAGACAACCCCACCAAGTTCCCCTAGGGCAGACCCGGTGGGGGAGTTTTAGGTTGGATGAGCCAGAAGAGGAAGAGGGAGAAGAAACGGACGAAGAAGAGGATAAAGGAAGAGGAGGGTGGGGAGGAGGAAAGAGGATTGAGGGGGGAAGGAGGGGGAGGGGGAGAGGGGGGAGGAGGAAAAGACGGGGAAGGAGAACCGGGCAAGAAAGAGGATGCGAGAGAAGGGTGAGGGGGGAGGGGGAGGAGGAGGAAGGGGAGTAGGAAAAGCTGAGGTATAGGGAGGGGGAGGGCGAAGGGGAGGAGAAAGGGGGGAGAGGGGACGAGGAGGAAAAAGCAGGCGAAAGAGGAGGGGGTGAGGGAGGAAGGGGGAGGAGGGCGGGGGAGGGGGCGGCCGAGGAAAGCAGGGAGCAGTAAATGAGCAAGAGAGGAAAGGAAATGGGAGAAGGAAGGGAGGTGGAGAAATCGAGGAGGCGGAAGGGGTGGAAGGGCATAGTAAAAGGGGAAGAAGTGTGTGGTTGTGTTTGTGGTGGTGAGTCCCGCCTTTTGCTAATTCCGCCCCTGTGGCCTCTCTTTCGCAATCGGATGCCGCGTAAGGCATCTGCAACACTGTCAGCGGCACCGGCCGCGCAGTAGGTGGCGTGGCAACGTAGAGATAGCAGTTGTTGGCGTGTGTATTTGATGAGCATGATTGTTTGTGAGGACAAGAAAGAGGAAGACGAGAAGAGGGTTCAGTAGGGTGTGTGTGTGTGTGTAAGTGTGTGTGTGTGTGTGTGTGTGTGTGTGTGTGTGTGTGTGTGTGTGTGTGTGTGTGTGTGTGTGTGTGTGCGTGTGTGTGTGCCGATGTGTGTGTGAGCGGTGTGGTAGGGGAGCGACCTGATTTCCGGTCGGTTAGCGGCGAGATCGGGCAATGGCGCCGAAAGTGGGGAAGGCGAGATGTCGACGAGAGAGCACACGTAAACATATAGAACGGTAGGAACACGAACGAGTTTACAACAACCAAGCAGCAGATGCAACCACGGGTGGCAAACAGACTCACACAGTACACATATCACACACTAGCACACAGCACATGACAACAGGGCGCGGAAAGGCCCGGCGAACCCACGATGCGGAAGAAGCAAAATGGAGACGTAAACAAAATTCAAATGACAGACACAATTCAATACGATACCACTCAAACAGCAACCAGATCCGACGAAAACACAAGCATAATCCTCATCAGCACACTCTTATACGATACTCATGGCATTAGCACAGCATTCTCAGAATTTAATGAAAAATTACATCCCTTGGAGCTAATCTGAGTGCATTTTTTGGCTTTGGGAGACGCCTTTGTTTAAAAAAAAAATAATAAAATAAAATAAAATTTATATATATATATATATATATATATATATATATATATATATATATATATATATATATATATATATATATATATATATATATATATATATATATATATATTCATTACTTTTAACAAAGGCATCGCCCAAAGTAAAAAAATGCACTCAATCAGAATAGCTCAAGGGACGTAATTTTTCATTAAATTCTGCGAATGCTCTTGCTATTCTAATGCCATGCAATTCCAGGCTGGTAAGCTTGCATTGTGTCATCAGGACATCAGCTGTCCTTTTTGTGACTGCATCGCCTACTAGTTCTAGAAAGGAGAGGGTTAGTGGGAGAGAAGGAATGACAGACCATTTAAGCCTTCCACTGAACACCTGTTACATAAAGTAGTAGGGACTACCCCCAGGCGCCCCGCAACCCGCTGGAGCCATCCAGTCCTCCCCCCGAGAGGGGAGGCTAGTGCATGAATATTCCCAAAAAGATCTTGGACCTGCTGGATAGATTTAAGTTTCTGCCGCCTACAACCGGTTTCGCCCCAAGGGGGGGGGGGGGGGAGGGGGGGGGGGGCTCTTCAGGTAGGCATACGGCGTAAACTGAAATTGCAAACACAGCGCATGTACGAGAAGCTGCCTCCAGAATTTGACTGGTAGCACCGCCAGTCAAAGTCGCCTGGGGGTAGTCCCTACTACTTTATGTAGCAGGTGTTCAGTGGAAGGCTTAAAATGATAGGTCTGTCATTCCTTCTCTCCCACTAACCCTCTCCTTTCTAGAACTAGTAGGCGATGCAGTCACAAACTAAGGACAGCTGATGTCCTGATGACACAATGCAAGCGTACCAGCCTGGAATTCCATGGCATTAGCGTAGCAAGAGCATTCTCAGAATTTAATGAAAAATTATATATATACACACACACACACGCACGCACGCACGCACGCACGCACACACACACACACACACACACACACACACACACACACACACACACACACACACACACACACACACACACACAAGTAAATCGCACCATATCTGTTTTGCTTCTGAACGATGCCTTTTCGTGTGTCCAGACCCGAAAACGAAGTTTTACGACATGGTTCTCCCCTGGCTGGGGCAGGGTTTGCTGATCGCCAAGGGAAGTAAGTGGGCCCGCTCCCGCCGCCTGCTGACCCCAGCCTTCCATTTCGACATCCTCAAACCTTACGTTGGCGTCAGCAACGCCGCCTGTGACATTCTGCTGGTAAGTGACGTGGTGCTGGAAGACAATATCGATATAATTATGTGTGTACCCAAAATGCGAGTCGCACCTCCTCACTGCTAGTTGACGCAGACTGTGTTTATGCGATCTTCGTTAATTCAACGTCAAAGAGTTCGAACCTCCCCAGGCACATGAATTCAAAGTGATGTCAGCAAGAGTCATAGATCCTCGCGGGTAACAATAGAATGAAGTATCTTGCGTACAAAGGAGACTGTGTATTTTGTTGCAGAGCAAGATCCAGAAATATGCAGAGAAAAAGGAAATATTTGAGATGTTTGGCCCCATCAGTCTGTGTACTCTAGACGTTATTCTACAATGTGCCATGAGCTACAAGGATCAAGTTCAAGAAAAAGGGTAAGTCAGATTTTGTTCGATGACCTGTGTAGTGATTGGCTGCCAAGAGATTATGTCCATTAACCCCGCCTTCGCTGCCGAGACAAACTGAACACGATCCAATTGCAAGAGGCGTAGAATCTGTGCCTCTTGTTGAGCACACTTTGTATTTATGTAAATGTTCACTGAACAGACGGGGTTCAATGGCGTTGAATTATGAAAGATTTCAGAAACGTAACTGCGATCAATGGCAGGACAGGTTTAAAGCTGAATACACAATACAAACAATTACGTGGTCCCAAAAGATCCATTCATCTATTACATAGCCATACAATCCTTGCATTCAGTGAAATAATACAAACTGAATCCACTTTGACCAGTTATCTGACTGTACTATTTGTTCATTTTCCTTTGGAGCGTGAAAAATCCAAGACTAACATGAAAAAAAGAAAACCTCCACCGCTGACTTAAATTTCTGTCTTTTTTTTTTCAGGGAATCTCATCCGTACGTCCAGGCTGTTACAGAGCTCACAAATTTGTGTGCAGAAAGATTCAGGTACACTTTGAATCACTCTCTCTTTCTCGCTCTCTCTCTCTCTCTCTCTCTCTCTCTCTCTCTCTCTCTCTCTCTCTTTCTCTCTCATCTGATATCTGTCTAGACTACAGGCCGTGGTGTTACGATTGTGGTTGTGTTGTCCTGCGAGAGCATGCGTGTGTTAATCGTAGGAAACGATCCGATATTTATTTAAGCTATCATGGTTACGATTCACGTACCTTTTTAGCGAGATTCTTTATCGTTCGCGCGGATAGCGGTTTTTGCTTTGTTATGATACGCTAATTTTAGTCCGGAAGTTTCTAGGAAAGTCGCACGGAGAAGAGCAGTCGATTGTTGTTTTGCGTAGATTAGCTGAGATTGAACCAGAACGTTCGAGCATAATCGCACTGTCTAGTGACCTCGTAATGTGACGTTGAAGTATAAGCAACAGTTTGCTACATTTTAATAATTTTAGTTGTTTACTGTGCGCGTGAATTGAGCAGCCTTTCTTTTGTTTTGAGAAGAATCATGAACCTTCTAGAGCGGATATGCTAGTTGTGAAATGGTCTACCATACTTTTGTGAGATGTCATTTTACCAAGGATTTGGAGCTGAAGTGAGCAGCCAAATTTGTGTAGCCTATTGTAGTTTTTCTAGAAAAATTATTTTAATGAGTTTCGGTTGCGTGTTTCGTTCTGATTGGTTGTGTTGTATGATTTTTGTAGATGATTCTGGAAATTGGTAATATATATAAAGAGGGTGCTAGGAAAGCACGTTGGTGCATTGTCTTGCATTGTCAGTGGTAGAGACACGCAGTTTATCGTAGGTACGTGGCCCGTGTAGGGTGTACATTGTGTGAGACGCTGTGTATGAGAAACTTTGTGTTGCCAGTGTGGACATTGCAGAAGAGACTTTGCATCAGTGTTAGTGCTTTTGGAATTGCATTGTGTGGAGATCGCATCGCTGAATTAAAATATTGTTGGAACCGTTTCTCCAGTATTGTCTACATCCTTAAGCCACGTGTGACGGATTGCAGCTGAATGAGGTTTATTTAAAAGAACCTTACGTGCGTGCGTCTGGTGTGTTCATCATACTACGACTACAACTCCACCACGTAACACGTGGGTTAAGGCTGACCAAAGCGTGCCCCCAGTCGTACGCACAGACTCTCACTCAACAGACGCATACACCGCCACTGACTCAGACGGGCACATTCATGCGGTAAAACACAACTCACGGGCTTCCTTTCTAACGGAACTTTTATACAAAAGTAAACAATAAAACGCTCAAAATATTATCAAACTATATACAATTCCCCACTGCCAGCATCTCAACACCACATGCACACACACAATATCAATGCCAGGCTAGGTAGTAGTCTCTCACACTCCAACCTGTTTGGTGTTCTCGACTGGTTACGTTCAGTCCTTTCCCGTCTAGGCGTGCAAGTCCTTCGTACGCTCCCGAGTCGTCTTGTCTCTCGTACTGTGGACGTCCTCGTTACTCGCACCGTATCTTCGCTGTGACCCAAGTGTCTCGGCACCGGTCGCTCACTCCCCCGAGTGAAGAGATGGGGAGATGACCTCGCATTAGGTCCCTGGTGACTTGACGTTTCGGCGTCCGTCGCTCCAACTCCGACAAGCACTCTAAACAATAATAAAGTCCTAAATCGTAACACTTGCTAAACACACACACATATTGGATAATATGAGATACATTACGTAACCTGGCTGATACGAATAACTCGCACGTTCATTCACACACACACACACGTGCTCCATAACCCGACTACTTTCGTAACATCCCATAACTGTACAACTACATTGAAACAGACTATAACCTAATCGCTCTCGCTATACGTTATCCCATACGCTGGAAAAGACTATACTTAACCACGTACTACCTTCATAACGACTTAGACATACACCCCTCACACTCCTTTAGTTATCTTTCTCGGTACATAACTGTATACGAAAACACCGGTTACCTCATTGAATTCCAAACCAACATAACTGAACCAACCCCAAACACCGCTATACAACCAAATTACTCTTACCAACGCATACCGTCTTTAACTAAGCAACTATCAATAATACATATCAAAAACATACCTGAATTCTAGGTTTCAGAGTCTTGGAATACGGGCTAAGGTATCTCACACACGTCGGTACCCACTGACAATATAGCTCGCACTAACGTATTTAGACCTCTGACAGACTGAGCTCTCGCCTAGAACTCACTAAAACTCCCCGTGCCCGCCGTGTCTTACAGATTCCAAGTGGCCTACGTGCCACCACGGACTATTATCACAAACAAACCGCTAACCAAAACTGTACCGTATTAAACCTACTGTGTGAACCCTATGCGTGAGCATAGAGTTTCATCACATGGGCACAAACAATTAAGTCCCTTTATCCCTGCCTTGACACCAAATCGCTATGAGATATGGTGCCATAAGACATGAGTAAAGGGTTTTGAACTGTTGGTGACCGTGTTGGTCCCGCGTTGTAGACTTTCTCTTGGTATGTATGCTGTAACTGTTTGACGGCTGGGGTTTCATAATCGGATAACATTTTCATAAGACAATTTGCAAAGGGCAGGATTCGTAATTACTGGATCTGATTGTGACAGAAATCCTTTGGTGTACAACGATTGGGTATACAGCCTCACAGGGAACGGACGGAGGTTCCAGGAACAGTGCGACTTTGTCCACTCCATCGCCGAGAAGATCATCAAGGCGCGCAAGGGCAGCTTGGTATGTTCGACACCATTTTGTATACCATTTGTTCATTCTGCCACCGGTACTGTATACATGTACGGGCGAATGCAAACACAAGGGAATTCAACGACTGACTTCACCTGTGTCGCAACACAAAAAATATATAACAAATAAAAATGAAAAAAATGCCAGGTTTGACTTTTCGTTGAAAGGACAACCATCTACATCTATTTTGACCGAAAAGACAACCAGCTCGATCTGTTTTAACGATACAATAAGAAAATGGGCTGGTTCCTCCTTAGTTACTTATGGCCTTGATTAGATTCCTCCTTAGACAAATCAAACTTGTCTGCGGACTAGAATAATGCGATTAATTTTCTCTTTTGACGAATCCGATTTGTTGCAGTGGTAAAATGGTGTAATTTTACGGTGTTTGCGTTAGCCGGTAAATCTCCGGTTAACGCTAACACTGTAAAATTATACCATTTTACCACTGCAACAAATCAGATTTGTCAAAGGAGAAAATTTTTCACATTACCGGTTAGCGCGAACACTGTAAAATTATACGGGCTTCGAAGGCAAATACCAGAAAGAAAGTGGCAGCCGGTAGAAGATACCGACTAGAAAAAGAGAAATACCGATTGAGGGGCCTGTTGAAGAATCTATAATGAACTGGTTTTGACATAATGATTTCTCATTAGAATAACAAAACTTGATCGACTTGCCAAACCAAACGTTGAAGTATCTCTACCAGATTCGTTAAAGTTTTGTTTTGATTCTTGAATCGCTAATATGACCTATTTTGTCACAATTGATATTTTCATTGGTGACACTTTAACTTCCAAGACTGAAAAAATGAACTGTATATTGAAGTCCTGAAAAATCCACTCAGGAGAAAGATGGTCCGCCCCAGAAGCGCTTCCTGGATTTCCTAGACATTCTGTTGACGGCCAAAGACGACAGTGGACAGGGAATGACCTCAGAAGACATTCGCAGTGAAGTCGACACGTTTATGTTTGAAGGTTAGAATATTCCAGAATGGTGATTTGGGCTATTTTATTGTCCATGGTGATAAGGCATTGTCTAGAAGCTGATACAAATGGCTACCATTGACCTATGCAGCTCTTACACGCTATAACAAGATACCGGTCAACCATGATAGTTCAAGGATGTTGTCATAATAGCCAAGCTATTCTAACACCACCCTTGAACTCTCATGGTAGATTTAACTCGTGAACTGCAATGTAGTCTTTAGCAGACATGTGCCACAGTTTGGCCCGAGGAGTCGAAGAAATACAATCACGATATCTCTTTCTTTCTAACTTAAGATTTTTTAAATTGTGAGCAGCAAGATGAATTCATCATGCCTTCAAGTTCGTGGACTAAAGCGTTTTCACTTTCGACCGATTCATTGCAGTATCGATGTTCTTTAGAGAACAGACATCTCAAGTGACGGTCATGCTTTTATGTGCAGGCCACGACACCACTGCCAGCGCCATCTCCTGGACGCTGTACTCACTGTGCCAACACCCCGAATACCAGCAGACAATACAGATAGAGGTGGACACCGTCCTCCAGGGCAGGCAATCGGACAACATTGAATGGTAGCTTGGCTAGACATCTAACGTTTTATGTACGTGTTTGTTTGCACCAGTAAACAGTACCGGTTGCTGCATGCACAAGGGGGTTACGATTTGATAATTAAGCCGCCAGCTGCTAAAGACGGATTGACTGTGAAAGCTTCAGGATAGTGCCTGCTGGTTTATTTAATCCCAAAAATAAGATGATGGTTAAGCGAATGAATTATTGTTCTCAAAAGTCAAATTGGCGGCAAACAAACTTTTTCTACAGTATAAATGTTTCTTGTTCATCACTTCGTATTTTAGTGCACGTAGGTGATTCATTGTCCTAAGCGTCTAAACAGTCTTTCCAAGATCCAAACCTTCCCTCCGGCCAATACAAATCACGCATATGAGTATCACTCAACACAAGAATCACGCGAGGTCCAGACCAAGCGTGTTAAATGCAAAAGCAATCCCAACAAAGAAATACGTTTAGAGAGGTCCATTACAGCACAATAAGATAATTAGTGCTTTGTATTCAAGGCTGTATAAAATCACGCAGACAAATAAATAATAACGTTCACTTCATTGCTTTTTTCGGCACAACGCCTATTAATCTTTTCCCGGTTCTTTCCGATAGAGTTCGCACGATCAGTTAGATCGACTTGGATGTAGCTCTGAAGTGCACACCTGTCGATAGCATTTACTAAAAACTTCAGACCAAAAATGTGATTGCCAAGCGTCTAAAATTTCCAGCAAAGGAAACCTGCTGTGTCGTAATTGTCCAGTCTAAGCGTGTTTCTTTCTTGTCTGGGATTTTTTTTGGGGGTTTATTTTTTTTAATTTTTAATTTTATTTATTTATTTATTTATTATTATTATTTTAATTTATTTGTTTATTTATTATGTATTTTTATTTTAATTTATATATTTTTTTATTTTTATTTTATTTATTATTATTATTATTTTATTTTATTTTTTATTTTTTTATTTTTTTGGGGGGTGGGGGGGGGGGGGTGGGGGGAGGGGGTGGGGTGTCATTTACTAATCGTTTGATAACTGTCATCCAGGAGCGACCTGCCGAAACTGGAGTTCCTGACGATGGTGATCAAGGAAGGCATGCGTCTCCACAGTCCTGTGCCTTTCATCGGACGAAAACTGACGCAGCCTCTCACGGTTGACGGTGTGACCATCCCCGCTGGCACAGTGTGCACCGTCAACATTAAGAATGTGCACCATAACCCCCTGGTGTGGCCCGACGCGTGGACGTTCGACCCGGACAGGTTCCACCCTGACAAGATCCAGGACAAGGACAGCCATGCCTTTGTTCCCTTCGCAGCCGGACCAAGGTAAGCATTCGTAAGGCTTCAGTAATTCCCCACTCTGGTCCTCTGTCATCCTGATAACACGGTCACTGCCAGTGGACGAAAATTGTGATTTTTAAACCTTTGCTAATTCGACGTAAAAAGATCCCCAGCTGTCAAAATAACGTGGCTCCATACAAAGCAGTTTCAGCAAGAGGCATAGATCCTCATGAGCCCCCGCAACTGCTGGGGCTCATGAGCATCTATGTCTCTTGCAGCTGGATCGCGTTCACCTTTTCTCGGCAGAAAAGAGACTAATTATACATGGCCATCACTCTTTCCACGAAGGAGTAATGGTTCTGCTTTAACAGGATGGTCCTGTGCAAGTGTAATTCCGACGAAGTGGGACCTTAGAGCTGCGGTTAGAAACGATGTATCTGAGTCACACGACTATAAAACCAGTGCGGTACCCCAGCGCCTTCATAACCCACGAAGTTCTATGCCTCTTGCATTTATCTCTGTTTCGTCTCTTGCCTGTAACGCATTTAAGACGTAGGTCTAGCGCCGCGTATCCGGATGCTGCACGTCTCGAACGCGTTAATGTTAATCCACCGGTGCCGCCTAATAATGAACTTAATTTCACCTTCAAACCATTCCAACTCAGTTAAGATATTTTACGAATGTACAACATGGCAGAAATGCATAAAGCATAGAGGCATGCTTCTTTTTTGGTCCGTAAATTTAATTGCAGACACTGTGAACAGCCGTTTATATGTTGTTAATGAGTACCTTAAGACGGTTCTTAATAATCGTTCAGAGTATTCGCCGAAGCTTATTGTCTACCGTATTCATAATACGGTAGACTTTGAAATGGGGCTGGTTGGGAGCGCATTTGGAAGCATGCACATGACGTTTTTGGCGTGCGACGCAAAAATTCTGGCAAAGAAGTAAAAAGATAAAAATGGCGTCACGTCTAGCTACGCAAACCTCGCTAGAGAACGTCGTTTTGGCACCAAAAGCGCCGTGTGTGTGTGCGTGTGTTGATCCATACTGGAGTCCGTAATTTTTCTTTACTAGATATATAACTAGGAAAAAAGGGAGCTATTGAACGAGTTCGTTAACCAGCATTGTACCTCTGGAACCTTTTGAGTGATAATTAAATATTTAAAAAAAAAATCTCTCTCTCTCTCTCATATATATATATATATATATATTATATATATATATATATATATATATATATATATATATTATATATATATATATATATATATATATATATATATATATATATATATATATATATATATATATTATATATATATATATCTATATATATATATTATATATATATATATATATATATATATATTATATATATATAGATATATATATATATATATATATATATATATATATATATATATATATATCTATAATGTGTGTGTGTGTTTTTGGGATTAATTTCACGAATTATATGGGTTAATCTTAAAACAATTGAATTTTTGAATTTTTTACGAAAAAAACTATCTTCTCATTAATAATCGCATGATTTTTCGTATACGATACTATAAGTCTGCAGATTGTCTCGGCTGTCAGGTACGATTAGGTCAATTGTGACCTGTATGCCCTAGGTGTGAAAATCAGACAATTTCTGCACCACTTTTTCGGAGTCATTTGTCAAAAACCCAACATAACTTTATTTTTTCTTTTACGAAAAAAAATCTTCTCATTAATACGCGCATGATTTTTTCCAAAACAGTGTTTGTCCTGGCCTTGGGGTAGGATTAGGTCAAATTGTGACCTGTAAGCCCTAGGCGTGAAAATCAGCAAGAAAATTGCAAAGTTGATTCTCTGATATGTCAGATGTTAGTAGTGCGATGGGTGACGTATAACATCGAGTCGTCAATATGAACACGGCGTCGTGGGACTAATGATGCCTTGACGTGAAGCTTTAAGTGACGTTATTTCGCTGCTCGTGCTAACTTGCGAATGGCGGGAATCACCGTGTGTCCGTCTTTATTTCTGTGTGCCAGTGTGTGTGGATCAGAGGGTGTGTTAGAGTTGAAGGAGATGGATTGCAGTCGCTACACGAGCCCACAGTGCGTACTAATAGCGGGAAGCGCCGTGCCTATCTTTATTTGTGTGCGCCGACGTGTGTTGATCAGAGGTTGGCTCAGAGGAGGGAAATGGATCAGCACAATAAGCTTAAAAATATGAACTCTGAATGTTCATAAAAGATAAAAGCATGTGAGCTCCAAACAATACAGTAGACTTTGGGATGAAATCCTCATCTTGTTTGTTTTGGGTTCGGACCCGAGACTTATTCGCTACAGTTCGTTGGCTTCGGCGAAATCAGTTATCTGATCAGATTGGCTGAAACCCTGTGAATAAGGAAAAGACGAACATTTGAAAACAGTTTCAGCGATTCGGAAAACATATGCCATATTCTGACCTATAGTCCGTGGCGCAGTGGAAAAGGCGCCTGCCACTAATGCTAAAGGTGCGAGGTTCGATACCGGGTTCCGGCGTCGGACTTTTCTCCTCTAGTAAGTGTTACCGTTAATTCGGGCGGACCGTCGGGGGTTCTTTCTCCGGGTACTCGGGCTCTTCCTCCCCCTCCACTTTGGAACCGGTTTCAGGCCACTTTATAAATTTCAAATACAAGCGATCAAAATTTCCGAAACCTCAGTAGTTGAGCTGACCCTTCGCACCACGTGAATGTCCTGTGTCTGTTTTGTACTGTGTTTGTCTTCAGAGTGAATACGTGTGTGTCACGTGAGCGTGCGTGTTGGGTTCAGTTCGCGGCGCTTTGAGCCGATTCGCAGAATTGGGTAAAGCGCCTGTATAATAACCGGTTAATTATTATTACGTTTAAGTGCATAATCATGTATAAATCATGTGTACGATATGAGTCCCTTCATTGATTTCGCGTAGTTATACTGCTTGAACGCGTCTCGCGTCATCCGCATAACGTGTCTACAAACGGGGTATAGATGAGAAATGCATACATTAACCCTTTGGATAAACATCGATACATATACAACATGTATATTTGTTCTCGTCATTCCCACAGGAATTGTATCGGACAGCACTTCGCCATGAACGAACAGAAAGTGGTACTAGCCAGACTGTTGAGAAGGTGAGACTTAATTTCGTAATAAGAAGTCTGTTTTTATTGCTTGTGATAACTCAGCAAACGCATCTGGTCCGTCTGATCTATAGTCATACACAGTTCAATGTAAATTTAAGCGACATATGGAGCCCATGTGTGAGGCGCGTCTGCTTTACGTCGCTTGCATATGGATTGGGCGAGCGGCTGATAAGATCATCCGATTCCGTCCCCCTCTCCCCCTCCCCCCAAGCTGCACTGCACGTCAGTAAAATGAATCCAAGAGAATGCTGTTTGGAAAATCAGAAGTAGGTCAAAGTTGCACGTCTTCCAACGAAAACAATGGATTAAGCCTTTGCCGAGTGCCGGTAGCGCTTTTCCTATAGGAATCATCGCGACTAAATGCGCTGCCGACACCAAAAAAAGTTATATAAGTTCAGTTCAGCTCAGTTCAGTAAAGATGGGTTGATTGTACATTGCTTAACGTCCCGACAGCAACAAGACTTTCTCAGGACGTGCCGGCACTGCTTGTGAAAAACAAACAAACAAACAAACAAACTAAACAGAATATTGAATGTATGTCGCCAGCCGGTCTAATACGTTAAATAAACCTACGACATTGGGCCTAAATAAAGCTAAGACCATTTAGCAACACACATCCAATATCAAGAGCTACAGGCAGCGCAGACAGTAGGGAGAGTTTAAAAAGGCAAATACAGGTGAATGGACCAAGGGTAGACAGAAACACATGCCCCAGAATAGAAGGGAAACCCACCCTGTGGGGGCTGACCAGGGTGACCCTGGGAACTAAAAAGTAGTTAAGCCCACCCAGGTCCACCAGGGCAGACCCGGGTGGGTTTTTGATTGTACACTGCTTAACGTCCCGACAGCAACAAGGCTTTCTCAGGAAGTGCCGATACTGCTTGTGAAAAAAAAAAACTAAACAGAATATTGAATGTATGTTACCAGCCGGTCCAATACGACATGGGGCCTAAATAAAGCCAAGACCATTTAGCAACACACATCCAATATCAAGCGCTACAGGCATCGCAGACAGTAGGGAGAGTTTAAAAAAGGCAAATACAGGTGAATGGACCAAGGGTAGATAGAAACACATGCCCCAGAATCGGAAAAGAAACTGACCCACCCTGTGGGGCTGACCAGGGTGACCCTGAGAACTAAAATGTAGTTAACCCCACCCAAGTCCCCCAGGGCAGACCCGGGTGGGGGTAGACCCGGGTGGGGGAAGTAAAGATGGTATCTCTGCGCTCAGAAAGGCCCATACGCGTTCCACTCATCAGAAGTCTTCCCAGAGTTGTCTTATTTCAGTCTCTTTACACTTTTTCTCATCAATGTTTTTCCCTGGTCGGCTGTTTTCAAGGCAGCGGGAGGCCCCTTGTCACATATTACCACGGTAACATGTGATAAGTAGACTCCCTTATTAAATGTTACGATGACAACGTTACTCGCTGAGTAAAGCGTTCTCCCCCAAATAAACCTTTGGCCAATCACGTTTCTCGGTAAAAACACACCCTAATCTTCGTTCAGTCAAACATCTAAACAGGCACATGCCCGAAATAAATAATTTAGGGGGGTACACAACAAACAGTACTACATATAGGTGTTCGATGATACCGCTGGTACCAGTTTCATACAAAACATAACTGAATAATTGGATAAGTTCGATAATGTCAACGACAGGAAAATTCAACTGAAGCGAAGGCCCCATCACGTACTAACCGCATTCGAAACGACGAAGAAACAGAACGTTGGATAAATAAATAGTGAGGGGGTTACGCAGCAAAATAACTATGTGCACGCCTTGTGTTCGGCCTATATTACCAATTTCATACAAAAGAATGACTGAAAATGTGTTCAACTCAATTAAAAAATACCTGAGAGAGAAATTTAAGGCGAATGCAGTTCGCGCGAGGTTGTTGACCGATAGTCGGAAGTTTGGAGACTTATGAATCTCTACGTCACACGTAAAGTTTGCGGTCCTTTCACGCTTATCATACAGTTGAAGACAAAATAGATGTATTACGAGTTAGGCTTTGCTAGTGGTTCTTGTCGCCTCTCGGGTCCGCTCAGGGGGGTCAATGTCGGAGGTAAGAGTCTCGGGCTAAAGCTCTCGACTCTAACTCCGACAGGACGGTGATCCCCCTGACCGGACACTCGAGGCGAGAAGAACCACTGGCAAAGCCCAACTCGTAATACAACTAATAATATCGCCTGTTTGCTCGGGCTTTTAATCAAACGGTTTGCGTCACAAGACGCGCAGTTTTTGACCAACTTCTGGTTTACGAAAATCGTCTGTGGACGATTGCTCTTTGTATATGTATATGTAACCGAAATGTCGTAAATTCAGCGCAGTGGTTCCACCTCAGAGCCGAAGCGCATTCAAACTGAGATAAGATTTGTCACTTCCCATTCAGCAAAGGTCCTCGGGCCCACGACGGCCGCAGTGGGCCCGCGCACGGCCGTCGTGGGCCCGAAGACATTTTGCTACTGGGGTTCGCTGGTCCTAAAAAAAGGGCGATTTCTGAAGGAAAGCTGACACATGACGCGGTAAGAATTGGCCGCAGGCTTAGTCCAAACAACCCGAACAGTGTCCACTAGTGTCCACCGCTTGAGCGTTTGCGGAAAGACGGGCACAAGGGGAACAACCGTAACGCAGAATTCAAAGTAGCTAGGGAAACAGTTGCCACCGTTTGTAGCAAGGGAGGGATCCCAATGTGACCCTATCACGCTTAGATATGAGGTAGAACCGGCATTATTACTTTAGTCGATTTTTAAATGGAATTCTTATTGCTCTGTTCATAGGTTCACGTTCTCCCTGGATCCGAACCACACCGTGCTCAAGAAAGCGGCGGTTGTCATGCGGACAAAGACAGGGATGAGGATGACCGCTACACCCAGGATACCCACGCTATAAACAAGACATGCACATTGTAGACCGGACACCTGCACTAGATATAGGACACCAGCAATAATTATAGTCGGAACACCTACATGCTAAACAGGGCACTGCTCTATAGACAGAACACATGCACTATAGACAGGACACCTGCACTAAAGACAGAGCACCCACATTGTAGACAGGACACCTACACTATAGGCAGTACACCCGAGCTGTAGACAGGACACCTGCATACTATACAGGACATCAGCACCCTGGACGGGATACCAACCCTTAGCACAATCTGTCCCAGGACCAAACTCCCCAAATTTTGAAGTTGCCATCTGAAGCCTGCATTACACTTCTGGAGACAGATCGAGTGTAGTAGTTCAAGGGTGGTACCAGAATAGCTTGGCGTCTATGGGCGCCAAGCTATGCTGGCACCACCCTTGAACGATCACGCTAGATCCGTGTCTTCTTGTGGTGTGTCGGGACTAAATGAGTTAATCCAAACAGAACTGCACTATAGACAGGACAGCTGCACTCTTGACTCGACACTTGCACCCAAGAAAGGACACAGGACACAACACAATAGACGGGACACCCTTCACAGACCGAACCTATTCCACAGGACGAGGAAACCTAGTAGATCCACTGAGAGCGGCTCTAAACCCTTTGACAGCCGAGAAAAAATGAACACGATCCAACAGCAAGAGACAGATCCTCCTTGCACATCAATTACGATGTATCTGTAACATTGGTTTGTTTTGTTGTTACTGGGTTTTCCCCCTCAAAAGACATTATGTATTCGTTATGTACAGTTATGTATTCGTTGTCTCCTGTGCTGTCACTTTGTAACGCACGCAGACTTCCCACCGGTCGCACGCGCGCACAGACTCACAAACGCAGCGAGCACATACACAAACACTGACTCCGCTCCGTCGGACGCATCCGACAGCATAGACTCAAAACATTTTCTGTGGCCCAACGTATAATACTAACGAAAAAAGAAAGGTTTCACAAAATACACAACTATCAACAAAGCAGGTCACACTCACTTCCACACAATATAATAAAAGCCAGGCTAGGTTAGATGACCTCACTATCCAACCTGTTCAACGGGTATTATCGTTCTGCATAGTTCGCACGTTCCTCCACATCTAGGCGTGTAGTTAGGCGTCACGCGCTCCTGAAGGTGTCCCGCGCTCCCCCAGCTGTGGATGTCCTCTCGACACGCTCCTCTAGCGGCAGCCTCTGTTGGCTTTGATGGCTCGGCACCAAGTCCCTCGCTCCTATCAAGAACTCTGAACAACAAAGTTCTAATGTTATAACACTTGTTTTAACACACAAAGTTTGGGTGATATGAGGCACATTACGTAACCTGGCTGATACAGATAAATCTACACGTTCATTCACACACTCGTGCTTCATAAAACAATAGTTTCGCAACACAGCATAACTCAGTCACTAGTTACACTGAAAAAGACTATAACATGACATACGCCATACACAGGTTAGTACATAGAAAAAAAATTATACTTAACACACCCACGTACTACCTTTGTAAACAACCTAGTAATACCAAAACACATCACATTCCTTAGTTATTCATCCCGGTAAATAACTAAATAGAAAATCCCCGGTTATCTCAGCAAGTTCTAAACCGACATAACTGAACCAAATCAACGCTACTTGACAACCGAACTAAATCTTACTAACGCTCTCGGTTCCAGAGTCTTGGAATACGGCTCATGTATCCAACATACGTCCGTCCTCTATGGCAGACGTACTATATTACGCTTGAGCTCTATTAGTCTGAGCTGCGCCATTAAAACTCCGTGCGAATCGCTGAACTCGCGAACGCACGGAACTCGTGAATACACGGAATATAAACACCGCTGACACGACAGCACAATGCAGAATCTCTGTGTGAACTTTATACGTGGCACAGAGCTTCATCACACACATCGTGCACATCACTTACGATGCATCTGTTACTATATAAATGTGTTTCTTGTCAGTGTGCTTTTGTTGTGTTTGCATTGACCGATGTCTATATTGCAGTGGACTAGAGCCGGGGAGGGGGAGGTAGGTTCCGTTAATAAATGTAGGGAACGGGGGAGTATCACACCCCCTCCTCTCCCTCCCCTCCCCCCCCCCCCCATATTTTGGGAGGAAAAAATGGGAGGGGGGGGAGATATTTACATAATTTATGAAAGGCAATACATATATATATATATATATATATATATATATATATATATATATTATATATATATATATATATATATATATATATATATATATATATATATATATATATATATATATATATATATATTTTTTTTTTTTTTTTTTTTTTGTCGTACCGCTTCCTTCGCAATCCCCACCCCAACCCCACTCTTTGATTTTCTTAAGCTCACCCCTCACCCCCCCCCCCCTCTCCCCCCCCCCTCTCCCCCCCCCCGCCCTCCACTTGCTAACTCCAGCAGGGACTTTAGTCGCTATTTTCAGCTCTAGGACTAAGGCTTGTTAGGCGCGTGGTCTTAATGAAAAATTCCAGCACTGCGCTGTTGTATATTGGCATATTTGTTTGATCCTACAGTTGATATCAAAATTATGATTTGAAAGAAAAATAAATATTTGTCACCATTAAAGTGAGCGTGTGTGTGTGTATGTGTGTGTGTGTCAGTATGTGTGGGTGTGTGTCAGTGTCTGTGTCAGTATGTGTGTGTGTGTGTGTGTGTGTGTGTGAAAATGTGTTTGTGCGTACGTGTGCCAGTGTGTGAACGCATTTGAGTATGTCAGTGTGCGTGTGAGTGCGTGTGTAAGTGTGTGTGTCAGTGTGTGTGTGTCAGTGTGTGTTTCTGTATGTGTGTCACTGTTTGTGTCAGTGTGTGTATGTGTGACAGTGTGTGTATGTCAGTGTGTGTGTGTCAGTGTGTGTGTTTGTGTGTCAGTGTGTGTGTGTGTGTGAATGTGTGGGTCCGTGTGTGTGTCTGTGTGTAAGTGTCTGAGTGTGTCAGTGTGTGTGTCAGTGTGTACGTGTCTGAGTGTGTGTGTCAGTGCGTGTGTGTATCAGTGTGTGTGTCAGAGTGTGTGTGTGCGTGCGTATGTTTATCGCACTACCCACCTAACCCTGCTGTTTGATTTTTTGAAGCTCACCCCTTCCCCCCTTAGCGCCCCCGTCACCCCCCCTCCCCCTCCCGCCACTTGCTAACCCCGGTGTGTGTGTCAGTGTGTGCGTGCGTGCGTGTGTCAGTGTGTGTGTGTATTTGAGTATGTCAGTGTTTGTGTCAGGATGTGTGTGTCAGTGTTTATGTGTCAGTGTGTGTGCTTGCGTGTGTGTGTGTTTGTGTCAGTGTGTGTGTGTGTGTGACAGTGTGCGTGCGTTTCAGTGTGTGTATAAGTGTGTGTCAGTGAGTGTATGTCAGTGTGTGTGTGTGTGTGTGTGTGTGTGTGTGTGTGTGTGTGTGTGTGTTAGAGTGTGTCAGTGTGTGTGTGTAAGTGTATGTCCGTGTGTGTCTGTGTGTGTGTCAGTGTGTTTATGTGTCAGTGTGTGTGTCTGTGTGTGTTTGTATGTCAGTGTGTGTGTGTGTGTCAGTGTGTGTGTGTGAGTGTCAGTGTATTTATGTGTGTTTGTGTGTCATTGTTTGTGTCAGTGTGTGTGTGTGTGTGTGTATGTGACTGTGTCAGTGTGTGTATGCGTGTGTGTCAGTGTGTGTGTTTGTGTGTGTGTCAGTGTGTGTGTGTCAGTGTGTGTGTGTCAATGAGTGTGTGTCAGTGTGTACATGTCTTAGTGTGTGTGTCAGTGTGTGCGTGTGTATCAGAGTGTGTGTGTGTGTGGACGTGTGTTGGTGTGTGTGTGTGTCAGTGTGTGTTGGTGTGTATGTGTGTGTCAGTGTGTGTGTGTGTGTGTGAGTATGTGTTAGTGTGTGTCAGTGTGTTAGTGTGTGTGTGTGTGTGTGTGTGTGTGTGTGTGTGTGTGTGTGTGTGTGTGTGTGTGTGTGTGTGTGTGTGTGTGTGTGTGTGTGAGTGTGTGAGTGTTTCAGTCAGTGTTACATTTGTGGTTGTGTTGTCCTGTGAGAGCATACATGTGTTAATCGTAGGAAACGATCCGATATTTATTTGAGCTGTCATGGTTGTGATTCATGTATCTTTTTAAGTAACGTTTTCTTTCGGTCGCGCAGAGCGGAATTCGCTTCGTTGTGATACGCTGGGTTTGGTCCAGAGCGTTCTGGAAAGGTCGCACTGTCTAGTGGATCTCGTATGTGTGACGTCGGGTAGTAGTTGGCGACAGTTCGCAACATTTTGTTTTCTGTGCGCGTGAATTGAGCAGCCTATTTTTTTGTTTTGTGAAAGGTCGAGAGTCTTCTAGAGCAGATATGCAAAGTCGTGATAGGGATACCATACTTTTATGTGACTTCATTATTCATTAGGATTTAGAGCTGAAATGAGCAGCCGAGTTTTTGTAGCCTATTTTAGTGATTCCAGAAATTCTTATTTATGAGTTTCGGTTGCGTGTTTCGTTCTGATTGGTTGCGTTGTATGATTTTCGTAGATGATTCTGGAAATTGGTAGTATATATAAAGAGGGCTTAAGGAAAGCACGTCCATACATTGTCTTGCATTTGTCAGTTGTAGAGACACACACTTATCGTAGGTACGTGGCCCGTATAGGGTGTACATTGTGAGAGATACAGCTTAACAGTGTGGTGTACGTTGTAGAGAGACTTTGTGTCGGCAGTGTGGACATTTGCAGAAGAGACTTTGTATCAGTGTTAGTGCATTTGGAACTGCATTGTGTGGAGATCGCATCGCTGAATTAAAATATTGTTGGAACTGTTACTCCAGTATTGTCTACATCGGCCACGTGTGACGGATTGCAGCTGAATGAGGTTTATTTAAAAGAACCTTACGTGCGTGAGTCTGGTGTGTTTATCATACTACGACTACAACTCCACCACGTAACAGTCAGTGTGTATTTGTGTGTGTCAGTGTGTGTTTGTGACAATGTTTGTGTCAGTGTGTGTATGTCAGTGTGTGTGTGTCAGTGTGTGTGTATGTATGTGTCAGTGTGTGTATGTATCTGTATGTATGTGTGTGTCAGTGTATGCGTGTGTCAGTGTGTGTGTGTATGGGGGGGGGGCGGGGGGGGGTATATGTGTGTGTGTGTGTGTGGGAGGGGGGTATATGTGTGTGCAAGGGTGTGTGTGTGTGTTTGTGTCAGAGTGTGTGTGTGTGTGTGTGTGTGTGTGTGTGTGTGTGTGTGTGTGTCAATGTGTGTGTGTGTGTATGTATTTTTGTTTCAGTGTGTGCGTGTGACAGTGTGTATGTGTCAGGGTGTGTGTTTGTGTCAGTGTGTGTGTATGTGGCTGTGTGTCGGTGTGAGTGTATGTGTCAGTGTGTGTATGTGCTAGTGTGTGTCAGTGTGTGTGTGTGTGTATCAGTGTGTGTGTGTGTGTGTGTGCCTGTGTGTCGGTGTGAGTGTAAGTGTCAGTGTGTGTGTATGTGTTAGAGTATGTCAGTGTGTGTGTCAGTGTGTGCGTGTGTGTATATGTGTGTGTGCGTGTGTCAGTGTGTGTGTGTGTTCATGTCAGGGTGTGAGTGTGTGTGTATGTCAGCGTGTGAGGTGTATGTGTCAGTGTGTGAGTGTGTGAGCTGGCATTTTTCCGCAATTACGCCCGTGATCAATTTACAAGTACAGCGAATGGACCTCTATTTTCACGAGTCAGCGGTGTATGCCTACTCCAGGTGACCGCTTCCTCGTGTTTCGACAGTCATAAGCATCATACGACAGTCGAGTATATTTTTCTTCGGCCGGTAGCGTCAGACTGATCGTGATCGTATGGCCTTAGTTTTGGTGTAGTGGTCGTTTGTGGCGAACTTACCTTGCCACGCCCGACGTCACGGTCTTCAAGCATCGTCTTTTTCGTCTATTAGTTTTACATGTACTTGTTTAATCAGTTATTTTTTGTTGCTGTTGTGTTTGTTTTATTTATTATGAAACTTTAATTTGGTTAAATATTTTCTTGAATTCTTTTCGTGTGTTTATGCCCTTACTATTCAGTGTGCAAGAACAAATGTGTGTCCGCATGTAAGGACAGGCGGCAATCTAGAGTTGCGCGTTCTTGCATGTACTTTAACAGTCTACAAGTCCGCAGCGAGGTACCCCGACCTTGACTCGACATGCATTACACGCATGTCGCTTTACGGCAACTTGAGCCGCGCTTGACGTGAACTGTGTTATTTGGATTTAACCTTTTCTGCACTGACACGCTACATCAGTAATAAGGTATTGATCGACCGTGATAGTTCAAGGGTGGTGCCAAAATGGCTTGGCGCCAATAAGCGCCAAGCGGCTATTTTGGCACCATCTTTGAACTATCATTGTCGGCCCTGTCTGATGATTTGCAATGAAGTAGGCCTACGTGGTATTTAGAGGACAACTCAAATTATCCTTGAACTATTACGATCTGTATACCGATCTGTACCGATATGTTATGTAATACATTGTATTTTGAGGACAACTCAGTGAAGAACACGGGCCCTTGAACTATCATGGTCGGTCTGTCTCCTGATTTGTCATGAAGTACGTTGTATTCAGAGATAACTAAAAAAATACCCTTGAACTATCATGGTACGTACACTGATCTATTATGCAGTGCATTGTCACATTCGCGGGAGGAGGGGTGTGGGGTGGGGTGGGGGCTGGGGGGCTCTCAATGAATACAATGTACTACATAATAGACGGGTTTGGGGTGGGTGGAGGACAGGGGTATGGCACCCCTAAAATCGTGATGCATGATTGACTTTTTTTCGGTTCTCGTGATTGCACTTTTTGTTCATCCTCGTGATTCCAGAAAGAAAGGTTCTCCGTTTAACGTGAAAGCCAAAATCTAGTAAGGATTTTCGTGATTCGTGAAAACGCCCTGGTTAATTCAGTTGTGAAAAGTGAAAAGTCTGCTGCCGTACTGTATATTTCACTAGGTATCCCCCCCCCCCCCCATCTCTCCCCCTCATTTGAGTTTCGGCCAGTGAATAAAGAAGTTATGGAAGTGGTTCCTTCTTTCTTCATTGTCTCTTTGCATCGTGACGCGTGAATGCTTTTTTTTTTATATATTCGTGAATGGCAAAATACCATCGTCGCGAATTCATACGCCAACCACCCCCCCCCCCCCCACCCCATATCACACTCTATAGGCTGATCTGCAATGTAGTACTTTGTATTCAGAGGACAATTCAAAAACATCCTTGAACTACCATGGTCCGATCTGTCTCTCGAAATGTAACAGAGCCATCAAAGGACAACTCAAACATTTGTAAAGTGCAGTTTGTTATATATGTTACAGCCAAGCGGCTACGAAGTGAGGAAATTCATGAATTTCCTGAACCGTTTAGGAAATACATGAACTGCCTATGGCCCCATGTCATTACATGAAATGACTAAAAAATAAATCATTTCATAAACTTCCTGAAACTGGCAGAAATTTTATACACAGATTTCCTAAACCCATTTTGTAATGCGGGAACAACTGCTTTTTCACGTGTGATATCATCAGTATCAGATAATTTATTACTTTAATAACGCTTTATTTAATACAATAATCGGATGAAAAACATCCAGTATGTATGCCTACTCACAAGAACTGTCAACAGAAGGGAAGACAACTCTTAGTTGAGGTAAGACAGCATTGACAACTCATTGTATTTTAGCAACCAAAAGTCTGCCATGGAGCAAACTGATTTAATTTCATAATAAACTTTCTGTATACGGGCCAAGCCAGAATCAGGCTACAAAACGTGGTTGTTGGTGTGCGATGTTGAGCACAGTTTATACACCCACGACAGGCAATTAATGTTTCCTAAACACTTTGGGAAATTCACGAATTTACCGATTTCGTGGCTTGACTGTAACATATATTTGTGATACGGGTCTACGGTCACATGTCTAACACATTGTAGGTTTCTGAGCCGTAAGGTCGAAATTCTCAACATTTGAGAATTTCCATCCTACGCCGGCTCTGAATTCGGCAATGTGTTAGGCATAATTATATCGGACCGCACGCCTCTGTGACATAATAAACTGTGCTGCGGCAGGGGCACGACTCGATTATTTTAAGATGACAATGGGTCATCCTTGCATAACGCTCCACGCAAGTGTTACACACTAAACCCATATAACGCCACCGCCGCATTTCGGAGGTGTCATCTAACGACTAAGTAACAGTTGTAGGTATGAGGTGAGCTTGGCGCCTGAAGGCGCCAAGCTCATCTGGCACTACCCTTGAATTATCATGATCTCCTGCTGCATGGTGTTGGTGCTAAGAATCCACCTACTTCTAAGTCGTGTCGAGAAAAATCCACCAGGCACAGTTGACATTCACTGCTAAACAAAGGTAACCGCTGGGGCAAGGTCAAAGCCACCCATATGCAAATGACATAAATCCTCATGAGCCCCGGCAGTCGCGGGAGCTCATGAGGATTTATGTCTCTTGTTAATTAATCATACGTCCTTTGTACCCATGATTGGTCCCATTTCATTTGTGTTCTTCAGTCACGCGAATGTCGGTCACTCAGCATGCTGTGTGTGTGTGGGGGGGGGGGGGAGGGCGGAGGGGGCAGCAATGTGTAGCAAAACTCCCCAAAATATCACCCGAAAAAGGGACTTTGTTATAGCATTTCAAAGAATTTTGCGTCGGTGGGGGGAGGAGGGGGGAACCTCTGCACCCACTCCCCAAGATCCGCCCCTGCAGAGAAACTAGCCATCTCTACTCATTTCCCAAAAAACCCACCCTAAAAATGCAAACGCTAAAGAACATGGCGGTAATTCATTCACTGGAACACGGGGTCAAATGCAAGCCTTGTTACACAAATGTCCTAGCGTAGGTCACGGAACGCTGGCGGCCTAGATGGTATAATCAAATGTCCTAGCGTAGGTCACGGAACGCTGGCGGCCTAGATGGTATAATCAAAGATCCTGCGCAGGTCCTCTCGCACACATTTGCAGCAGGTATTTCTACACTTGTGCAGCTCCATGTACTTGACGCAGACGCCGCTCACTCAGCCCTATTCATCGAAACCTTTGATCTACTGTTCTGTACTTTCAACAGTGGCAACCTCAGGTCCACACAGAAAATGGCCCATGCCATAACGCTAACTTCCGGACATGCGGAGTTCTTGTTGAAGACTCTGGAATCTGTTCAGTCCCTCTCCTCAGTATCTCAATTCAGTCCCAAGCCTGACAGGGTGGAAGATGGCCATTAGAACACTTCTGGCATTGTGGAAAGAACGTCACACTGACTATGGCATGACATTTATTTTAACTGACCGTCTGAACCAGGACTGTGTTGAAAATCTGTTTTCAGTTGTACTGTCGAAAGGAGGGCATGGTGACAACCACAGTCTGGTACTGTTTCGCAACAATTTTCGCCAGGTCATGGTGGACTCTTTCTTCGTGCAGAGTGATGCAAGCAACTGCATTGAGGACTGTGACAAGTGGCTGCTTACCCTGACAGCGCTGACATCAGTACCGCAGTCAGTAGTGGAAGATGAACCTAAACACGAACCTTAAGATGGTGTCGTCCCTGATTGGCCACCGGGCCATGTGGAAATTGATGGTGATACATATCAGTTGATGCAGCTGGTTTTGCCAGTGTCAGAGACTCAAGACCCACCGCTCGTCCAAGTGCAAGAAAACATATTTCTGTATATTGCTGGCTAATGGCAAAGAAGATGCAGACAAAACCATTATTCCAGGAATGTAAGGGTCTCCTGACAGGTGCCTCTACTGGTTCAGGGGCTGAAACGTTCATCATGAACGAACAGTATCACGGATTTACAGGGGGGCTTACAGTTCCCAGCACCAGATTGTAACACATGGTGCAGGTGTTCGAGGAAATCTATGTTGCCAACATCGGAAAAATTCTGCACATGGACAAAGTGAAGATGCGCTTGGTAGCACTTTTGAAGAAACAGGACACCTTTTTTGCCACATGGGAAAGTGTGCCATCCAGCATTTTCTGCTGTAGTTGTACATCAATGTACGGCTGCATTTCTCTCTGAAAGAGAGCAACGGGTCATTCGTGCAGAAGTCACAGAAAAGAAACAGAAAAATGTTGAAAGTGTGTCACCTTTAAGATAAGAAAACAGTCCAGACCAAAAAGATGACTACTCTTCTTTCTCTGAACACGTTTCTTTCTTTGTTGAAACATTTCACTAATTGAGTAATTACTTTATTTTTGTAGTGCTACCAAGCGCATGTTCAGGATCTTTCGGACAGCTGCAGTGTGTTGTACTTGTAGCCATGTGCAAGTGTATACAAGACTCTTCTTTCATATGACATTTGATTATGTTCTGTTGTTATTTTTCCTTTTTGCATGTTACCTTGCCTGAAGATGGTTTCTCTGCCACTAGATCATTTCAGAGGAATACAATAGAGAATACTTTTGCTCTTATGCCAGACTTTATCTGCATGTGTTGTCTCATTTCTTACATGTGTATGTTTAGCACGTATGTGTGATTTGTGTGTGGGTGTTCGTGTGAGTGTGTTTATAAATGTTATTTGTGTTAAATGTTATTTGTAGAAATTGTTTACATAACGCATTTAGCCCCAAGCTGGCAGGCATACGTAGTCTTGTAAAAGTACGATTTTTTTATCTGCAAGAGGATTTTACTACAATATAGTGTTTGAAGGACTCTAAGTGTTGTTAATGGTTTCAGAGCTGACAAAAGCGTATTCAGCTAGGAAAGTAGTGTTCTATCGTATGGAAGAGTGCTTCGCCATTTTGTAATGATTTTGGGCGGGCGGGCGAGCCACTTTTTGCTACTCGTTAGTTTTGGCTAGCAAAACTCCGCTGCGTTCGGCACCTTCGGGTTGGAGCGCAGTGTGTTCCTGGTCTGCGGAGATAGGTGGATTTGAGCGGTTGTTATCCACGACTGCTTCTACAGTTCCTGTTTCGACTTTGCCGATTTTTCCAGAGTTCTCTCTACAAACCAGCATTTTGGACTCTGTCATTTTTCTGAGCCCTCCTTTGAACGGGAATCCCGGACTCTGTCGGGTTTTTTTTTTTGGCGTCCTGGGACTTTGACATTTTTGTGGGAGTCTTCCTTTATAACGGGCGCCTCGGACTCTGCCATTTTCTTGGAGTCTTCCTTTATAACGGGCGCCTCGGGTCGTTTTTCCGAGGCCTCCCTTTATCAAAGGACCTTTTGGACTCTGCCAATTTTTCTTAGATGGTTATCCTTTAGAAGGGCTGCTCGGACTCTGTCGTTTTTTTTCGAGGCTTCCTTTACAAAGGGCGTTTTGGACTCTGTTATTTTGGGGGCTCTTCTTTTGTAACGGGCGCCTTGGACTCTGTCGTTTTCCAAGGCTTCCCTTTTACACAGGGCGCTTTGGACTTAGTCATTTTTGTACAGGTATTCTTTTACCAAAGGCCTCTCTGACTTAATTACTTTTATAGACTTTCCTTTATAAAGGGCACTTTGGACTTTGTCACTCTCGGGCTTCCTTTTATCTAATGGCCTCTCCTATTCTACTAGATTTTCCTTTACAAAGGGTACTTGTTCGGACTTTGTCATTCTTTTTAGAGACACAACTTAGATTATAATACTGTGCTGCGCTACTGTAGTAATGTCTGATGACATTGTGACCAGCAGAGAATATGTTTTTCTCAAACGGCCTCATGCCGGGGGATTTATTGTCGCTTTATCATTATTAGCCTGTACTGCAATATAGTCTATACGAAATGCGATCTTCGTTTCACATGTTTTATTGTAGTTAGTACCGAGTGCGAGTGACTGTGCTTGTGTGTGTGAACTTGGCATCCTGACACGAGCAAACATTTGCATACACATTCACCGGTCACACAAACATTGCACACGGTCAGCGACGCTACAGAATTTGGTGTCGAAGGCTGGGCCCGGGTGAGGCGACACTACCCTTTAAAGGTACGTTCTCGAGTACGCCGATTCATGCTTAAGTGTAAGATTACCAAGTGCGCATATTCTTTCTGTGACTATAAAAAAAAATATTTTTTAAAAATATATATTTTAATGATCATGTTACAGGGGCCTGATCTCTGCCAGCACGAGGCAGAGATTCTCATGAGCCACTGCGGCTGCAGGGACTCATGAGAATCTCTGCCTCAGTCTTGCAGACGGAACAATCTGGCGACGTGAGAATACTATGGAAGCTCTGACACGCATACACTGCAGATTTGAATGTATAAATGGGGAAACATCAACACAGTTAGTTAGTCTTCTTCTTCTTCTCGAACGCCGTCACACTTGGAGTTTGGCTCTCAAAATGAAATCCGACTCTGTGGTCTTCTGTAGCGCTTCCACAGGCCCGTACAGTTTTTCTTGTAGAGTGGCGGGCTTCGGCCAAATCTCCTCCCTCAGCAGTTGGTGGTTCCCACAGTCATGGAGGATGTGCTCTGTGGTATAGTTCGTTAGTTATTTGTGTTTAACGCCGAGCAGGCGACTAAGGCCATCTCACGGCGGGGAAACATCAACGCAGCTTGCAGGGCATAATGCATCTTATACAGTGAGTCTCGATCAGGCACCTACAGGGGACTGATCTCTGCCAGCATGAGGCAGAGATTCTTATGAACCCCTGCTGCTGCAGAGACTCATGAGAATCTCTGCTTCTTGTAGATGGAACGATCTGGCGACAGAATACTATGGAAGCTCTGACACGCGGCATACATTGCAGAATTGAATGTATAAAAAGGGAAACATTAACACAGCTTGCAGGGCATACGATACTGCATCCTGTACAGTGAGTCTCGATCATCTCAGTACCGCGCATCGGCTGAGTGGGGCGCAAACTCGAGAAGGGTTGTACGCTTTTAAGTTGACTGTAAGTTTGTGTACATAAATTTAATGTCAAATGTTATAACTTTGTTTTGCCAGTTTGATCTACATGATGAAATAGTCGATGCTGGAAAAGAGACGGAGGATTCCATCATAAAATCAGTTATGTTGTGCCTCTAGACAACTTCTCTACAAGGCAAGGCGGTAAGAGTGAGTGTATGCTATCTCAGTTTAGTTATTAGAGCAGCCCCACTGATTGTGTTACTATTACTAGCATCAGTACGCGGCGTTACACAACCCAAGGTTGTATTGTTGTGCTTGACCTGGATAAGTTCGACGCATATCAGTAGTGTAGTAATTGCGTTTCAGTGGCCGGATATATGCCGATACTGTCAATAAGTGTGCACATAGAGTGTTCCGTTAACTCATTCTACCCCATCACCGAAATCCTCAAATTTTGCCGTTGTTCTCTGAAGACTGCATTGCAGTGCAGGACACCGATCGACCATGATAGTTCAAGGGTGATGCCAGAATAGCTTGGCGCCCGTAGGCGCCAAGCTATTCTGGCATCACCCTTGAACTATCATGGTGGATCCTTATCCTGCTGTGGCGTGTCTGGGGTAGAATGAGTTAACTCATTTGAGACAAGCGGCATACGGATACGCGGCTGAAGCCGCGCATCCGGATGCCGATCGTCTCGAATGAGTTAACTCACTTGAATTGAGACTGAAACTTGACGATCTTTGATATGGGCATTTTGACTTCAGTTTAGCTTGTTAATCGGTGCCATGATCAGTCGATCATGCTAATCGGACTCAACTTCAGTAACTGTGGTGTCTTGTTTCAGTTTGTATATGTTGTGTTTACACACACATGCATGCCTTGTTTAACCTTTCACACTCCCTCCATTCGCTACTGCTGATCAACCAGTGTCATTTAAACTGCCTGTGCAAACAGCCACCGGTACTGTTCACAAACTTGGCTGGTGCACCTGGCGGGGGTTGAGGTGGAGGGTGGGGGGAGGGGGGTGGGGTGGGGGGTGGCGGTCAGTGTTTCCAGAGTTTCCGAAACACCCTCCGCCTCGCCTCCAGCCCATAAATACTTCAAATGCTATGATATAGTCCCTTCTTACTGGCTTGCATGACATGTCTGTCGGCCAGAAGGTAAGTGGCAGATTATGCAAATGTAAAAAAAGACCATATCAAAAGTAATGAGTACCTCTGGCACATTTTTCAATCCGCCTACCGCCCCGGTCACAGCATGGAGACGGCGTTGCTTCGTGTCGTGAACGACCTGCTCACCGCCATTGATAAAGATAATGTTTCTGTCATGACCCTTCTTGAGTTGAGTGCTGCTTTTGACACGATAGATCACCAGATTCTCATTCAACGTTTAGACTCTGTTTTTGGCATCAAGAGTACCGCTTTACACTTTTTGAGTCTTACCTCTTTGGAAGAAAGCAAGTAGTGTCTGTGTTGGGAGTAGAGTCCGATCCCGCTAAGCTTGTGTACGGTGTTCCCCAAGGCTCTGTTTTGGGACCGATCCTTTTCACATTGTAAACCCAGCCTTTATCTAGTGTTATCAAACATGTCACTCTGTTTCTCACCATTTTTATGCTGATGACACAGAGCTGTATGCCAGTGCCCAAAGCAAACATGTTAGTCAGATGTTCCAGTCTTTAGAGTCCTGTGTCACAGACGTTCAGAATTGGACCACACAGAACAAATTGCAAATGAATAGTGACAAAACTGAGGCCTTAAGATTTTCTTGTTCAACCTCCACTGATCTCCCAGACTCGATCAGGGCTGATCAGAACAGTATCCCCTTTTCCGAGTCGGCCCGTAATCCTGGTGTTATCTTTGACAGTAGGATGACCATGAGAGACCATGTCAAGGTTTGCCAATGTTCCTTCTTTGAACTGAGAAAGATCAGTTCAATTCGACACCTTCTCACTACCGAAGCAACTCAAACGCACTCCATTGTTCTTTCACGCATTGATTTTTGTAATTCCCTTTTGGCTGGTCACTCAGAATCTTCTTGATAAACTTCAAAGCGTTATGAACTGCTTTGCCCGACTAATTTACAGAGTACCGAAACATGAGCACATAACACCCTTACTTGTTGACTTGCACTGGCTGCCTGTATCTCAAAGAATTGTGTACAAGGTCTCTGTTATTTGTTACAATGCTATTACGGTTCTGCTCTCCCATATTTGTCCGACCTGGTTCATACTTACACGCCTTCAAGATCCCTCCGTTCAGCATCAAACACGCGTATTTTCAGGGTTCAGTCCTGGCGAAAGAAGTCTAGCCAGGGCCAGCGTGCCTTTTCTTATTTCGGTCCAGTCACCTGGAACGACCTTCCAGCCCATGTCAGACATGCCCCAACACTGTCCGCTTTTAAATCACTGCTAAAGACCTATATGTTTTCTTATGCATATAGTTAGATACATTTTCAGTGCGTTAGCAATCTTTGGCAGTAACTGTTCTTGTAACGGTGTGTGTGTATGGGTGAGTGTGAGCTTTTGATATGCCGTGTCACTTCAGTTTTTGTAACATTTATTGTAGCGTTTTCTTTCTTGTACTTTTTGTTCTGTGATTTTTTACCTTGTAACGCGCTTAAAGCACCATTCATTTGGAGGTTAAGCGCTATATACATGTACATTGTTCATGTACATGTATATAGCGCTTAACCTCCAAATGAATGGTGCTTTAAGCGCGTTACAAGGTAAAAATAAAAAAATTAGAATAATTTTACGAACAACTGGACAACATCATCAAGAAAACACCTAAGAAAGACATTCTGACTGTCCTCGGTGACTGGAATGCAAAGATCGGCCCTGACGCCTACCAGCAATGGGCAGGAACAGCTGGCAAGTTTGGCCTTGGAGAAACAAACGACAGAGGCCTGCGACTTTTAGAGTTCGCACAGAGTCACCGTCTCACCGTTGCTAATACCCTCCATCCACACAAGAAGTCAAGAACAGTGACATGGCAATCGCCAGGAGGCCTGGTCCATAACCAGATTGACTTCATCTTGCTGCCTCGACGATTCAAATCCAGCGTTAACAAAGCACAAACGAGGTCCTTTCCTGGCGCTGATATTGGCAGCGACCACAACCTCGTCCTTACTAGCCTCAAGTTGAAGCTGGCATTGAAACGAGATAGCAAGAGCCCTCGCATCAGATTCGACCTCCAGAAGCTAAAAGACCCGGAAGTAGAAGAGCTCTTCCAAGCCCAGGTGGGAGGCAGATTTGCAGCCTTGGCTACTTTGGACTGTGACGTAGACACCCTTGCTGGAAATATAAAAGAGGTGTTACTTTCTACAGCAGAAGAAGTGCTGGGGAAGCAGAGGAAGCGCAAACAGCCCTGGGTCACCGATGACATCCTCGATCTCTGTGATGAGAGGAGAGCCTGGAAGAAAAAGAGAGGCCAAGACCTCACATCAGCAAACAAGTACAGACTTGTCAACAAGAAGATCAGGAAGAGGATGAAAGAAGCCAAAGAAGATTGGATTGAAGACCAGTGTTGTAGCGTGGAAGAGGGCATGGCAAACGGCAACAGCAAGAAGGCTTATGAAACGCTAAGGACCCTCACCAAGACTCAACAGCGAACAGCCACAGTCATCGAAGACAGCAGCGGCCAACTCCTTACGGAAAACACTGCTGTACTAAACAGATGGACTGAGTACTGCCGAGACTTGTATAACTACAAGGCTGAGCCAGACACCAGCATCCTCCAAAACAACCAGGCTGGGGCCAGGAAGTCTGAAGACCTGCCAGTGTTAGCTGAAGAGGTGGAAGCAGCCGTACGCGGCCTGAAGGGAGGAAAGTCTCCAGGTGTAGACAACGTACCTGCTGAACTGTTGAAACATGGAGGAGAAGTAACAACGAAGGTCCTCACTACACCCTGTCAAAAGATCTGGGAGCAAAAGAAATGGCCAGTAGAATGGACACAGTCTCTAGTGATCCCGCTCCCCAAGAAAGGAAACCTGAAACAGTGCCAGAACTACAGAACTATCAGTCTGATAAGTCACCCTAGCAAAGTAATGCTTAGAATCATTCTCAACCGCCTCAAAACTTTCGCCGAGGAACTGCTGGCAGAAGAACAGGCTGGCTTCAGAGTTGGAAGAAGCACTGTAGAGCAGATTTTCAACTGCCGCGTCCTGATCGAGAAACATCTGCAGCATCAGCGCGAACTCTACCACAACTTCATTGATTTCAGGAAAGCATTTGATCGCGTCTGGCACGACGGACTCTGGCAAGTCATGAGATCGTTCAACATAGAGGAGGGACTGATCCAAATGATAGAAGCGCTTTACAAGAACGCCTGCAGCGCGGTTCTACTTAACAATCAGTCAGGCGAGTTCTTCAGGACGACGATCGGTGTCCGTCAAGGATGCCTGCTCTCTCCTGTCCTTTTCAACATATTCCTGGAGAAGATCATGCAGGAAACCCTCCACGACCACCATACTTCAATCTCTATTGGTGGCAGATCCCTGTGCAATCTTCGATTCGCAGACGACATTGACCTCATGGCAGGCAGCAATAGTGAGCTCCAAAACCTGACAGACAAACTTTCAAGTAGCGCAGGGTCTTATGGCATGGAGATCAGTACGGATAAAAGCAAAGTGATGATCAACACCACAAGCGACAGCAGCAGCAACATTCACATGAATGGCCAGAAGCTAGAAGAGGTCAATAGCTTCAAGTACTTGGGAGCCACCCTGTCCAAAGACGGTAGTTGCATAGCAGAGATCCGTATCAGGATAGGTACAGCAACATCCGCAATGGCCAGGCTGGACAGGATATGGCGAAGTAACTCCATCAGCTTCACCATCAAGTACAGGCTTTACAAGTCCCACGTAGTGTCTATTCTACTCTACGGCTGTGAGACTTGGACACTGCTTGCAGACTCAGAAAAGAAAATCCAGGCCTTTGAGAACAAGTGCCTGAGGAAGTTGCTCCGCATCTCGTACCGCGAGCACAAGACCAACGAATATGTACGGAGCATCGTCACTTCCCTGGTGGGCCCACATGAACCCCTTCTGGCAACCGTGAAACGGCGCAAGCTTGCTTGGTTTGGCCACGTGACCCGACACAACACCTTGTCCAAGACTATCCTCCAAGGCACTCTCGAAGGAAGTCGTCGGCGAGGTCGTCAGAGAAAGAGTTGGGTCGCAAACATAAAAGAATGGACCGAACTCAAGATGCCAGACTTGCTTGCCACCGCCCAAAATAGAACTCAGTGGAGAGCACTGTCTGTTGCTGCTGCCTTTCAGTCCCCCCAACGCCCAGTTCGGGCAAGGGACTGATGATGATGATGATGATGATGATTATATCGA
This sequence comes from Semisulcospira habei, assembly GCA_036245525.1. Classification (NCBI taxonomy): domain Eukaryota; kingdom Metazoa; phylum Mollusca; class Gastropoda; family Semisulcospiridae; genus Semisulcospira; species Semisulcospira habei. Next base: position 152,802,240 of record BTPG01000006.1, read on the forward strand.
GCAATATCTACGATATTATTCAAATCACTCGGCGTCATTCTTAGATGGTCAGCACTTTTGCGGCTAAAGAGGCTGATCGAGAGGCACTGAGGGCCCAGGCAGAGCGTGTGTGTGTGTAGTGTGGCCGGGGTGGGGCGAGTCGGTGATAGTGGGCTGTGAATTGTGAGGAGGGGGTAGTTATTCAGTACAGAAACATCACACACTGCTTCTCGCACATGAACGTGAGGAGAATATGAACCACAACCCAGCTGGAGGGTCGGATCAGTTAGCTCTGGGGGGTGGGTTCCAACTTTTTCTTTGGGGACCTTCAACCTGACACAAAAAGGCCCGAATGGCCAGACTTTGCCTAAGATCAATTGGAGGAGGGGGTTGGGGGAGGGGGGGAGGGTGTGTGTGTGTGTGTATGTGTGTGTGTGTGTGTGTGTGTGTGTGTGTGTGTGTGTGTGTGTGATGGTGTGTGTTTGTGTGTGAGGGAGGGGGGTCTCTGTATGTGACCTTAGCTTACACTCTTGTGACAGTCCATCTCCCAAATGCGACTGTGACGCGCACGTAGTTTGTGTGCAGTAGGCCGTGGGTGAGTTGCTCGTAGCGTGTGTGCATGAAATACCCAACGGAGAAAGAAACACGCTTAGAAAAAAACGGTACAACACAATTTATTAATATTAATACAAGGAATGTGAAAGACATTCCTTCTGCATATGAAGATAAGTAGCGGCTAATGTCTCTGTTTGTTTGTCTATTTTGACAAAGGGTATTTACCCGAAATATTAATAAATTGTGTTGTACCGTTTTTTCTAAGCGTGTTTCTTTCTCCGTTGGGTACTTCTTTGCATTTCACACGCTTGGCAGTCACCTTTTTGGTCTGGATTGTGTGTGCATGAGACCATACATTCCTAATAGGACGGAGGTGTTTCAACAAGTAGAAGTCTCGCAAAGGGTACTGACCTCCAAAACAACCGTGGCAGCCCAGTAAGCAAAAGTCCTCGAACCCACGACGGCCGCAATGGGCCCGCGCCGTCGCAGGCCCGCAGACGTGTTGCTAACAATGTAACGGCTAAGGAAGGATAAGCGAAGGATATTTGTACAAGTTTACTGTGTGTTTCTGACCGTTTGTGTGCAGACGAATCCTAAACATGGTCGTCGGTTTCTCATTGATGTCGCCGCTGGCCCAGTCAGTTGTGGTGGTGGTGGTGACAACGGTGGTGGTGCAGTGTATCAGATGGTTTCTGTGGTATCGCTCTTTCTTCAACTTCTTCAACAAAATGCCCGGGGAGACCGACTTCAGCTTCATCTGGGGCAATACGCACAAAGTTTGTATCGTTATTATAATTATTCATTTGCAATGTAAACACATCCGTGAACAGGTTCTACAATAAATTATGTAATGGATACAGGTTTGGGTCACTTCTTGGACAATGTGTTGCAAAACTGTCTGCTCAATCTACGCTCCTGATAGTACAGAGGATAATAATGGAAATCGTAATGAACGCTTTCGGTTCTGGCCACAGCCTGTGGTATGGCTAAACGACTAAGTAATTATGGACGCCCATTTCAACTTCTTCACACTGTACCAAAATCACAGTCAAAACACTCAACATCGGCATAACATAGATCCTCATGAGCCCCGCTGGGTGCAGGGGCTCAAAGAATCGACTGGTTTACCTCTATGTTGTTATGACGGTCACGTTATGCAGAATGCATCGCTTTCTCGGTTACCGACCGTGTGAAATGCAGGCAATATACTTGAGGAGATTCGCTAGTTACCTTATCCCTTTAGGAAAATCCGTGTAGCGATGTTTCTACCACTGAGCATCACAGCCATTTACGCTGCAATACTGACATTCCCTGCTATCTTGCAATACAATTTCTTGAAGGTTTTGGCGATTTTTAATTGCCAGACTGTAGGGAGATGCGAAGTTCCCATTCACGAATCTGTTGTTGTATCCAATGCAGTCAGCCAAGCAAATTCGGCAGTTTTATTTTCATACCAAGTGTGTGTGTTTTAGTATTTCCGTACCGACGTCGAGAGTCCTCAAAGGAGACAGCTGCCTTGTAAATGGTACCTAAAGCCTGCGCGGTGGAGCTTTTTGGTGGAGTGCAGTGTGCGCAGTACTGGCCCCACCCTTTAAACCCTTGGTTCGTCTGCCATGGCCTAGCAAGCTGGGACGATGGCATCGAGGTCCTCGGGTCGTAGGTTTTATATCAGACTGTCCTTGTCCTAGTCTCTGGCTCAAAAGCCTTACCCGGAGACACGGGGGCTTTGATGTCAGGGGTTTCCTCCCTTAGCCTTTCCGCAGCCAAGGACTCTCGCAGAGCTAGCCTTAAGGACAAGCGGCTCAGGAGGAAAAACAGAGATGCCGCAACTCAGAACCCTGGCCATACCTTCCCCTGCAGCCACTGCGGTCGAACCTGCCTGTCCCGGATTGGCCTCCGCAGCCACGAACAAGCCTGCAGACGTCGTGGGCAACTCCTATAAAATCTTCGTTCGCGAAGTCAAGCCAAGAGAGAGAGAGAGACCGACGTCGATCTTGTGCCGCCATATTCAGCGCACTAATTTAGTGCCGCAGAATGAATTCAGTGGTATACAGCCGGAATCGCTGAATGTTGACAGAGGCTATAACTAACGCACATTCATATATGTACCCACTCCATAAAGTTTGCCCTTCTTTGAAACATGTATTGATATATTAATAGTATGACAAGCAAATTCATTAACATAAATTTGCTTGTCATACCTGATATACTTTCCTTCCCAAAATCCCTTGCGCGCCAAGAAGACTCGATCTTGACGATACGTGCATTTTTCAAAACGGAAACGCGAAATATTTTCATACTGCAACATTAACAAGCTGTTTATGTGTAGTTGTAATAAAATACTTCTAAGTGTGTACAGAAGCTCGAAATTCGTAATCAATCAGGGGCAGATACGGGGGGTAGGGGGGGGGGGTTTAGGGGTTCCGGACCCCCTACCGCGAACCAATTTTTTGTAAAAATGGTATAAGTGCCCCCTCATCAATTCATTTGCTGGTACAAGCTTGTATACCCCTTGGCATTCCAGTGTATTTTAACTCATTTAACCCCAAGACCGCATTTCTAAAAGTTTTGGAGTTGTCACCAACGACTATGTACCAGTTGCAGGAGATGGGTTGTTCATGATAATTCAAGGGTAGTGCCAGATTAGCTTGGCGCCTTACTAATCTGGCACTACCCTTGAATTACTATCATGGTCGATCCATCTCCTGTTCAGTAGTGCGTCGGGGCTAAGTGGGTTGAACAAAGCCACGATACTCAGTCTCAGTTTGAACGATCCCCATATTGTGGAGATATTTTGCTGTTCAAAATTTCGCTGTTGTGATGGTTGAAATGTTGACATATTGTTTTTGTTCGAACACACGTACACAGCGTTTGATTTCTAATTTCCAGCACAAGTTTGTACTGTGTGGCTGTAACTGAGGTACATTTCGTATGCCCGGCAGCTGTTACACGATGAAGGAAAGTAGGGGCGGATCTAGGGCAAGGGGGGTGGGGGGAGGGAAGGGTACGGGTTCAGGGGACACCCCCCACCCCACCACCACCACCACCACCACCATCACCAATAGACCAGAAATTCTTTAAAATGATTATATCCATGTTCTTTTTGGGGGGAGTTTGGAACCCCAACCCCAACCCCATCCCCACCACAGCCCCAACCCCACCTGCTGTTTGATTTTTGGGCGGGTGTTGAGAGGGTGGAGACGGTTCTCACACACGCTACGCCTTCCCACCCCTTTTTTCAGATATTTTGGCGGGTTGTGAGAAAGTGGAAGCGGTTCTCACACACGCTTCCACAAACACGTACCGCCCCCCCCCCCCCAAGACACACACACCCCGCCCCCAACCCCACTGTCCTCCCCACCACCCATCCCCACTCCTCACAACCACCACACCCACCACCCACCCAACGCCCACCCCCCATCCTACGCCCCACCAGTCACATAACCCGGAAAGAAAAGTCTGTCGTCGGGAGGCTTTTTGGGTCAGTTTGAAGGTCTAAAACAAAAATTTAGATCTCCCTTCCCTGGAGGTAACTGATCCGCTCCTGGTTTGTGTACAATGCTTATCGACTTACGGCACCAGCGCAGTCCTTGAAGTTCACTGTCATGTAGTAGGAATATGTGGTTGGTCTGAATTGGAAAATCCTGCGGACAATCGTATGATGAACGCTGGTTGATTAACACCAAGAATCGAGTCTCAGGCATTTTCACTGCCACTTGCTTTAATAATTGTATAAGTCATACGAAGAATTTGACTGCCAAGCGTGTAGATTGCAAAGAAATCATTATCAAAGAAAAAAGCACGCTTTGAACGGATGAGTTCAACACACAACTGTGTTGTACTTTCCCTTTCTACGCGTCAGTGTTTCTTTCTTGCAGTCTGTTTGATGGGAATTTTTTTCAATAATTGTACTTGCATTTATTTTCTGTCACAGTTACGTGGTTTGTCTGAGCCCGAGAAGTTGCAGTACTTCCTCAAATACAGCCTGAAATTCCCTAAGCTGTACCGCCTGTGGCGTGGACCTTTTAGGCCCTTGATCATGCTCAGCCACCCAGACACCATTAGGCAGCTGCTGAAAACATCAGGTACTTATAATAGTCTAGTGTACGTGGCAGCAGGCTGACTCCTTCAGCCTTGATAACATATCAGAATAATTCAAAGCTGGTGCAAGAATTTCTTGGTGACTGTACTTTACTGAGTCAAAAGGATATATACTGACGAGCAAAAGAAATGCGACATGTTTTGAATCATTGGAAACACTTAAGTGTTTCCGATGATTCCAAAAATGTCGAATTTCTTTTGCTCGTCAGTATATTATATACCGTCTTTGGTTCAATTTATTAGTTAGTGTAGCATTTATAGTTCAAGTAGTTAGTTATTGGGGTTTAACTTCAGGCGATAAGACCTTCTCACGCGGCAGGTGACTTCAGTTCAAACTGTCAGAAGACAACTATTCAGGCACCACCTTTAAACTACCATAGTCGGTCTGTCTCCTGAACTCGTATGCACGCAATCTTCAGAGGACAGCTTCTCTGCGTTAAACCGGTGACGATCCGTGCCAGCTTTGCCTTGTTTTTCACAGTGAGACCTCCATTCCATGACACAAGGTTTAAGGTCAAAACGCACTCCACAAGTGACTTATAAACGGTCATTAACATTCCTGTGCTAACAATACAAGTTTTAAGTTTTCTTAACAAGTACAGTCTTTGTTGAGACTTCTTGTGAACGTGATGGTCTACATTTTGTGTGTGTATGGGATGTATGGTTGCCTACAGTCTGTGGTACATCTTACACAACACATCACCAAACCCACGCACCGACTCGGCCACACCCTCGACTGGATCATCACCCGCACCTCCGATCAACTCTTTCTCGACTCTGACACCTCCTCTGTGCTTCCCTCTGACCACCTCGCCATTCTCGTCTCCCTCAACCTACCTCCCCTGAAAAAACCCAAGCTCCTTGTCACTCGCCGCAAACTGAAATCTGTCAACCGAGAGAGCTTCTTCGATGAAGCTGTCGACCTTCTCTTGGACCCCGCCTCCTCTCCTGATCTTGCATCCCATTTCGACTCCTCCCTTCGAAAACTTCTAGACACCCATGCACCTGTCACCACCTGCTCCATACCCAACCGACCCCCCGACCCGTGGCTCACTGACGACATAGCTGAGGCCAAGCGCGAGCGCCGACAAGCGGAACGCCTCTGGCGCTCATCTGACCTCACCGTTCACAGACAGATCTTCCAAGCAACTAGATCCAAAGTCTGCAGAATGATCTCCGACTCCAAACGTAAACACCTTCAAAACAAAATCCTGGAATCTACTTCTTCCAAAACCTCTACGCTACCATGAACACACTCCTAGGCACTCCTAAAGACACTCCTCTCCCCAACACACACAACAGAGAAGAACTCCCGTCCGCTTTTCCCACCTACTTTTCCGACAAAATTCAAACTCTGCGCAACACACTCGACTCTCTGCCTTCCCCTCCTTGCCCTCCCGACACCCCCTTTTCCGGCACCCCCCTCTCGTCCTTCCCTCCCGTCTCTCAAGAAGAAATCCTCAAGACCATAAAGTCCATGCCTCTCAAAACCTGCGAACTAGACCCCCTCCCAGCTGCTCTCTACCGGGACGGCCTTCCAAAACTTCTGCCCTTCATTACCGACATCATCAACACATCTCTAGAGAACGGTTCAGTCCCTAATATCTTCAAGTCCGCCATCGTCCGTCCTCTCCTCAAAAAACACAACCTCGACCCAAACGAACTCAAAAACTATCGCCCAGTCTCCAATCTCTCTTTCCTGTCCAAGCTTCTTGAGAAGGTTGTTCTCAACCAGCTCAACCTCCACCTCGCCGACAACAGCCTCCTCAGTCCCTTCCAGTCTGCCTATCGCAAACACCACAGCACTGAAACAGCCCTTCTATACATCTTAAACGACCTGCTTCTCTCCACCGACTCGGGCAACATCTCTCTTCTTACGCTACTCGACCTTTCTGCCGCCTTCGACACCATAGACCACTCTATCCTCCTCCACCGCCTTCGTCACTCCTTTGGCATCACTGACTCTGCTCACTCCTGGTTTCTCTCCTACCTCTCTGACAGACAGCAGTCTGTCACCATTGACGGCGTCTCCTCCAACCCAGTCACACTCTCCTGCGGAGTACCACAGGGGTCCGTCCTGGGCCCGGTCCTCTTCACGCTCTACACCTCCCCCCTGTCCAACATCATACAGTTTCACCACATACGCCACCACCTCTACGCTGACGACTCACAACTACTAGACAAAGACAAACTCGACAACACTCAGTCACTACTGACACGCACAGCTGACTGCTATGAAGACGTGAAAAACTGGACGACAGCAAACAAGCTTAAACTGAACGACGACAAAACGGAAGCCATGCTGGTAAGCACTCGCCAGAAACTTTCCCAGCTCCCTCCCTCTCTCCACCTTCAACTCGACAGCACCCCCATCTCCCTCAGTGACTCGGCCAAAAACCTTGGCGTTATTCTTGATTCCTCTCTTACCATGACCAGCTTCGTCTCCGCCACTGCCCAGGCATGCTACTTCCACCTCCGCCGCATCAGTCAGATCAGAAAATACCTCACCACCGAAGCTGCCACCAAACTTGCTGTCTCTCTCATCCTATCTCGCATCGACTACTGCAACTCTCTCCTTTCCGGCCTCCCTCACTCCACCACTTTCACTCTCCAGCGCGTCCAGAACAATGCTGCCCGCCTCGTCCTCAGAAAGAAAAAATCCGACCACATCACACCCCTGCTCAAACTTCTTCACTGGCTTCCCATCCCACAACGCATCCAATACAAGATTCTGTCTCTCTGCTACAAATCCCTGAACAACTGCGCTCCTGCCTATCTCTCCAACTTACTTCACCCCTACATTCCTTCCCGCTCCCTCCGCTCCGCCTCCGACCCTCTCCGTCTCCACATCCCCCGCACCAAACTCAGCACTTTCGGCCCCCGCTCCTTCTCAGTTTATGGTCCATCCACCTGGAACACTCTCCCACTCTCTCTCCGTCAGAAAGACTCTCTCTCCTCCTTTCAGTCCGCCCTCAAGACTCACCTCTTTCAACAGTTCTAGCACTATATCACCACACTCCCCGCAAAAGCTGACTGTCGCAATGTATTTCACCATTTGTTGTACGTGAGTCGTTGTCTAAAGCGTGCGCATGCGTGTGCGAGTTGTGAGTGCGCGCTTAGAGTTATAATTATTATAAGATAAGCGCATTATAAATACTGTAATTATTATTATTATTATTACATCTTTGAATTTTTGCTGAGAAATTGCAGATATCCCGCTCCTTCCGGCGCCCGAATGTGATTAGGTGGCATTTTTGTGTGTTGATTTCGTGGAACTAAGAAGAGTTTCACTGATCGTTGTTGTGGGTTATTTTGTTTGTTTGTTTGTTTGTTTGTTTGTTTGTTTGTTTGACAGAATCGCACGGTTTCAGTGAAACCGACTATGGAGCCTACATAAGTTTTTTTTTTTTTTAAATTCCATCTATAAAGGTTCAAAACCTTTTTTATATGAACCTGTCCTGGACAAAAAACGTCAGTCGACATGTGCTTATAAGTGTCCCCTCTTTTCTCATACAGAGCCAAAGCCACCCTCCTACAACTTCGCTCTCCCCTGGCTGGGGGAGGGTTTGCTGATCGCCAAGGGAAGTAAGTGGGCCCGCTCCCGCCGCCTGCTGACCCCAGCCTTCCATTTCGACATCCTCAAACCTTACGTGGGCGTCAGCAACGCCGCCTGTGACATCCTAGTGGTTAGTGCCCCTTAACAAACTGTGCATTCAGCCAAAAGTACTGTTAACAGTACCAGTGGCAGCATGCACAAGCCCAGTGCGCAAAAGCTATCAGGCCGAAGTCTGCCGTAGTGGCCCGTGCACGACTGTGCGCGGGCCAGCTGCGGTTGACTTCAGTCTAATAGCTTTTTGCGTACCAGGAGGGGGTTGATGATGCAGCTTGGCTGCAGAATGGCTTTCTATTTTTCCACAATGTATTTGATCTCTGAGCCGGTAGAAGCTGACGGAGTAATTCATTCAGTTACGGCGGGGCGCCAAAACCTCAGTCCTTCTACTCATATGTGTTTTTAGCGTCAGACAGGCACTCGGTGCTTCTTGGTAAATCAATTTGGTGTTTTTCTTAGAAGAGGACCCCTTCTGTCACTGACGACAGCTTTCATGATTCAGTGACCTAAAATGTATCTGATTCTGCATAGTACATCTCTCTCTCTCTCTCTCTCTCTCTCTCTCTCTCTCTCTCTCTCTCTCTCTCTCTCTCTCTCTCTCTCTCTCTCTCTCTCTCTCTCTCTCTCGCAGCTGACAGGTGTAATTTATCTTGACTTTAAAAAGGCTTTCGACTTAGTGAACCATACAATATTGATTTCCAAACTTAAGCATTATTTTTGGAACGACATGGCTGTTTCATTTTTTACGTCAAACCTCGAAAATAGAAAACAGAAAGTAATTGCTAATGGAGCCTACTCTTCTACTAAAGATGTTAAACTCGAGGTTCCTCAGGGGTCAATCTTAGGTCCTCTTTTATTTTGTATTTACATCAATGACCTGCCTCTAAGTCTCACCTACGAAGCAACACAGTGTGATATGTTCGCCGATGATACCTCAATCCACACAGCTAACAAAGACATACGTGAAGTTGAAAACGGCCTTTAAAAAAATCTCGACGATATATCAGCATGTGTAAAGTCAACTCAATGATTCTGCATCCTACTAAAACAAAATCTATGATTATTGCAACACGCCAAAAGCACCCGTTGAGACCATTAAAGCTTAATCTATCACTCGGCGACGACATCATAGAACAGGTAGCCGAACATCGTCTATTGGGGGTCACAATTGATAATCAGCTGAGGTGGCAGATGCACATTGACAATGTCTGTAAAATGGTCTCTAGAAATGTCTTTATGTTATTTAAATTAAAGTATTACACAGATAGTGAACCAGAAAATTGTTCAGTAATGCACACATTATGTCCACTTAAAAAGACTAAATATAGGTGAATGGCAAAATTAATTCTTCCCGACCCGCACTTGACGACCGAGGAAAAACTCAGTAAAGCTGGATTTTTGCCCCTTCAAAATCATTTTAAATATAACAAAGGGGTACTGATTTTTAAAGTGTGGAACCATAGCGCTCCAGAACAGAGTTGTTTACAAAATCAGATTCCTGCTATGGGAATATAAGGGGTCTTTATATTGTTTCAAAACCCCGAATAGATATATTTAAATGTACTTTGTCATTTGCGGGTTCCACATTGTGGAACTCACTCCCACATCACGTTAAAGCTACTCCGACATTATTTCGTTTCAAGGCAAGTCTTTATAGATATCTGACATCACTCAAATAATAATATCTAGTTATTCGTACACAAACCAAGGGGAATTACTCAGCGCTGGACAGACAAACAGTTAGATCCCCTGCCCCCGCCTATCAGGCACCCAATCGCCAGCCCACAGAGAAATACGCAGGTATAGACCAAGACGATCATCTGCATCCTCTTAATTTGATCATCTGCATCCTCTTGCATTTTTTGAGGATGCAGATGATCGTCTTGGTCTGTACCTGCGTCCTGGTCCTATACATGTATTAATGTAATGTAATTGTTGTGTTGTAGATGTAGCAACGGCAGATTTGAAAAATGGCATTACCTCAGACATTGTTAATATCTTTACCGTTGTAAAATAAAGATTCATTGATTCTCTGTGTGTGTGTGTGTGTGTGTGTGTGGGGGGGGGGTGGTGGTGGTACAGGTAATAGTTAAGATCTGCCCGTTGAACATGCAGATAACTTTCGCTTTGAAGTATCGGGTGTCACTTTGTAACCTGTAAGACCGACTTCCGTGGTTTAACCCATTTAACCCAAAGGCCGCATTTCACACATTTTGGAAGTGTCACCTGACGACTATGTACCATATTTTGCAGAGGATGGATCGAACATGATAATTCAAGGGTAGTGCCGGATTAGCTTGGCGCCATCAGGCACTACCCTTGAATTATCATGGTCGATCTCCCTCCTGCCGTGGTGCGTCAGGGCTAAATGTCCGCTTGCTTTTCATTTGCAGAGCAAGGTCCGGAAGTATGCTGACGAGAAGAAAATCTTCGACATGTATGGAGTCATCAGTCTGGTTACTCTGGACGTTATCCTACAGTGTGCCATGAGCTACAAAGAGGACATTCAAATGAAAGGGTGCACTCTCAAGCTTTTCACTCGTTCCATTTATTTGCGTGTGTGCTGTTCAGTTTGCGTGCGTGCGTGCTAGAACTGTACAGAACAGATACTCCTGCGATTTCTATCATTCAGTTCACGTTCTCGTTTATTTCATCAGGGAAACACATCCCTATGTTCAAGCGGTCACAGAACTGGCGGAACTCTGGACAGCAAGAGCAAGGTAACGTGTTCACTTCACCTCTTAACCCTTATCATTCGGAATACACCAGTGTGTGAAATAAGTGTGACTAAAATAAGTGTAGCGCCAGAATAGCTTGGCGCTTCTAGGCGCCAAGCTACTCTGGCACCACCCTTGAACTAAAGCCATTGGTCTATATCCTTATCTGTAAGTCCTATA
>BTPG01000006.1:152813881-153025790 GCA_036245525.1 Semisulcospira habei
CACTGCGACTTTTTATCATGGGGAAGGTGTGGAGGGGTTTTATTGCTATACTGTGCTCGTCAATACCTGTCTAACGTGATCACTATATATGTAGGGGGACGATGGATGGAAGGCAAAGTCGGAGTTGAGACTTGAAAGTTGAAGAATCGGTGCGGAGGATTATTCCGCAACAGAAAATGCTAGTTCGGACGAGAAACAACAAGCGAAATAGTTTTGTCGTCCGCCAGCCCCCTGCAGTCACCAATGCTGGTTTTCAGCAGGAATTGACGATGGAACGCAAGGTGGGATTTGAAACTTGAAAACGGGCAGAATCGGCGCACAGGCCTCTTGCCGAAGAGGGGAACCTATTTTGGACGAGAAACAAGCACAAAAGTTTAGCGGACCACAGGGTGTCGTGCCGCGCCGTGCCGCACAAGGCTATTCATGCTGATTTTCAGCACTGGGAATTGACGATGGAAGGCAAAGTCGGATTTGAAACTTGAAAACGGGCAGAATCGGCGCACAGGCCTCTTGCCGAAGAGTGGAACCTGTTTTGGACGAGAAACAAGCACAAAAGTTTAGCGGACCACAGGGTGTCGTGCCGCGCCGTGCCGCACAAGGCTATTCATTTTCAGCAGGAATTGACGATGGAAAGCAAAGTCGGATTTGAAACTTGAAAACGGGCAGAATCGGCGCACAGGCCTCTTGCCGAAGAGGGGAACCTATTTTGGACGAGAAAACAAGCACAAAAGTTTAGCGGACCACAGGGTGTCGTGCCGCGCCGTGCCGCACAAGGCTATTCATGCAGCACTGGGAATTGACGATGGAAGGCAAAGTCGGATTTGAAACTTGAAAACGGGCAGAATCGGCGCACAGGCCTCTTGCCGAAGAGTGGAACCTATTTTGGACGAGAAACAAGCACAAAAGTTTAGCGGACCACAGGGTGTCGTGCCGCGCCGTGCCGCACAAGGCTATTCATTTTCAGCAGGAATTGACGATGGAAGGCAAAGTCGGATTTGAAACTTGAAAACGGGCAGAATCGGCGCACAGGCCTCTTGCCGAAGAGGGGAACCTATTTTGGACGAGAAAACAAGCACAAAAGTTTAGCGGACCACAGGGTGTCGTGCCGCGCCGTGCCGCACAAGGCTATTCATGCAGCACTGGGAATTGACGATGGAAGGCAAAGTCGGATTTGAAACTTGAAAACGGGCAGAATCGGCGCACAGGCCTCTTGCCGAAGAGTGGAACCTGTTTTGGACGAGAAACAAGCACAAAAGTTTAGCGGACCACAGGGTGTCGTGCCGCGCCGTGCCGCACAAGGCTATTCATTTTCAGCAGGAATTGACGATGGAAGGCAAAGTCGGATTTGAAACTTGAAAACGGGCAGAATCGGCGCACAGGCCTCTTGCCGAAGAGGGGAACCTATTTTGGACGAGAAAACAAGCACAAAAGTTTAGCGGACCACAGGGTGTCGTGCCGCGCCGTGCCGCACAAGGCTATTCATGCAGCACTGGGAATTGACGATGGAAGGCAAAGTCGGATTTGAAACTTGAAAACGGGCAGAATCGGCGCACAGGCCTCTTGCCAAAGAGTGGAACCTATTTGGGACGAGAAACAAGCACAAAAGTTTAGCGGACCACAGGGTGTCGTGCCGCGCCGTGAGGCACAAGGCTATTCATTTTCAGCAGGAATTGACGATGGAAGGCAAAGTCGGATTTGAAACTTGAAAACGGGCAGAATCGGCGCACAGGCCTCTTGCCGAAGAGGGGAACCTATTTTGGACGAGAAACAAGCACAAACGTTTAGCGGACCACAGGGTGTCGTGCCGCGCCCTGCCGCACAAGGCTATTCATGCAGCACTGGGAATTGACGATGGAAGGCAAAGTCGGATTTGAAACTTGAAAACGGGCAGGATCGGCGCAGAGGCCTCTTGCCGAAGAGGGGAACCCATTTTGGACGAGAAACAAGCACAAAAGTTTAGCGGACACAGGGTGTCGTGCCGCGCCGTGCCGCACAAGGCTATTCATGCTGATTTTCAGCACTGGGAATTGACGATGGAAGGCAAAGTCGGATTTGAAACTTGAAAACGGGCAGAATCAGTGCGGAGGCTTAATCCATAACAGGCAAACCTATTCCCGACGAGAAACCAGTGAAAACGTTTTGTCGTCCACCAATCCCGCCGGCCCCCTGCAGCCGCCAAAGTTGGGTTTTTCAGCAGGAATTGACGGAAGGAAAGCAAAGTGGCTGTTGAAATGGCCACCCGCGAAACTTGGACAAATTTCTAACGGGATTCTCTTCACAGTAACTAAGATCCCAAATGTAAAGGGCCAGCAGAAAAACTTGGAAAAAATTCTCTCGCGGTAGGCGGTAGGGTGAACTAGGGTGATGTCAAAAAGTGTATGCCCAGGGGTTGTAACGGTGTGTAATGGGTAGAGGGGTGGTAGTGCAATGCTGGAATAGCGTGCGCACTGCGACTTTTTATCATGGGGAAGGTGTGGAGGGGTTTTATTGCTATACTGTGCTCGTCAATACCTGTCTAACGTGATCACTATATATGTAGGGGGACGATGGATGGAAGGCAAAGTCGGAGTTGAGACTTGAAAGTTGAAGAATCCGTGCGGAGGATTACTCCGCAACAGAAAATGCTAGTTCGGACGAGAAACAACAAGCGAAATAGTTTTGTCGTCCGCCAGCCCCCTGCAGTCACCAATGCTGGTTTTCAGCAGGAATTGACGATGGAACGCAAGGTGGGGTTTGAAACTTGAAAACGGGCAGAATCGGCGCACAGGCCTCTTGCCGAAGAGGGGAACCTATTTTGGACGAGAAACAAGCACAAAAGTTTAGCGGACCACAGGGTGTCGTGCCGCGCCGTGCCGCACAAGGCTATTCATGCTGATTTTCAGCACTGGGAATTGACGATGGAAGGCAAAGTCGGATTTGAAACTTGAAAACGGGCAGAATCGGCGCACAGGCCTCTTGCCGAAGAGTGGAACCTGTTTTGGACGAGAAACAAGCACAAAAGTTTAGCGGACCACAGGGTGTCGTGCCGCGCCGTGCCGCACAAGGCTATTCATTTTCAGCAGGAATTGACGATGGAAAGCAAAGACGGATTTGAAACTTGAAAACGGGCAGAATCGGCGCACAGGCCTCTTGCCGAAGAGGGGAACCTATTTTGGACGAGAAAACAAGCACAAAAGTTTAGCGGAACACAGGGTGTCGTGCCGCGCCGTGCCGCACAAGGCTATTCATGCAGCACTGGGAATTGACGATGGAAGGCAAAGTCGGATTTGAAACTTGAAAACGGGCAGAATCGGCGCACAGGCCTCTTGCCGAAGAGTGGAACCTATTTTGGACGAGAAACAAGCACAAAAGTTTAGCGGACCACAGGGTGTCGTGCCGCGCCGTGCCGCACAAGGCTATTCATTTTCAGCAGGAATTGACGATGGAAGGCAAAGTCGGATTTAAAACTTGAAAACGGGCAGAATCGGCGCACAGGCCTCTTGCCGAAGAGGGGAACCTATTTTGGACGAGAAAACAAGCACAAAAGTTTAGCGGACCACAGGGTGTCGTGCCGCGCCCTGCCGCACAAGGCTATTCATGCAGCACTGGGAATTGACGATGGAAGGCAAAGTCGGATTTGAAACTTGAAAACGGGCAGAATCGGCGCACAGGCCTCTTGCCGAAGAGTGGAACCTGTTTTGGACGAGAAACAAGCACAAAAGTTTAGCGGACCACAGGGTGTCGTGCCGCGCCATGCCGCACAAGGCTATTCATTTTCAGCAGGAATTGACGATGGAAGGCAAAGTCGGATTTGAAACTTGAAAACGGGCAGAATCGGCGCACAGGCCTCTTGCCGAAGAGGGGAACCTATTTTTGACGAGAAAACAAGCACAAAAGTTTAGCGGACCACAGGGTGTCGTGCCGCGCCGTGCCGCACAAGGCTATTCATGCAGCACTGGGAATTGACGATGGAAGGCAAAGTCGGATTTGAAACTTGAAAACGGGCAGAATCGGCGCACAGGCCTCTTGCCAAAGAGTGGAACCTATTTGGGACGAGAAACAAGCACAAAAGTTTAGCGGACCACAGGGTGTCGTGCCGCGCCGTGACGCACAAGGCTATTCATTTTCAGCAGGAATTGACGATGGAAGGCAAAGTCGGATTTGAAACTTGAAAACGGGCAGAATCGGCGCACAGGCCTCTTGCCGAAGAGGGGAACCTATTTTGGACGAGAAAACAAGCACAAAAGTTTAGCGGACCACAGGGTGTCGTGCCGCGCCGTGCCGCACAAGGCTATTCATGCAGCACTGGGAATTGACGATGGAAGGCAAAGTCGGATTTGAAACTTGAAAACGGGCAGAATCGGCGCACAGGCCTCTTGCCGAAGAGTGGAACCTATTTGGGACGAGAAACAAGCACAAAAGTTTAGCGGACCACAGGGTGTCGTGCCGCGCCGTGAGGCACAAGGCTATTCATTTTCAGCAGGAATTGACGATGGAAGGCAAAGTCGGATTTGAAACTTGAAAACGGGCAGAATCGGCGCACAGGCCTCTTGCCGAAGAGGGGAACCTATTTTGGACGAGAAACAAGCACAAACGTTTAGCGGACCACAGGGTGTCGTGCCGCGCCCTGCCGCACAAGGCTATTCATGCAGCACTGGGAATTGACGATGGAAGGCAAAGTCGGATTTGAAACTTGAAAACGGGCAGGATCGGCGCAGAGGCCTCTTGCCGAAGAGGGGAACCCATTTTGGACGAGAAACAAGCACAAAAGTTTAGCGGACACAGGGTGTCGTGCCGCGCCGTGCCGCACAAGGCTATTCATGCTGATTTTCAGCACTGGGAATTGACGATGGAAGGCAAAGTCGGATTTGAAACTTGAAAACGGGCAGAATCAGTGCGGAGGCTTAATCCATAACAGGCAAACCTATTCCCGACGAGAAACCAGTGAAAACGTTTTGTCGTCCACCAATCCCGCCGGCCCCCTGCAGCCGCCAAAGTTGGGTTTTTCAGCAGGAATTGACGGAAGGAAAGCAAAGTGGCTGTTGAAATGGCCACCCGCGAAACTTGGACAAATTTCTAACGGGATTCTCTTCACAGTAACTAAGATCCCAAATGTAAAGGGCCAGCAGAAAAACTTGGAAAAAATTCTCTCGCGGTAGGCGGTAGGGTGAACTAGGGTGATGTCAAAAAGTGTATGCCCAGGGGTTGTAACGGTGTGTAATGGGTAGAGGGGTGGTAGTGCAATGCTGGAATAGCGTGCGCACTGCGACTTTTTATCATGGGGAAGGTGTGGAGGGGTTTTATTGCTATACTGTGCTCGTCAATACCTGTCTAACGTGATCACTATATATGTAGGGGGACGATGGATGGAAGGCAAAGTCGGAGTTGAGACTTGAAAGTTGAAGAATCCGTGCGGAGGATTACTCCGCAACAGAAAATGCTAGTTCGGACTAGAAACAACAAGCGAAATAGTTTTGTCGTCCGCCAGCCCCCTGCAGTCACCAATGCTGGTTTTCAGCAGGAATTGACGATGGAACGCAAGGTGGGGTTTGAAACTTGAAAACGGGCAGAATCGGCGCACAGGCCTCTTGCCGAAGAGGGGAACCTATTTTGGACGAGAAACAAGCACAAAAGTTTAGCGGACCACAGGGTGTCGTGCCGCGCCGTGCCGCACAAGGCTATTCATGCTGATTTTCAGCACTGGGAATTGACGATGGAAGGCAAAGTCGGATTTGAAACTTGAAAACGGGCAGAATCGGCGCACAGGCCACTTGCCGAAGAGTGGAACCTGTTTTGGACGAGAAACAAGCACAAAAGTTTAGCGGACCACAGGGTGTCGTGCCGCGCCGTGCCGCACAAGGCTATTCATTTTCAGCAGGAATTGACGATGGAAAGCAAAGACGGATTTGAAACTTGAAAACGGGCAGAATCGGCGCACAGGCCTCTTGCCGAAGAGGGGAACCTATTTTGGACGAGAAAACAAGCACAAAAGTTTAGCGGAACACAGGGTGTCGTGCCGCGCCGTGCCGCACAAGGCTATTCATGCAGCACTGGGAATTGACGATGGAAGGCAAAGTCGGATTTGAAACTTGAAAACGGGCAGAATCGGCGCACAGGCCTCTTGCCGAAGAGTGGAACCTATTTTGGACGAGAAACAAGCACAAAAGTTTAGCGGACCACAGGGTGTCGTGCCGCGCCGTGCCGCACAAGGCTATTCATTTTCAGCAGGAATTGACGATGGAAGGCAAAGTCGGATTTAAAACTTGAAAACGGGCAGAATCGGCGCACAGGCCTCTTGCCGAAGAGGGGAACCTATTTTGGACGAGAAAACAAGCACAAAAGTTTAGCGGACCACAGGGTGTCGTGCCGCGCCCTGCCGCACAAGGCTATTCATGCAGCACTGGGAATTGACGATGGAAGGCAAAGTCGGATTTGAAACTTGAAAACGGGCAGAATCGGCGCACAGGCCTCTTGCCGAAGAGTGGAACCTGTTTTGGACGAGAAACAAGCACAAAAGTTTAGCGGACCACAGGGTGTCGTGCCGCGCCGTGCCGCACAAGGCTATTCATTTTCAGCAGGAATTGACGATGGAAGGCAAAGTCGGATTTGAAACTTGAAAACGGGCAGAATCGGCGCACAGGCCTCTTGCCGAAGAGGGGAACCTATTTTGGACGAGAACACAAGCACAAAAGTTTAGCGGACCACAGGGTGTCGTGCCGCGCCGTGCCGCACAAGGCTATTCATGCAGCACTGGGAATTGACGATGGAAGGCAAAGTCGGATTTGAAACTTGAAAACGGGCAGAATCGGCGCACAGGCCTCTTGCCGAAGAGTGGAACCTATTTTGGACGAGAAACAAGCACAAAAGTTTAGCGGACCACAGGGTGTCGTGCCGCGCCGTGCCGCACAAGGCTATTCATTTTCAGCAGGAATTGACGATGGAAGGCAAAGTCGGATTTGAAACTTGAAAACGGGCAGAATCGGCGCACAGGCCTCTTGCCGAAGAGGGGAACCTATTTTGGACGAGAAAACAAGCACAAAAGTTTAGCGGACCACAGGGTGTCGTGCCGCGCCCTGCCGCACAAGGCTATTCATGCAGCACTGGGAATTGACGATGGAAGGGAAAGTCGGATTTGAAACTTGAAAACGGGCAGAATCGGCGCACAGGCCTCTTGCCGAAGAGTGGAACCTGTTTTGGACGAGAAACAAGCACAAAAGTTTAGCGGACCACAGGGTGTCGTGCCGCGCCGTGCCGCACAAGGCTATTCATTTTCAGCAGGAATTGACGATGGAAAGCAAAGACGGATTTGAAACTTGAAAACGGGCAGAATCGGCGCACAGGCCTCTTGCCGAAGAGGGGAACCTATTTTGGACGAGAAAACAAGCACAAAAGTTTAGCGGAACACAGGGTGTCGTGCCGCGCCGTGCCGCACAAGGCTTTTCATGCAGCACTGGGAATTGACGATGGAAGGCAAAGTCGGATTTGAAACTTGAAAACGGGCAGAATCGGCGCACAGGCCTCTTGCCGAAGAGTGGAACCTGTTTTGGACGAGAAACAAGCACAAAAGTTTAGCGGACCACAGGGTGTCGTGCCGCGCCGTGCCGCACAAGGCTATTCATTTTCAGCAGGAATTGACGATGGAAGGCAAAGTCGGATTTGAAACTTGAAAACGGGCAGAATCGGCGCACAGGCCTCTTGTCGAAGAAGGGAACCTATTTTGGACGAGAAACAAGCACAAAAGTTTAGCGGACCACAGGGTGTCGTGCCGCGCCGTGCCGCACAAGTCTATTCATGCAGCACTTGGTATTGACGATGGAAGGCAAAGTCGGATTTGAAACTTGAAAACGGGCAGAATCGTCGCAGAGGCCTCTTGCCGAAGAGGGGAACCTATTTTGGACGAGAAACAAGCACAAAAGTTTAGCGGACCACAGGGTGTCGTGCCGCGCCGTGCCGCACAAGGCTATTCATGCAGCACTGGGATTTGACGATGGAAGGCAAAGTCGGATTTGAAACTTGAAAACGGGCAGAATCGGCGCACAGGCCTCTTGCCGAAGAGGGGAACCTATTTTGGACGAGAAACAAGCACAAAAAGTTTAGCGGACCACAGGGTGTCGTGCCGCGCCGTGCCGCACAAGTCTATTCATGCAGCACTGGGAATTGACGATGGAAGGCAAAGTCGGATTTGAAACTTGAAAACGGGCAGAATCGGCGCACAGGCCTCTTGCCGAAGAGGGGAACCTATTTTGGACGAGAAACAAGCATAAAAAATTAGCGGACCACAGGGTGTCGTGCCGCGCCGTGCCGCACAAGGCTATTCATGCAGCACTGGGAATTGACGATGGAAGGCAAAGTCGGATTTGAAACTTGAAAACGGGCACAATCGGCGCAGAGGCCTCTTGCCGAAGAGGGGAACCTATTTTGGACGAGAAACAAGCACAAAAGTTTAGCGGACCACAGGGTGTCGTGCCGCGCCGTGCCACACAAGGCTATTCATGCAGCACTGGGAATTGACGATGGAAGGCAAAGTCGGATTTGAAACTTGAAAACGGGCAGAATCGGCGCACAAGCCTCTTGCCGAAGAGGGGAACCTATTTTGGACGAGAAACAAGCACAAAAGTTTAGCGGACCACAGGGTGTCGTGCCGCGCCGTGCCGCACAAGGCTATTCATGCAGCACTGGGAATTGACGATGGAAGGCAAAGTCGGATTTGAAACTTGAAAACGGACAGAATCGTCGCAGAGGCCTCTTGCCGAAGAGGGGAACCTATTTTGGACGAGAAACAAGCACAAAAGTTTAGCGGACCACAGGGTGTCGTGCCGCGCCGTGCCGCACAAGGCTATTCATGCAGCACTGGGAATTGACGATGGAAGGCAAAGTCGGATTTGAAACTTGAAAACGGGCAGAATCGGCGCACAGGCCTCTTGCCGAAGAGGGGAACCTATTTTGGACGAGAAACAAGCACAAAAGTTTAGCGGACCACAGGGTGTCGTGCCGCGCCGTGCCGCACAAGGCTATTCATTTTCAGCAGGAATTGACGATGGAAGGCAAAGTCGGATTTGAAACTTGACAACGGGCAGAATCGGCGCACAGGCCTCTTGCCGAAGAAGGGAACCTATTTTGGACGAGAAAACAAGCACAAAAGTTTAGCGGACCACAGGGTGTCGTGCCGCGCCCTGCCGCACAAGGCTATTCATGCAGCACTGGGAATTGACGATGGAAGGCAAAGTCGGATTTGAAACTTGTAAACGGGCAGAATCGGCTCAGAGGCCTCTTGCCGAAGAGGGGAACCTATTTTGGACGAGAAACAAGCACAAGAGTTTAGCGGACCACAGGGTGTCGTGCCGCGCCGTGCCGCACAAGGCTATTCATGCAGCACTGGGAATTGACGATGGAAGGCAAAGTCGGATTTGAAACTTGAAAACGGGCAGAATCGGCGCACAGGCCTCTTGCCGAAGAGGGGAACCTATTTTGGACGAGAAACAAGCACAAAAAGTTTAGCGGACCACAGGGTGTCGTGCCGCGCCGTGCCGCACAAGTCTATTCATGCAGCACTGGGAATTGACGATGAAAGGCAAAGTCGGATTTGAAACTTGAAAACGGGCAGAATCGGCGCAGAGGCCTCTTGCCGAAGAGGGGAACCTATTTTGGACGAGAAACAAGCACAAAAGTTTAGCGGACCACAGGGTGTCGTGCCGCGCCGTGCCGCACAAGGCTATTCATGCAGCACTGGGAATTGACCATGGAAGGCAAAGTCGGATTTGAAACTTGAAAACGGGCAGAATCGTCGCAGAGGCCTCTTGCCGAAGAGGGTAACCTATTTTGGACGAGAAACAAGCACAAAAGTTTAGCGGACCACAGGGTGTCGTGCCGCGCCGTGCCGCACAAGGCTATTCATGCAGCACTGGGAATTGACGATGGAAGGCAAAGTCGGATTTGAAACTTGAAAACGGGCAGAATCGGCGCACAGGCCTCTTGCCGAAGAGGGGAACGTATTTTGGACGAGAAACAAGCACAAAAAGTTTAGCGGACCACAGGGTGTCGTGCCGCGCCGTGCCGCACAAGTCTATTCATGCAGCACTGGGAATTGACGATGGAAGGCAAAGTCGGATTTGAAACTTGAAACGGGCAGAATCGGCGCAGAGGCCTCTTGCCGAAGAGGGGAACCTATTTTGGACGAGAAACAAGCACAAAAGTTTAGCGGACCACAGGGTGTCGTGCCGCGCCGTGCCGCACAAGGCTATTCATGCAGCACTGGGAATTGACGATGGAAGGCAAAGTCGGATTTGAAACTTGAAAACGGGCAGAATCGTCGCAGAGGCCTCTTGCCGAAGAGGGGAACCTATTTTGGACGAGAAACAAGCACAAAAGTTTAGCGGACCACAGGGTGTCGTGCCGCGCCGTGCCGCACAAGGCTATTCATGCAGCACTGGGAATTGACGATGGAAGGCAAAGTCGGATTTGAAACTTGAAAACGTGCAGAATCGGCGCACAGGCCTCTTGCCGAAGAGGGGAACCTATTTTGGACGAGAAACAAGCACAAAAGTTTAGCGGACCACAGGGTGTCGTGCCGCGCCGTGCCGCACAAGGCTATTCATGCAGCACTGGGATTTGACGATGGAAGGCAAAGTCGGATTTGAAACTTGAAAACGGGCAGAATCGGCGCACAGGCCTCTTGCCGAAGAGGGGAACGTATTTTGGACGAGAAACAAGCACAAAAAGTTTAGCGGACCACAGGGTGTCGTGCCGCGCCGTGCCGCACAAGTCTATTCATGCAGCACTGGGAATTGACGATGGAAGGCAAAGTCGGATTTGAAACTTGAAAACGGGCAGAATCGGCGCAGAGGCCTCTTGCCGAAGAGGGGAACCTATTTTGGACGAGAAACAAGCACAAAAGTTTAGCGGACCACAGGGTGTCGTGCCGCGCCGTGCCGCACAAGGCTATTCATGCAGCACTGGGAATTGACGATGGAAGGCAAAGTCGGATTTGAAACTTGAAAACGGGCAGAATCGTCGCAGAGGCCTCTTGCCGAAGAGGGGAACCTATTTTGGACGAGAAACAAGCACAAAAGTTTAGCGGACCACAGGGTGTCGTGCCGCGCCGTGCCGCACAAGGCTATTCATGCAGCACTGGGAATTGACGATGGAAGGCAAAGTCGGATTTGAAACTTGAAAACGGGCAGAATCGGCGCACAGGCCTCTTGCCGAAGAGGGGAACCTATTTTGGACGAGAAACAAGCACAAAAAGTTTAGCGGACCACAGGGTGTCGTGCCGCGCCGTGCCGCACAAGTCTATTCATGCAGCACTGGGAATTGACGATGGAAGGCAAAGTCGGATTTGAAACTTGAAAACGGGCAGAATCGGCGCAGAGGCCTCTTGCCGAAGAGGGGAACCTATTTTGGACGAGAAACAAGCACAAAAGTTTAGCGGACCACAGGGTGTCGTGCCGCGCCGTGCCGCACAAGGCTATTCATGCAGCACTGGGATTTGACGATGGAAGGCAAAGTCGGATTTGAAACTTGAAAACGGGCAGAATCGGCGCACAGGCCTCTTACCTAAGAGGGGAACCTATTTTGGACGAGAAACAAGCACAAAAGTTTAGCGGACCACAGGGTGTCGTGCCGCGCCGTGCCGCACAAGGCTATTCATGCAGCACTGGGAATTGACGATGGAAGGCAAAGTCGGATTTGAAACTTGAAAACGGGCAGAATCGGCGCACAGGCCTCTTGCCGAAGAGGGGAACCTATTTTGGACGAGAAACAAGCACAAAAGTTTAGCGGACCACAGGGTGTCGTGCCGCGCCGTGCCGCACAAGGCTATTCATGCAGCACTGGGATTTGACGATGGAAGGCAAGGTCGGATTTGAAACTTGAAAACGGGCAGAATCGGCGCAGAGGCCTCTTGTCGAAGAGGGGAACCTATTTTGGACGAGAAACAAGCACAAAAGTTTAGCGGACCACAGGGTGTCGTGCCGCGCCGTGCCGCACAAGGCTATTCATGCAGCACTGGGAATTGACGATGGAAGGCAAAGTCGGATTTGAAACTTGAAAACGGGCAGAATCGGCGCAGAGGCCTCTTGCCGAAGAGGGGAACCTATTTTGGACGAGAAACAAGCACAAAAGTTTAGCGGACCACAGGGTGTCGTGCCGCGCCGTGCCGCACAAGGCTATTCATGCAGCACTGGGAATTGACGATGGAAGGCAAAGTCGGATTTGAAACTTGAAAACGGGCAGAATCGGCGCAGAGGCCTCTTGCCGAAGAGGGGAACCTATTTTGGACGAGAAACAAGCACAAAAGTTTAGCGGACCACAGGGTGTCGTGCCGCGCCGTGCCGCACAAGGCTATTCATGCAGCACTGGGAATTGACGATGGAAGGCAAAGTCGGATTTGAAACTTGAAAACGGGCAGAATCGGCGCACAGGCCTCTTGCCGAAGAGGGGAACCTATTTTGGACGAGAAACAAGCACAAAAAGTTTAGCGGACCACAGGGTGTCGTGCCGCGCCGTGCCGCACAAGTCTATTCATGCAGCACTGGGAATTGACGATGGAAGGCAAAGTCGGATTTGAAACTTGAAAACGGGCAGAATCGGCGCAGAGGCCTCTTGCCAAAGAGGGGAACCTATTTTGGACGAGAAACAAGCACAAAAGTTTAGCGGACCACAGGGTGTCGTGCCGCGCCGTGCCGCACAAGGCTATTCATGCAGCACTGGGATTTGACGATGGAAGGCAAAGTCGGATTTGAAACTTGAAAACGGGCAGAATCGGCGCACAGGCCTCTTGCCGAAGAGGGGAACCTATTTTGGACGAGAAACAAGCACAAAAGTTTAGCAGACCACAGGGTGTCGTGCCGCGCCGTGCCGCACAAGGCTATTCATGCAGCACTGGGAATTGACGATGGAAGGCAAAGTCGGATTTGAAACTTGAAAACGGGC
Source organism: Semisulcospira habei (assembly GCA_036245525.1). Lineage (NCBI taxonomy): Eukaryota > Metazoa > Mollusca > Gastropoda > Semisulcospiridae > Semisulcospira > Semisulcospira habei. The sequence goes on from BTPG01000006.1 coordinate 152,826,791, forward strand.
AGAATCAGTTCGGAGGCTTAATCCATAACAGGCAAACCTATTCCCGACGAGAAACCAGTGAAAAAGTTTTGTCGTCCACCAATCCCGCCGGCCCCCTGCAGCCGCCAAAGTTGGGTTTTTCAGCAGGAATTGACGGAAGGAAAGCAAAGTGGCTGTTGAAATGACCACCCGCGAAACTTGGACAAATTTCTAACGGGATTCTCTTCACAGTAACTAAGATCCCAAATGTAAAGGGCCAGCAGAAAAACTTGGAAAAAATTCTCTCGCGGTAGGCGGTAGGGTGAACTAGGGTGATGTCAAAAAGTGTATGCCCAGGGGTTGTTACGGTGTGTAATGGGTAGAGGGGTGGTAGTGCAATGCTGGGATAGCGTGCGCACTGCGACGTTTTATCATGGGGAAGGTGTGGAGGGGTTTTATTGCTATACTGTGCTCGTCAATGCCTGTTTAACGTGATCACTATATATGTAGGGGGACGATGGATGGAAGGCAAAGTCGGAGTTGAGACTTGAAAGTTGAAGAATCGGTGCGGAGGATTATTCCGCAACAGAAAATGCTATTTCGGACGAGAAACAACAAGCGAAATAGTTTTGTCGTCCACCAGCCCGCCAGCCCCCTGCAGTCACCAATGCTGGTTTTCAGCAGGAATTGACGATGGAACGCAAGGTGGGATTTGAAACTTGAAAACGGGCAGAATCGGCGCACAGGCCTCTTGCCGAAGAGGGGAACCTATTTTGGACGAGAAACAAGCACAAAAGTTTAGCGGACCACAGGGTGTCGTGCCGCGCCGTGCCGCACAAGGCTATTCATGCAGCACTGGGAATTGACGATGGAAGGCAAAGTCGGATTTGAAACTTGAAAACGGGCAGAATCGGCGCACAGGCCTCTTGCCGAAGAGGGGAACCTATTTTGGACGAGAAACAAGCACAAAAGTTTAGCGGACCACAGGGTGTCGTGCCGCGCCGTGCCGCACAAGGCTATTCATGCAGCACTGGGAATTGACGATGGAAGGCAAAGTCGGATTTGAAACTTGAAAACGGGCAGAATCGGCGCAGAGGCCTCTTGCCGAAGAGGGGAACCTATTTTGGACGAGAAACAAGCACAAAAGTTTAGCGGACCACAGGGTGTCGTGCCGCGCCGTGCCGCACAAGGCTATTCATGCAGCACTGGGAATTGACGATGGAAGGCAAAGTCGGATTTGAAACTTGAAAACGGGCAGAATCGGCGCACAGGCCTCTTGCCGAAGAGGGGAACCTATTTTGGACGAGAAACAAGCACAAAAGTTTAGCGGACCACAGGGTGTCGTGCCGCGCCGTGCCGCACAAGGCTATTCATGCAGCACTGGGATTTGACGATGGAAGGCAAAGTCGGATTTGAAACTTGAAAACGGGCAGAATCGGCGCAGAGGCCTCTTGTCGAAGAGGGGAACCTATTTTGGACGAGAAACAAGCACAAAAGTTTAGCGGACCACAGGGTGTCGTGCCGCGCCGTGCCGCACAAGGCTATTCATGCAGCACTGGGAATTGACGATGGAAGGCAAGGTCGGATTTGAAACTTGAAAACGGGCAGAATCGGCGCACAGGCCTCTTGCCGAAGAGTGGAACCTATTTTGGACGAGAAACAAGCACAAAAGTTTAGCGGACCACAGGCGTGCCGCGCCGTGCCGCACAAGGCTATTCATGCAGCACTGGGAATTGACGATGGAAGGCAAAGTCGGATTTGAAACTTGAAAACGGGCAGAATCGTCGCAGAGGCCTCTTGCCGAAGAGGGGAACCTATTTTGGACGAGAAACAAGCACAAAAGTTTAGCGGACCACAGGGTGACCCTGGCATGTCTTAGGTTTATTTAGCATATTGGACCAGCTGGTGACATACATTCAATACTCTGGGTGTGTGTTTTTTTCCAAGCAGCGCAGGCACGTCCTGAGAAAGTATGGTTGCTGCCGGGACGTTAAGCAATGTACAACCAACCATTTGTGCCTCTTGTAACGTAAACTACTTTTGCCCAGTTTGTTTTTAAGTCCTGTGGCAATATTGACTCATTGCCGTTTGTCGATCTCAGGATTTTGGAACACTTTGGGGAAATGTAGCTTGTGTGTAGCAAATAATATCACTATTGAAATTAAAGGTGACTCGCATTTATTTTAGGCAGGTTGGCGTGAAAGTCAACGCGAATCTCCTCCCCCCCCCCCCCCCCGCCCCCTTTTTCTCCCCGCCCCCTCCTCCCCCGCCCCTCTTCTTTATTCTTTATCCAAGCCAGTGAAAAGAACAATAATCACTTTCTTGTCGAAGCTAATACGACTAGCACCCACACGGCAAGGACGAAGTCGTAGACTAAGTAGTGAACGCGAATTTGGAGGGTAGCGGATTCGACTGAAAAAATAAATGAAAGAATAGCCAAAAAGATATAAATAAATTGTCATTTCCTGGTGGTAAAACAGTCGCAAACCACTCTAATTAACTGATTCTACATTAAACTGCCCTTGTGAATGAACTTAGCCTGAAAACAAACCTTTGTCTACATGTCGGGATCATTACATTATTGTCATTACATTCAACTAGTTTTACGCTTCGCTTATAACAAACTTCGGTTAGAGCAACAACAAAAGCATGGTTCCCTGCGAATTTGTTATATCCGACGTTTACTGTTTAACCCTTTAGCTGTCGCTAGCGCGTGCTGTCGAGGTGATTCCTACAGAAATCACCTCGACAAAAAGCGCTGCCGACAGCCAAAGGGATAACTCATTCGAGACGTGCCGCTTCCGGATACGCGGCTTATGCCGCGTATCCGGAGGCGGCACATCTCGGGTGCGTAATGAAGTTTTCGCTTTTCACCAAATGGACCATGTTTTTTTACTGCCTGGAGCAGACATATTTCCCATGCATCCACATAAGTGACGCATTGTTTACCCAGGCTTTGTCCTGACACATTCACCGAAACAACAAACAAATGCGTGTAATATTTACTTTGGAATTTTCTTGCGGTTTACAAAATCCAGACCAAACAGGTGACTGCCAAGCGTGTAAAATGCAGAGAAGAACCAAAAGGAGAAAGAAACACGCTTAGAACAGAGAGTTACAACACAATTTATTTTAAAAAATTTCAAAATAGACAAACAAACAAGTATAGAATTCAGTCTCTACTTACCGTGTCAAAGAAGATGGAAAATTGCCACTTTCCTTATTCGCTGACAAGATAAGTAGCGACTGAATTCTATACTTGTTTGTTTGTCTATTTTGAAAAAGGGTAACTACTTCTTTTTTTTCAAAATAGACAAACAAACAAGCATAGAATGCATTAACAGATTATTAATATTAATAGGCTCTGTTGTCACTGTCTTTTCTTGTGGTTTATATAACTGTTTTTGTTGCCTCTAAAAAGTATGCCTCGTCTTTATCGTACTGTTACAGTATATAATTATAAGAAGTAGAATGAAGTAACCTTATATTCAAGGCAGGCTTAACCCACTCAAGGGTAGTGCCAGATTAGCTTGGCGCCATCAGGCGCCAAGCTGATCTGGCACTACCCTTGAATTATCATGGTCGATCCATCTCCTTGAGCTGGTACATAGTTGTTACGTGACGGCTGGAAACTTGGGTTAGCCGGCTTTGTGGCTAAATGGGTGACACTATTTCCGGAGACCGATTGGATCAAACTGCACTGAACGTAGACTTGGACGTTTTCCGGAGATGAGAGAAATCATACTCAAACACGCACTCGTTGACGGCGTTCTTGGCCTTTACGCTGACCCACCCCTTGTCGGCCAGTTGGAGAACATAGGGCACGTCGTAGAGCTGGGTGTACATAAGAGAAGGTACCCGGTTGTGCTGGACACCCCAATCAAGCTCGAAGTAATACCCGTACACGCTGTCCGTCCGTCGTTTGCCGCGCGTTGGGTAGTTGATCTGCAGACAGTTGTAAGAGTGAAACGTTGAGCAAATTCCCACTTGGTAGTTGCCCTCTAAGGATTACTTTACAGTTCCTCCAGAAACCTCCAGACAAGTATTATAGCATAGAAGTGCAGCGTTCATTTCTAGACAGACCGAGCGACTCCCATTCTCAAACTGTCAGATTCATAGTCACCGAGAGCAGACATTACCAAAAATAAACGTAAATAATGTGAAAATCGGAAAATGTTTGTTCAATGAGTGAAAAGCAGCTGGTTTTGATGTTGTTTTCATGACTTGGACAAAGACCAACTCTCCTCAGATGTGACGGGGTACTTGAAAGGAAAGCGCAGTCAGACTGACATATGGTGCGGGGGTGTTTCCTTTGTAAAAGTGGTCGTGAAAGGTTCTATAGTTCAAGGGTGGTACCAGAATAACTTTGTGTCCACATATACGAAGCTATTCTGGCACCGCCCCAGTGGCTTAGAAACCCTCAACCCCACCCCTCCCATAAAAATGTAGGGCCACCCTCCCCCATTTTTTCTTTTTTTTTTTAAAGCTGGAAAGTAACACTGAGAGCCTGAATCCCACCCCCACCAACATCCGCACTCCGCACCCATGACAATTATCTTCCAACGCCACTGCATCATTAAGTTATCATGATCGATCCATCTCCCGCTGTAGTGTGTCAGGGCTGGATGAACCGAAACCCTGTGGGTGACATACTAAACAATCTGATTTCCCTATGCCGACGTTGGCACAAACCCCAGTAGCAAAACGTCTTCGGGCCCATGACATACTGGGAACACATTTCGCTCACCGGGTTTCTTACTTACGACCGTACCTCAAATCCCTGCTGTATCCCCTCCAGGTTGTAGCCAATGACGACGACCGATCTGTTGTTTGGTGTGTGAAAATAACAGTCCGCTATGATTGGCCGTGCAATCTGCGCGCGAATCTCCGCCGCCAGCGAGGTGGCGTACTGTTTCGTGTGGCATGTGTAGTCAGAGTCCCATGCGAAGGAGATGACCTTCTGAACGCGGACGCTGGCGACAGTTAGAGCCTGGTCCACTCTGGAAACGAATACAGGAGATGCGGGGTAGTGTGGTGCGCAATTTACGAGTAAAGATTTGAGGTGATTAACCCATTCCAACCCCACGGTCGCATTTCCCACATTTTAACGACTACTTAGGGAAGCAATTTGCAGGAGACGAATCGAACAGAGAATTCAAGGATAGTGCCAGATTAGCTTGGCGCCTGATGGCGCCAAGCTAATCTGGCACTACCCTTGAATTATCATAGTTGATCCATCTCCTGCTGTTAGGCGCTGGGGTTAAATGGGTTATGTTTTTGTTGTTAGTTTGGGGTTTAACGTCCACGGCATCTGGGTGATAATGGGCTGGGTTATGGGGGACAGGGACAGCTATTGCCTATGGAGTACGACCTGAACGCTGATCAATTCAGCCGCACTGCAACTGTGCCACTTTGATATACCAGGACCTAATAATGGACATGCTATCTAAACAAGCCCGTCGTTTTGCCTGACAAGATGGGTAATGCTGTTTTATAGAGTTGATATCGTGGACACATCGCACTCAAATATCGTCGAGAAACTTCTGCTGCAGCGCTCTGCACGCATAAAGAGACTACCTGTTCTTGGAGGCCCTGTTGAGGAGCTCGCCCATACCGGATGCCGCGGCGTCGACGGGAAGACAAGGGTCGTCACGCAGATACTCAAATGCTTCCACGTTCAGCCACAGCTCCAGCTGTCCGCCTTTCGCTCCCACTAGGCCATCTCGGCTCGCCTCAAGCGCCGCAAACAGCTAAACACAGATTTTACTGAGAATCATTGCTGAATAACGGAGAGCACTGATTTTTTTCCCGGGATTAATTTTTAAAGGTGAAGGGGGTATGGTTGGGAAGCAGAACAGATGATGGTGCTTGATTAATGTAAAAGGTCACGGGATGAGGAGCCATATAGTGATGGACTACAGTTTTTCATATTCCCCAGGATGCCGGATAGGCAACGTATTGGCACATGTCCTTTCAAATGTCACCAAGTAAGTAGGTAAAAGCACTGTCAGGGGAGAGAAATGTGCAATGCCGACCAATGATCATAGATCTAGGTTGGTCAGAGCACAAATAAGATAGGAAAGTGAATGGAAACAATGAATATGGAAGCCACCACCCCCCTCCCCCGCCCCCTCACCCCCCCCCCCCCCCACACACACACACACACCCCCGCCCCTAGTGCTTTTTCCTACTTGGTAGTTTCTTCTGAATTGCAAGCACTGGCAGTCAATCCTCTTTGGTCTCTTTCAAATGTTGATATCGCCCAGTAGCATGACAAAGCGTTTGGAGGTTTTCGTTTTCTGAAGGCCCCATCACACAGTAAAGCGTCAGTAAAACACTATGTGACAACATCACGAAACCAGCTGTAAGTTTGAAAAATACACAGAATACAAATTTATCAGTACGGTCGTCAATATTCAAGCTCATGGGTTTTGAGACATTTCGATATCATGTAACATTCGAAACTATTGCAAGTTATATCAATAAATTTTGCCACACATGCCCAACAGAAGGTTTCCGTCATTGAGGAATCATGCAATATCATGGTTCCTTCGCGTGAAACTTCACATAGACCAATACATTCTGTCTGATTTTTTAAAATTTGCTTATCGTCCTATGAAGGCCACATTACAGATCTGGAGATAGATCAAACCATTTTAGTTCAAGGGTGGTGCCAGAATAGCTTGGCGCCTAGGCGCCAATCTATGCTGGCACCACCCTTGAACTATCACAGTAAAATTTATTTCATGCAGTAGTGTATCAGTAGTGTATAGCACGCGCGGTAGAATCTCACTGTACAGTGAGGGTTCCCGCACAGAAACCGTGGTACATGTATTGTTGCGTGAAACACCAGAGTGGTGGCCGCATTCGGGTCTAACCTCCTGGTTGCTTGCGGTAAAGGCTTCGTCAAACGTGATGTTTGGCGCGAGGTTTGGAGTCCGATAGCGAGCGATCCTGTCCAGAGTGCTGTCCACTTGACTGATGGGCATATGGCGCTGTGTGGGCCAATAATAGCAACCCAGGCCGGTTCCACGGCCCTCCTGAAATGCAAGTTGTACCCGCGATGAGCCAAAACGCTGACAGTTGCGTCATAGGTGGCTGACGCGGAGTGCGGGATGATATACGATATGATGGTTTCAACCCACACGCGTGAGGCACACATACTCAATAAACTGTGTGCCGTTCAAGCGGGGGGGGGGGGGGGGGGGGGGGGGGGCTGACTCGCAGAAACCGCCACGGTATTTCTTATATCATCACGCACTAGTCAGGCTGGGTACCTTACCGTTTGCTTCTTCTGAAAGATACCAGCTGCGCATTATCCTGCTTCATCTCGTCTGCCCAGTGAGCAAAGGTCTGCGCGGGCCCACAGTGGCCGTGGTGGGCCCGAAGACGTTTTGCTACTGGGTTTTTCATGTCAGTCGTTGCCATGGTTTGTCTAGTTCAAAATTTGTTAAACTCTTCACTGGCAGTGGGTGACACTACTGTGAAATCTTCGGTAATTCACAAAGCCAAAGAGCCCTAGCCATCGAAGGAACCTGCGGGTACAAATGCTGTCAGCAAAAGGCATAGCTCTTCATGAGCCCCGGCAACTGCGGGGGCACATGACGATTTATGTCTCTTGCAGTATGATCGCGTCTACGTTTCCTCGGCAGGGATCGGCGTTACACTGTTTATGTGTGTCTTTCCAAAACGTATTTCTTTCTTTCTTGGTTGCTTTTTGTATGGGCATACGATCGCGCGAGTCCCTGCGGTCGAAGTGTTCAAAATACGCACATCAGTGTAGTACGTGAAGTGCTTCACTGACATAACGCTTGTTTTGCTTAACTCATTCTACCCCATCACCGAAATCCCCCAATTTTGCCGTTGTCCTCTGAAGAATGCAATGCAGCGCAGGACACAGCTCGACCATAATAGTTCACGGGTGATGCCAGAATAGGTTGGCGCCCATAGGCGCCAAGCTATTCTGGCATCACCCTTGAACTATCATGGTCGATCTTTATCATGCTGTGGTGTGTCTGGGGTAGAATGAGTTAACCCATTACATCCTGAGGCTAACTTTCCTTATTTTGCTTATTGTTTATTGAATGCTGCATTACAGATTAAGAGGTAGATCATCTATGTCAGTTCAAAGGTGGTGCCAGCATAGCTTGGTGCCTCAGGCGCCAAGCTATGCTGGCACCACCTTTGAACTGACATAGTCAAATTTATTTCAAGTAATAGTGAATCTGAATGAAGGGTTAAACTAAAATGTACTCATAATTGGTTCCACTGTATAGGCCTTCGCTGAACAGGCATGTAGAATACACAAATAACGACTGAAAAGTCATAGTGTAGACACAGGGTGCTCTGAAACAACCCCCAAACACGTAAGGGATTTATCATGTAAAGTTGAAGTAGACACATACATTTTTGGAAATGAGCGAAGCTTCTTATGCTGATGTTCGTTTTAGATAATTTCTCCTTCCCCCTCTCTCTCCTCCCCCCTTCCCCCCCCCCCCCCCCCCCCCCACTGCCCTCTGCCCAAACCCCTCCTACCTTCCTCCTCTCAGGAGCTGAAATTTGAAACTTCCATGACCCTTCCACCGTTGCGGGCCATGAAGAAAGTGTCCTGAATCAATGAATCTTTACTTACAACTGTGAAGATATTAACACAGTGATTATGTCATTTTTCGTACCTGTCGTTGCTACAACTACGACTAAGTACAAACTATACATAAAATAGGGGCATCAAAGCACAGTGATGCAAAATATATAGTCCACTAAACACAAACACACGCATGCACGCACAAATGCACTCGCGCGCACGTGCACACACACACATACACACACACACACACACACACATGCATACACACACATACACACGCGCACATACACATCAGTGATTGTTAGAATATACACGCACATTGGCGTATCTATGTATGAATAGAAACGGTTATTTCAGTGATGTCAGGTATCTATTAAGACTTGTCTTGAAACGAGATAATGTCGGATTGGCTTTAACGTCATGTGGACGTGAGTTCCACAGTGTGGAAAGACGGAGAGAGCTACTTAACCCCCTTGCGCATGCAGCCACCGGTATTGCAAACAGTATCGGTGGCTGCACGCACAAGGGGTTAATCCTTTGGCTGTCGGTGGCGCTTTTTTTCGCGATGATTCCTGTAGGATTCCTGTAGGATTCCTGTAGGATTCATCGCGACAAAAAGCGCTACCGACAACCAAAGGATCAGACTGTTTACCTGTACGGCAATGATGTCAATCTGCCCGGTGCGCGCCAGGGTCTCAAAGCCCTGCACGTGCTGCTGGACAGTGGCGTTGACCAGGTAGCGATTTAGGCCGACATAAGGCGAGATGGCCACGCGCTTTCCTGTCAACCCGTGCACCATTCTGCCAAGTTGGCTATACATGGCCAGATATGGCGAGCTGGCATCGATCTGTAGCAACCAAAATGCCGGTATGTTAATTGTATTAACCCCCTCGTGCATGCTATAAACAGTACCAATGGCTACGAGCACAAGGGGGTTAACGTCTAGGTACATCACGGGCAAAGTGGTGTTATGTCGTTTATCGAGCTTTTTTAATATTCACGAAAAAGATGTGATCAATGCGACTAATATAATTTTTGTAGTCCAAACAACAAATCGGATGTGAAACGTTAAATAATAAAAAATTTAAAAAGAATTTTTAAAAAGCAACTTGAAGCAAAACTGACATATCCGTGTTTTGCACCTACCGAAACGGAGAGGCACAAGAGATCATCAGTTTGCTGACACAAACTAGTGAGGTTACGTTTCAACGAACGACTCCCAACAACAAACGATTGAAGCCATGGAAGAGAAAAAGCTTCTACCAAAAGCATAGACACAACTCCAGACATCTCAAATAGGAATAGATCCTCGCGAGCCCTAAGGGTTCATGAGGATCTATACCTCTTCGAGATATTTGGAGTGTTGTTTCGCTTATGATTCAAGCTGGTTATCCGCCATCCTCCCGTTCTTCGAGAGTCGTTCTTTGCAGACGAAACCTTACTACTGTTGCCACAGCTAGAGCAATCTGTTTAGTGAGTAAAAGATACAATTCACCCCAAGGCGTCTGCAGAAGGACCCCCCCACCCCCCACCCAAGCCTCAACCCCCACCCCACCCCCTCCTCCCTATTGCTGTCTACAGCGTGATGCGAGTGATCTGTCTGTATTATTATATTAGGTTGAAAAATGTCATTTCAGTCTTGGAAATAAGACATGGTGTTGGTACTATTACTAGTTTTATTATCAGCAAACACACAGTGGTAAGAACGGGATCGTCATCCTGTTACTCGTAGAAATGGGCCGTTACTCCGTCAAATGACGAAGGGGTGACGGGCCTGTTCTAATAGGATGCGGCAACATCAATTCTTCTATAACGTCAGAAACCTGCGCCAAAGAGCACTCGTCTGTGATGTAATATCCTTCCAGCGTTGCAGACAAGGCCTGACGCGTCTGAATGGACGATGTCATCAGGCGTTGGGCAGTAAGGTTGGTGTCTGCCGGAACACTGAGGTTACTGTAGCGGGACTGATGCTCTTGTACAACCCGGAACACCCAGCTGTAATACGCCGCCATCAGATCGTTGTCAAAGGTGTCCGTCTGTTCACTGTCTGTAATGTCGCGTAACCAGCATGAAGCCGGAAATAGCGGTGGTAAAAGTAGGTAAAAAACAAACAAACAAACAAACAAAAAACCAGCGTGTCTTTTGAGGCTAACAGTGCATTAAAAGCCCGGACAAATATGCGATATTGCATGTTTGTCCGGGCTTTAATGCACTGTTTTGTCTGTCTGTATAATGTAATGTAAACCAACAACAGGTAACAGGGGCAGTCCGTAAATCAGAAGGAAGTAAATAATAAAATAAAAATAAAAACCATTGCACGTCTTTTGATAGTGGATTAAAAGCCTGGACAAATATATAAAGTCGCGTGTTTGCCCGAGCTTTTATTTCACTCTTTTCACCTAATACCTACTTCTGATTTCAGAACAACTTCTTTTGACAAATCTGAAGTTGTGCAAGATCCAAATAAAAAAGCTACTATTAATATCATCCTAGGCGCTGGGTCTCACAACATTTATCTTTTTATCTTTCAGCTATTATCGACCGCCGTGAGATGGCCTTAATCGCCTGCTCGGCGTTAAACCACAATAACTAACTAACTAAGCAGCTATTAACGTCGTTTTGCCTTCCGCGACATCTATATAGTGTTTTCAGACCAGACGTGACTGCCAACCGTGTCAAAATGGAAATAAAAGAAACACATTGGGAAAGGACAATTACAAAGTAATTTATGAAACACGTGACCTTTCTACTCGTGTTTATTTCTTTGTATTGATTTTGAAGCATGATTTTAATTTGTTACCATCTGGTTCTGGAAGCGGAAGTGGAAACGCGTATTTCATCATTTTCTCCACTTTTCAAGGATTTTAGCTTGACATCTTGCTGTAGTCGTAAGTCTGCCACTGCTGGTTTTCAAATAAACTTCCGGCTTCACAACCAAGAAAAACTGAACACGACCCAACTACAAGAGACATACATACCAGATGCCGACTGGCTGGTTGTCTGAGGAGCAGCCGGGAGTCCAAAGTACACAGACATGTTGCGAGCAGCAGCGGCTCTCAGCAGCAAGGCGTGGGGGTCTGTGCCAGCAAAAGATGTGAAGAGAACCACGACGCTTGATCCGCTTGCAAAATCGCAAGGTGTTCTGGCAAGAAAAAAAAAATTAATAGGAATTTAGCGTGGAGAAAACAATCGTGGTTGTGCCAATTCTTTTTGTTAGAGCCCAACCATTTCCACGCCGCAAGGTTTGGTACAAAATTGTCCCGGTCTCTAAAATCTGCACATTATTTGGATCTTCACAGCTAGTCGTTTTCTGCATGTGTTAAAAACTCGGTTCGACTATCATTTCATTTTCACATAGAGAAATATTTTCAGCTGTCTAAGCATTCACCTAATCAAACATCTCACAGCCGCGGCCATTTGCGGAAACGAGACTTACGGTTTCTTGACTAAGCTTTGGGCGTGGAAATGGTTGGGGTTTAACACTTTCGTCAGAAACCTCTGGAACCAATGGAAAAGAAAAGACAGATCGTAAGAAGTAAAATTCAATATTAATATTATTATTTTTTTATTTATTTTTTTTTTATTTTAGTTTTGTGAGTTTTTTTTATTACAGACCAATGCCAACACTTAATATCGGTTCAGCAGAAATGAAAATTCAAGGGTGGTGCCAGAACAGCTTGGCGCCTCCAGGCGCCAAGCTGTTCTGGCACCACCCTTGAACTATCCCGTTCGATCCATCTCTAGTCCTAATGGGCCAGACTCACGACTGGTTAAAGGAGCCTGACGGCAGCACGATCCTGTAGTAGATCCTGGAGCTGTTTATCTTGCGGTCTACTCGCGGGCACAGCATGATGGCGTCGCTGAAACCCTCCTCGTATTCGTAGGTCGCCATGGCAGCGACCTTGAGCCCCATAGAGGTCAGCTCGGTCAAGGCCTCGTCGTAGCAGTGCGACCCGTCCACGCCGGTACTGCTGTTGCTGCTGCCGCACCACGCGAAGTTCGGATCTTGCTAGGGACGACAGGAAAAGGCACAAGGTCGTGTGAGTGAGATCTTTAATGTGACATTTGCCCTTTATTATGATTGAATTATTTTCCTTAACGACCGTGTTTCTTCAATCTTCGTTAACCCAACGCCAAAGAGCCCCAGCCGTCCAAGGAACGTGGCTTCAGGGTGGTGTCACCAAGAGACATAGATCCTCATGGGCCCCCGCAACCGCGGGGGCTCATGAGGATCTACATCTCTTGCAGTTGGATCACTTTCATTCGGTAGTGAATGGGTTCAACCTGGGTTTTTTAATGCGTTAAACTTCGGGCGAATTAAAACGAACGGTCAGTTTGTTGTTATAGTCTAGCTTATTATACGATCTTATTATAAGCGAAGATCACTATAGTATGCTGTCCTCCACCTCCCTCCCCCCCCCTCCCCTTACCACCCCCACGGGACGCCCTACCCTCGCTGTGCTTACGAGTAAAACTTTCGCAAATAATTCTTCGCGGTGGAGATGCATTAAATCAAGGTGATTGTTTTTAACCCTTATTTAAGTATTCACAAAAATGTGCGCTGGTCTGTCAATTCGGCCTTGACGACTCTTGAGCTGTTGAGCAGTAAGGTCCAAAATCACAGACCAGCATACTTGACGAGAGACCAGTCTCAGCATTACGCGCATCAGAATATCGCAAACTCACGTATATGACGCGGTGAGGTCAGTTTCTCCCAAGTCGAAAACCAATAAGAAAAATGTCTTCTGGCCGATGCCAGTCTTAACTGGCCCGTGCGCAGCCGTGCGCGGGCCAGTTAAGACTGGCGTCGACCAGAAGACATTTTTGCTTGATAGGTATATTAACCCTGTCTGACTATGGCTCCCATATATCGCGATGTAATAAGGTTGACCTGCATTGTGATTCTCAGTCAATTCATCTCTCACTCACCGCCAGATCATTTCTACTGCGCCTGATGATAGGTGGTGCCCTGAGGAAGACCGTGTCTCCTCCCTGCTTCTGGAACTCCTCCAGGGTGCTGTTCCACTCGCTGTACGTGAAGCGGTCACGGAACCAGGAGGCAGTTATAGGGTACGGTGGGCCGAATGGGCCTGCTGACACCTCCAGGAACATGCCGGACAGGAGCACTAGTAGCATTAAAGTGTGCATCCTGGTACTGGTCAGCAACTTCTTTTTGTCTCTGAAACAAAGAAGCGAAAGAGACGTTTTTGTTCAGTGTAGCGTCCTGGGTGATGCGTAAACAGTATCGAAACACGAAAATATGCAGACCTTACGTTTTAACTCATTCAGCCCGGTCGTATTTCCCAAATTTTTGAGGTGTCATCTAATGACTATGCATCAGTTGCAGGAGATGGATCGACATGATAATTCAAGGGCAGTGCCATATTAGCTTGGCCCCGACAGGCTGCCAAGCTAATCTGGCACTACCTTTGAATTATCATGGTCGACCCATCTCCTGCCGTAGTGCGTCAAGGTTGAATGGGTTAAATCGTGTTAGTGGTCTTTGGGAGTGGTCATTGCAAAGAGCAGAAACCCCTCACGGCCCAGCACGCAGTTCTATCTAATAATTTTATTTCATCTTTGTCTTTTTTTCGCTCCTGTTCTGTGAGGTTTACGCTTAACGATTCCCAACAACTGAACAAACTATAGCGAAGTCACGGCGATTAACCAGCTTGTGTCATAAACATAGACAATAATCCAAACATCTCCAAGAGGCATAGATCCGTATGAGGCCCCTGGGCTCCTGAGGATCTATGCCTCTTATCGATGTTCGGTGTGTTTTTCTGCTAAGTTATGGGAGAACGGCTGGTAATCCGCTGTGATCTCGCTCTCGTTCGTTGTAGGAAGTCGTTTGTTGCAAAAGTAGCGTCACTAATGTTTCTTCAGGCCAGAACGTTTAAGAACGCTCTTGCCACTTATGTTGAGTTTTAACAAAAACAGTGTATTATAATATACTGTCTTTGTTTTTAATGTTTCTTCAGTCCAGAACTTCAAGAATACTTTGGCCACTTGTTCCATTTATGTTTCAGTTTCAGGATTTCTTCAGGCCAGAACGTTCAAGAATGCTTTGGCCACTTGTTCTGTGCGTCTGTTTCAGTTTCATTTGTTTCAAGAACGCATTGGTGTATGTTAGCCACTCTTGTTCTGTTTTATCTGTTTCAGTTTCAACGTTTCTTCATGTCAGAACGTTCAAGAACGTCGCGGCTCTGGCCACTTATGCTCCATAGATAAATGTTTCAGTTTCATTGTTTCTTCAATCCAGAACGTTGAAGAATGCTTTGGCCACATTTGTTATATTTATCTGTTTCAGTTTCAACGTGTCTTCAGACCATAACGTTCAAGGACGCAACTCATTTGAACAGAAGTGTACTTCTGGCATTCTCCGCCAGTAGTCCTATCTGGGAAGTTATCTCAAGTGTACTTGCGCTGTACTCCCCGAAAGAGTCTATCCCACGGTCATCTCGTTAGTATACCTACACTTATAAATTACTTACCACTTTCGAGTCCGTCCCTTGTCAAGACTGTGACTACAAATCCACCGACGAAGAGAACATGCACTGGCGTTACGTTTTCACTCGCTAGTCAGATTATGCAGAGGGGCGTATTTTGATCTCCATAAGCTGGCTGGCAAATAAATACATGGCGGACGAACATGAACTGGAGATAATCGTCAGTTTAACTCATTGGAGACGTGCCGCCTCCGGATACGCGGCATAAGCCGCGTATCCGGAGGCGGCACGTCTCCAATGAGTTAACCTTTCCATTGCCACTGGACGCGGACTGTGGTTTTTAAATCATTGTAATATTCTACGTTACATTGCTATATTCAACGTTACATTGCTATATTCTACGTTACATTGCTATATTCAACGTTACATTGCTATATTCTACGTTACATTGCTATATTCTACGTCCAAACTCCCCAGCCGTTAAAGAAACATGGATTACAAAGTGCCGGGTTTCGGCAAGAGGCATAGAGCCCCCGCAACTGCGGGGGTACATGAGGATCTATACCTCTTGCATTTGGGCGGTGTTTAATTTTTCTGGCAGTGAATGAGTTAAACCGCTAAGCTGGGAAATCTCTGCATTGCCTAGAAGCAGAAGGATCTTGATTATTTGTTAGATTACGTTTGCTAAAACGACAGGAAGTTTTTACAGTCTTGTCGGGTCAATGTCATAGAAGTCGTGGGCTAAACGTGGGTGTATGATGTTGCCTTAGTTTGTTTATTTGTTTGTTTGTTTGCTTGTTTTTCTTTGTTTCTTTGTCTGGCTGTGTCAAGTCTGTCTGTTTTCTTTTCTTTTCTTTTCTTTTATTTTTTGGGGGGTGCGGGGGGAGGGAGGGGTCTGGGAGGGGGGGGAGGTGTGTTTGGGGGGGGGGGGTGCGGGAGGGAAGGGGGGGATATGCCCTAAAATCGTAATGCGTCATTGGCGTATCTTTGGTTCTCGTAATTTGTGACTGTAATATTTTTCACCCTCGTGATTCGTGAAAGAAGATTTCTTCGTGATACGTGAAAGCCACAAAAAGACCTTCGTGATCCGTGAAAACGTCCCGACGATTTCGTGAAACGTGAAACGTCTGTTGCCTTTCCTCCGCCCTTCCGTCGTCTGATTTCTCGGCCAGAAGAAGAATATTGTTGTCATCCAGTCGGTGCCAGCATACGGCCCCCTCCCGTTTTCGGCGGTTCAAAAGAGTCTTCGTCGTCTCTTCCCATCGTCAAACGCGAACGCCGTATTTGGCGATTCGTGTTTCGTAATATAAATCGTCGTAAATCCGGTATGGTGCACCTCCCTCCCACCACCTCCACCCCCCCACCCCCCTCCCACCCACCCCCTCCCTCCCCCCTCTACCCCCCAAATCTTGGTCCATTCAACGACTACAAGCCGACATTGTCCAACAAACATGGATACAAATTGGTCTCAGGTAGAGGCATATATCCTCATGGGCCCCCGCGACTGCGGGGGCCCATGAGGATCTATGCCTCTTGCTGAGACCAAATTGTATGCATGTTTGTTGGACTGTGTCGGCTTTTGATCTATGTTGTTTTTTTGTTGTTTTTTTTTTTTTGCAATGGGATCGTGTTCACTTTTTTTTTTCCTGGGCAGTCAAGGGGCCATGCCAAAAATAAATCTGACATAACTGGTACCCACTGCGCAAAAGGCTGTGCGCTGGGTCTAACGTCGAAGACCAACATCGGCCCCATTGTCTTTTGCACACTGTGTGTGTGTGTGTGTGTGTGTGTGTGTGCGTGCGTGCGTGCGTGCGTGCGTGCGTGCGTGCGTGCGTGCGTGCGTGCGTGTGTGTGTGTGTGTGTGTGTGTGTGTGTGTGTGTGTGTGTGTGTGTGTGTGTGTGTGTGTGTGTGTGTGTGTGTGTGTGTGTGTGTGTGCAGGAGAATCTCCGATACTGCCGTACGCACAAGCTTGAAACTAGGCGAAATACTTTCTTCAAGACTGAGGTGGCTAAGAAAGTCTCGGGAGCATATTGTAAGGGGATGTCTCTTTGAAAACATAAAAGACAGTTTATAAAAAGTCGGTTGACCCAGGTTAGAGTCCGTAATTTTTGTCATATTTACTTGAAATTTTGGATATAGCTACTTTGGATAACGACATTGGATGAGTTCGTTAGCCAGATTTGTACCTCTTAAATTTTTTTCATAATGATTAATTCATTTTTGCAAGTTTTGGATCCACTATATACTCCCATCAAACGGTCACCTGGAAGAGGCTGTGTGAAACAAAACAGTCAGCCCTCAAAGAGGCTGCGTGCCTTTCGGATGAGTGACGTGAAACATCAATTTCGTCATGTATTGTACACGGCTTCGTGAGACTAGCGATGCCATGACGTCAAGTTTATAGTGACGTCATCTTGCTGCTCGTGCTATTCTTCTTCAGAATTCCTGTCGCTACTCCAGCCCACAGAGCGTACTAATTAAATGGCGTGAGGCGACGTGTGTCCGTCTTTATTTGTGTGTGTTGATCAGAGGTTGGCTTAGAGAGGATGGAAATGGATCAGAAGGATAAGCATAAAAATATGAACAACTCTGAATGTTTCTAAAACAAAAACGCGTGTGAGCTCCAAACAATACGGTAGACTTTGGGATGAAATCCCAATCTTGTTCAATAGGAGATATTTCAACATCAGAATCCGGTCAAAGACAAAAGGTAAAGACCCTTGACAGCGAGCACAGCTCTCATATAGAAGGGACTTTGTGGGTTATGGTTCATCCCATCTTGTTATTATTCTTTTGACTTGTCACAAAGAGAGCGGAGAATCACCTAACCGGCATTGAACTCGCTTTATCTCCATTTTGAAATTTACAAAAAATACACTGAACAACACATAAGTCGGAGTTGATGCCATCTGCAGCCTTTTTCAAGTCGGAATTATATAGTAATAGTAGTAGTACTTGGTGGTGGTGGTGGAGTAGTAGTAGTACTGAGTATTAGTAGTTGTTGTAGTAGTACATGAAGTAGTAGTATATGATACGCGAGCATTTTATTTATTTATTTATTTATTTACAAAGCTCTTGAGGGTGCGTTCACGACTGCAACATTAGACAAAGCTGAGGTCCAAATTGAACGTGTTTTGACTAAAACAGTGGATTTGAGGCCCTGACAAACGTGCAATATCGCATGTTTGCCTGAGCTTTTAATTTACTGTTTTCATCAAAACATTCGCAATTTGTAAAGGTATGCTTCTGATTTTCCAAGAATATGTATTGTCACGAGTGCGTTCAAGGGAATTAAACCGCACAACTAACTCCTGCACACTGCTCGGGCTGAATTGGGCGGTTACTTCCCATGTAGTAGTTTCTGTCATGTTTTGATACGTTTTCTGTAATAATTATTAGTACATGTTTTTGTTCAGGAGCTATTCATGTATGCAGGAATCAACAGCAATAGAGTGAGTATAATGCATCGGAACTGAACCACATGCAACTGACTGAAGCGCAGAATGAAAAAAAAAGATCGCGGATAGTGGTGGAAGTTGAATTTTATTCTCTGAGTACGTTTGTGTGGCCCTTGGGACACTGTTCATCCACAGACGGAGGTTGCAGAGGTACTCTGTCCGGAAACGCTATAGAAAAAGTTATATTATTTCCTCAAGTGTAATTTCATTGTCGAGGTGTTTTAGTCAATAGTCCGAGAACGGTGCATTATGCCTTCTGATGCTGGTGTTTTCTGCATGCAAAAATGGTTTTGACCACATGCGGACCTGATAGGGCCGGTCTTAACCCGTCCGACAAAAACAAACAAACAACAACAACAACAACAACAACAAAAACCAAAACGTGCATGTGTTAAGTGGACCATAAGCCTCCATAACATATCAGTGTAGGGGTGTTTCCGTCAATAGCATCTGGTCCACTAACGCTGCGTTTTGCCCTTTAACCCTTTTTACCTTAAGGTCGACTATTTTGGAGTTGTCCTCTGAAGACTGAGTTACAATCCAGGAGACAGATCGACCCTGATAGTTCAAGGGTGGTGCAAGAATAGCTTGGCGCCCGTAGACGCCAAAATACTCTGGCATCACCCTTGAACTGTCATGGTCGATCCTTATATAGTTATGGTGTGTTGTGATTAAATGAGTTAATACTAAATCGTTCATGAACACGCAGATGTGTCAGTTATAGGACCTAGCCCGTCCACCATATTTTAAAACCAGTAAATGTGGATGTATTCAGTAGAACATATGTCGTCATAAACGTTCAGTGTTGGGGTGTACAGTCGATTGCTTCTGGACCCTTAAAGTAGCATTACGCATAAATCTGAAGACACATTTCAGCACCATTTGTGTTTGTTATGCCTTGTCGACACACCTAATGAACTTCTGCAGCAGTATAGACACGCTGAAAAAACTCACGCGTAATCGCACTTATTTATTCTCACAAACCAGATAGGTGAGGCTAGCGCTGGCAGAATTGTACACAAACGAAGGGGAATCACTCAGCGCTGGACAGACAAACAGTTATCCCCTGCCCCCACCTATCAGGCACCCAATCGCCAGCCCACAGAGAAATACGCAGGTATAGAACAAGACGATCATCTGCGGATCTAACTGTTTGTCTGTCCAGCGCTGAGTGATTCCCCTTCGTTTGTGTACTTATTTATTCTGCACAGCCATTAGCGTGTCAATCTATTTTTAGCTGTTTCTCAGTCGTAATGATAAGGTGGTATTTATAGATCGGAGTGGAGTCATTGTCAGATTACTTGATATTAAGACGACGTGTGCTGAACTGGATTCTCCTGTGTCTAAATAAAACATAACTTGACCTGTGTGTAGCGATTCGTAACCATCTGTTACAGAAGTGTATATTGAACAGTTACGGCGTTTGTGGTACTTTCAAAAATGGCTCCTGAATACACGCATATCAAGCTCGTCCTTTTTACGCTAAGTTTTCATTATTGAATTCCTGTGTGTCTTGAACAAACTGACTGTGACTGTGGTTTTATTCTTCTTTCTTCTCTTCAGTATTCTCTCAAACCGGTGCGTTGCTATCTCTTCTTTCATACAAATTCTCTCCCCACAAAGCGCTTTGAGCATTCAGTACTGGATGGAGAAATGCGCTCTGCAAATGATGATGATGATCATCATCATCATCATCACAAGGTGATAGGGGAGCTTCCCAGTAAACAAAGGGCCTCGGGCCCCCGACGGCCGCATTAGGCCCCGCGCACGGCTGTGCGCGGGCCCAAACAGCCGTCGTGGCGGGTCCGAATACGTTTTGCTGCTGGGGTTTATATGCTAAAAGACCCTTAGTGGACCATATGCCGCCTTTGGCTGTCAGTCACAGTTTGCTTCAGTCAATAGCTGCTGGTCTCTTGACGAAACGTTCTGCCCTCTTACGCCGATGTCTTCAGCATTTACAAATGTCTCCTAAGCAAATGCGTGCCTAATTTATGGGGCCTTCAGTTAACCCGTTGAGTTTGCATGCTCGCATACATACACATGCGCCACAATTTCAATCTTCTAAGTGAGTTACCACGTAAGTGTTTGACGTAGGTTGGAACATGATTTCCATAAGTTCCAACTACCAAATGGCCATTCAATACCCGCTACTGTCAAGTGGTGGGTTAAAAGCAGCGTGTCACGGCAGTGATTTTTTATTGCCCTTAATACCACGACGTGTTTGTGTGTTGGTCTGCGATTTTGGACCTGACGGCCTCTGGCCGTCACGTCCAAAATCGCAGACCAGCACACATTTTAAACTATCCAAAGATTCGTACATTAAGCCTACACGCACCGGCGCATACACGCACGCCCACGCACTCATGCACGCCTATACGCACCCATATTCACACACATACCGGCGCATAATATATTATAGGCACAAACACACGCATGCATGCACACACACACACACGAACGCGCGCGCGCATACACACACACCGCACACACACACACACGCACATACGCACGCACACACACACACACACAGACACTTTGGAACACGTCAGAAAGTACTTATGCAATCCATGCCAGTCTGGAAAATCCACACCTTGAATTTTACACTGACTTATAGACCCCGCGGACACGTTAATGCCAGAAGACTCGCCCTGTGACGTACAAATCAAGATCAAGAGCTTACTTAACTCATTTAGCCCCAATGCTCTACAGAAAGAGATGGATTAACCATGATAATTCAAGGCTAGTGCCAGATTGGCTTGGCGCCTTGAATTATCATGGTGAATCTATCTCCTGCAACTGGTACATAATAGTTAGGTAACACTTCTAAAATTTGGGACATGTGGACATGGGGCTAGATAGGTAAAGCGAAATATAAAAAAAAAAAAAACATGCTAATTTGCCAGGTCTGTCTGGTATAAATCAGCCAACATTTAACTGTGTCAAATATAACAGACTCAGAAATCCAGACCACTAGGCGTGAACAACGCAAAGAAAATCCACACACGCGCTCGATTTGGTCAGTCAGCCAGGTGTGTCAGTACGGCGAAGCTAAAGACGGTCGTAATACAATACAGATGTGTAATCGACACCCAAGGAAATATCAAAACGTGGTCGCCCTAGACAGGTGGTCTCCTTACATACGGTCACAGTGACGTAGGAACAGGTGGGTCGGGGGGGGGGGGGGCGATCCTCCCCCCCCCTCTTTAAAGTAGGGAAGGGCCATGCCCCCTTCCCCCCGCCCCCTCTCACTTAATATTTTTAGAGAGAGAAAAATCAGTAGGAATTTATTTTCAGTGGGACAAATTGTTTTTATGATTTAGAGAGGATTTTTTTTTTTTGTCAAGGTTGAATTATCGTTTGCCTTCCACCTCTTCCCCCCCCCCCCCCCCGCCCTCTCTCCCCCCCCCCCCCCCCCCCACCTCCCGTGTGTGATTTTTTGGGAGGTTGGAAAGTAACATAGGATCGGCTGGAAAGTGACGCTTGGACACCCCAATGAAAAATATCTTCCTACGCCACTAGATCATCACAGAAAGACCATGGGACCCAACACGGAGTTTTGCTTATACGGGTTGTCGCTTTATACAGGTGTTTGCTTTATCAAGTTTGACCTATGACGATGTCTTCGAGTCAGTGAAACCCTGTGCGCCCGATATAGTTATACATCAATATTCTCAACAAAAGACTATGATTCTCTCACACGGAGCTTGTACCGCAAGAGCAAAGGTTCACTCACTTGAGACCGGACTATTACAGGCGCCTGTGTCCTGAGCCTGTCCACGGTCATTGAACCAAAGCTGATCGTATCGAACATTGCTGGCTGAATATAAAAGTCGAGGTGTGAGGCCCGTTTTCCCAGCCGGTCACCTCTGATCACATCTGATCGGATTATGGGCGGGCGATGGTCACACAGTGTACAATATTAACTTGCTATGTATTGGCCTCAATCACAGCTTTCCACTTCCCGAGGAGCAAGCATATACGTAAATGAGAAAGATCACCATGAGGAAGAGGCATATTTTCTCATGAGCCCCTACAGATGCAGGGGGCTTATGAGAATCCATGCCTCTTGCAGATGGAATGACCAGGAGTAATCCATCAGCCAAACGTGTTGCTTAGCTGCGCGCATTCAATTTTCGAATTATCATAATTATGGACTGCAGTGAAAGCTGACTCTGTATTGGTATCATTCCTAGATTCACTCGTTCATTTAGTCATTCGTTCATTCATTTCTTTGTTAAGGGAATGACATTTCATTTTAAAAGACCCGTGTGGGTTGTGGTAAATATTTTACAGTTTTCTTGTACCCTGCTTCTCTCGGTTACACAACAATTAACAAAACAATCAACTCTGCCCGACTATGCCACTACTGACAGACAAAGTCTGTACTAATGTTACCTACTTACTGACATGCAATGTCTACATTACGTTTAACAATTTCACAGGTAATAGACAGCAACACCTGTTTCGCCTGACTTGCAAGTGTAAACTGAATGATAGTACTAGCTGCAAACCATGAGAAACTGTTGAAATTAGCCCATTTTGCCTCGACGCACTACAGCAGGAGATGGATCGACCATGATAAATCAAAGGTAGTCGGCCAGATTAGCTTGGCGCCAGAAGGCGCCAAGCGCTGGCATTATCTTTTAATTATCTAGGTCGATGTTTCTCTTGCAGCTGGCACACAGCCGTTAGGTGACACCTCACAATTTTGGACTGAAACGCGGCCTCGGGGTTATATGGGTTAACTGTTGACATTCAGTTAAGTACGCATTGATTCCTAGTAACAGTACTAGTGGCTGTAAGCACACACGTACAATTTGGCCTATCATCCTCTTAGTGAGGGCTGTAAAACCCATTATTTGATGAGATGGGGACTGAGCTGACAAAAGTACCATAATTTTTCAAGATGATCTACATGCATTATGCTTTCAGATTTTGATATGTTCCAAGGTAGCACAGCAATAGGTTCCGAGAAACAGACTATTTAATTCGCGAAGTGTGGCGAACGCGAACAAATTATTGTTTGTGGTTGTGTCTTTGACAACCGACATTAATTAAATGAGAAGACTCTTTGAATAAATTAATCGAGTCATCCAAGAAGCCACTGGACTAAAAGAAACAAAGCATTATACTTGTGTATGGTCCCATAATTGTTTATTTGTTATAAAAAAGTGTATTTTTTTAGCTTGTTCCAGGGTTGACCTATAGTGGGTAAAAGATGGATTGATTTGCCACCAAATAACTAGTGCGAAGTTGAACTGCCCCTTGAAGTCCCATGGGAGTAAAAACAAGTCGCAGCCATATAAGAACTTTTTTGAATATCGTCAGTGAATTACAGGGACTGCGCATGCTACCTGTGACTCTTCCCTTTGATGAAAGCTTCACAGTGGAGGACTTGGTCAATAACCAGGCTCAACGATTGCTTCATCAGGCACAGCAGAGTGCTCGTTTCTGAGCTGTTCTCACGTAACCGGAACACGCCATGCCCATCAAGTTAACGCTGTCGTTTTGAGAAAACTCCAAAACGATGCATTTCTCACCTTGCAGCCGGAAGCAGAAAAAAGAGTCAGAAGAAGCTTGGCTACAAGAAATGGTTGGAAAGAGCCCCACATTTCAGTATTGGGACACCATAGTCAGACTTGAACTCCTTGTTCTTCTGTTTGTCAGAGCACATCGTAATCGTGAGGCTGACTTTGGGTTGTATGCGGGTTCCCTGAAAGCTCTGGCCAAGCGGTTCTTTGCCCTGGACCATCCGAATTACTATGCCCGCTGGGTTCCTGTTCACATTCGAGACATGAAAAATCTGCCACCTTTTACCTTGGAAGAATTTGTTGAGCATGGTCACTGGGTTGTCTCAAAAACGGCAAACAAGTTCTCAAGTATGTCATTAGATCAGGCTCATGAACAAAATAATGACTTGGTGACAGGCTCTGGTGGAGCCGTATGGCTTACAGAAAACCCATCTGCTCTCCGAAAATGGCAGGTCCAGAACAAGCACGCATGCTGACTGAGTTTGAAGACTGTTCAAGCCTAAACTATGCAAAACACTCTCATCATGAAGAAGGTTTGTCAACTCAAGAGTGTTTCAAACAACAAACTCTCAGCCTCACAAGAGTGTTCAAAGAAATGGGCAATTCTTTCTTGACAGACAGTGGAGAATAAATGACATTAGATTCTCATGATGTTCTCAATGTCATACATATAGTCCGCACCATTGAGGATCTTGGCGAACAACAGTACAACCACTACTGCAACTCAGTTCTGACTGATTGTGAAAGATCCATTGATGGTCCCAACAGAAAGAACTCTTTGCGTCTGTTCAAGTGTCCAACTCATAAAGACAAAAGCAAACAAGCAGACAAGATTGCAAATTTGAAGACTGATGTCAGCCTATTCTCCAGACTATACATCGTGGCACAACACTGTGAGTCTGATATGACTTCTTCCTTTTTCAGCCATGAAATACACCCGTTCCCTCCCACTCTTTGCTAGTCAGATGAAAAATTCGTCTAGGTAAGAAATCTGATCTACTTACATGTTTAACAAAGACAGTGGAGGCATCTGCTACACACTTACTGGACGATGTTGAACCATACGACACAACTGAACTGGCAGAAACCTTAGAGCAACTCGATGAGGATGCGCAATATCCAGAAATAAAAGTCCTAGACGCTCCTCCTGAGCTACTCGCATCTTTGGATAAAACATGTGAGAAAGATCTACCGGATACTTTTAAAGTGAAGGTGCTTGACGGCGCAGCTGTGGTGCATCCTCTACCTGTTAGTGGCGTGAAGACATTTGACGACTATGCTGCTGACGTGTTCTTGCCTCATGTGTGGCATGAGCTTGAGACTGCAGAGAGGATTGACATTGTTTGGGACAGGCATCTCAAAAACAGCATCAAAGGTTCTGACAGAGAAAAGAGAGGAAAAGGCATGAGAAGAAAGGTGTCCGGCCAGAACAAAATCCCAGGACAGTGGCAGGACTTCCTGCGTGATGCATAAAACAAGGAAGAATTCTTTGATTTTCTGTCCAAGAAGCTTGAAAGCAGTGAGTTTCCTCCTGGCAAAACAATGGTGGTGACACAAAGAGAAAATGTTATCATCAGAGAAAGTGCCTACGTCATACCTGCCTGCAACCATGAAGAGGCCGATACCAGACTACTCTTCCATGTGCAAGATGCATTACAGCAGGGTTCAAAGACTTGCTTTGTTCGCACCGTGGACACCGATGTTATTGTCATATTGACTGGCAAGTTTTACCACCTGCAAGACATATGCTCGACACTGAACATCTGCGTTGGGTTTGGCACAGAAAGGAGCTTTTCCTACATTCATATCAACGCTCGGGTCCTAATCCTTGGCAAAGAAATGTCAAGTGCCTTGCCAGTTTTTCACAGCTTCACAGGCTACAATACAGTATGATCCTTTCTTTGAAGGGGAAAAAGCTTGCCTGGGAGACTTGAAACTCTTTCCCTGATGTGACCAAGTCCTTCAATGACATCGCCAGTCACCCTTTGAAAGAGGTGGGCATCAGTGAGGAGAACTTCAAACTTCTGGAGCTCTTCACCGTCCTCATGTACCAGAAGACAAGCGGATTTGAGACTGTGAATGAGGCTAGTAGGTTAATGTTTTGCCAACAAAGCAAAACCATGGACACTATTCCTCCCACACAAGGTGCTCTCCTGCAACACACAAAGCGTTGTGTCTACCAAGCTGGAATCTGGACAACAAGCAATCAATCTCAACAGCAAATACCAACCCCAAAAAGATGGGGCTGGAAAATACACGCTACCATTTGTTGTTGGATTGCATTGTGGACATCTTTACCAATTGCTTCAGAAGCATGTAGTGAACATGTCAAGTGTAGCTGCAAAGCTGCTGCTGGTTGTACCGGAAAATGTTCTTGCAAATAAGCCACGTGGAGATGTACAGACCTTTGCAAGTGTAACTGCATGAAGGATTAGATGTTAATTTCATATGAACATTTGACTTGACAAACCCAAACGTTTTGCGGAAAAACTGCTGCTGACTGAACATTAAGCCTTTAATCCTTTCTACCATATTTGTTTGAAAATGTCTGCTATGTCTACTAGGAGTTTTGTGTATTTATTTTATCAAAATTAGACACATTTATCAATACAAATTAACCATTGGCAAGGGAAACAAACTTTTTCTTGACTTTTTTCATTTGTCGCGTCATCATTTTTTGATACTTGTCACGTGAGAACATCAGCTGAGGCTGATTTTGTGGAACATATCAAAAATTGTTGCTACAGGACCTAACAAACATCTTCAAAAAGTTTGGTGCTTTTGTCAACTCTGTCCCCATCATTTTCCTTACAGCCCTCACTATCTGTAAAAGGTGAGAATTGTATCCATAACTGCTTTATCCCATTCAGCCCTGACGTATAGAAGGAGATGGGTCGACCACGATACTTCAAGAGTAGTGCCGGATTAGCTTGGCGCCGGTCGCCGCCAAGCTAATCTGGCACTGCCCTTGAATTATCATGGTCGATCCATCTCCTGCAACAGGTGCATAGTCGTTAGATGATGCCTCCAAAATTTGGGAAATGCTACGTGCGTCGGGCTGAATGAGTTAGCAAAGTGAGAAATTCGCACGGTAATTTCGAGCAGTTATCACTTCCATTGCGGGCCGTGAAACGAAGGACAGCGGCGCAGCGAATCGAGGAAACAACCAGTGTGGTCTGACACTATACGACAGCAAGAGGCTTGTTTTGGTTAGTTGTTTTGTTTCGCTAAAATAAAACACGATGTCCTGTTTATTTGGTGATAACGTACGCCAGAATAATTGTAGGCGACAATCGTGTAGAGACAGGGGGGAGGGGGGAAGGGGGGGGGGGGGCAGTAAATGTTTACTACGTGTAGGTTTCACCGTGAGAATGTTTCTTATGTCGTCTGTCACAAAGGCGAAGGTGATAAATTTTGCTAATCATCGAGTCCATTAGGACAGCTAGCCGCCGGCCATAGTTTGTCACCACCTCGATCCCAATCTCATCAGCAACGATCGGAGGCGTCAAACCAAAACACAACCCGGACAGGGCGTCGAAGGGTGACCCGAAGTACAGGGCGCGAAGTGCTTAGTGTCGCTCGAGGGGTCATTGTCAGTAGGCTGTGGAATAGTGTACAACCAGAGGTGCACAAAGTCTAGTTAAAAAAAAAAAAAATTCTCTGGTATATTTTTTGCAGGTACACTTTTAGGTAACTTTGATATGGGAATCAACATGTTGGTTTAGCTGACAATAGAAACAGTAAAATACATTATATTATGTAGCAACAATATTTCAAGACAGAAGATTGGTGCCTTTGTCTCCCTTCTGTTTATTATTATTATTATTATTATTGTTATTATTATTATTATTATTATTATTATTATTATTATTATTATCATCACCATCATTATCATCATCATCATTATTGTGCATTAGGCACAACACAGTTTTTCATAGCACAGACTTTTTAAAAAGTGTTTGGTGAAAGTATGGTCAGTCAGGTTAATATTTCTTGTTTGTTTATTTTTGCCCTATCAATTCACGTTGTGTTCTTAATATTTTCTGAAATGCACTTGTTTTCTACTTGTTTTCATCAAGATTTAATCGGGGGGGGGGGGGGTGGATTGGGAGCTGAAAAAGACAAACTGCTTTTGAACTCTTTGGATCAGTCCGTCATGTATGCATAATATGTGGAAAACAAGGGTGCGTCCCAGTACGCAAAAGAGCATCAGGTTGACGAGCCACCGTTAGCCTGGCGGTTCATCGACCCGATGACCTTTTCTGTATTTGGGTATGACTTGCGCTTTTGGCGTACTTGTCCCCTTAGGCCTCAGTGTGTCGCCAGTGACTTTGATCGCGGCAGCCAGACGGCACTAGCTGTGAGCATGTAGAGCGTGCGGCGTGTGCGAACAACACAACAGCGCACCGCGTCCCTACCTGTCGTCTGCCATTCGATCACCACTGGCGGTGGTTTTACGCGCCTGCTTGCTCAAGCGTCTACTACGATAACTACCTACCTATTTGCCTACTGTTGGATACTTTACTATTTCCATTCTGCGAGTCAATTGATTGACCACTTGCCGAGTGTCGTCTGCTTGGATTTTTAACAAGTGATTTTCACGGAATTTCGATTCTTTGTGTGATTCGAAAAGTTTTACATGGTTCCAAGACTGGCGGAAGCCTCATATGACGCAGTTTGTGCTGTGTGAGCGTCGCGCGTTCGCGGAGTGCAATTCGTTTGTGGGACCTTTTATTACATGCGTACACCGAGTTACCTGGATGTGGTGAATACTGAAAACTAGCGTGTGGTGCAGGAGTATTGATTGAAATAGATCCGCGGTGGTGTGTGTGTAATATCAGCGTGTGGAATTATGATAGTGCTCCATGTTGTGTAGAACACTTTGAGTAGTGCCACTGGAAATACAATGGCCCTTCTGGCCGGCTGTTATCACCCAGAGCTTTCGAGACTTTTTCGAGTGTGCTGCATGGATTTACTGTTCGTTTCGTCCCCGGGAAGTCAGGCAGGCTGATCAGGAAGTGATAACATGACAGGTAAGGGGCAATACAAGATCTAAACAATAAAGTAACAAAAAACGTGAATTAAAATTTTCAGTTTTATAACCTGTTCAACAAGAAGAATGTTCATCTCTCTGGCGTCGCCATTTTTACGATATGTAGATAAAACTTTTCCAGCTTATGTTTTCATTAACTCTGTTACAAAATGTACGAAAAGCTGTGATATAACAGATGGTGCGTTTTCCTTGTTTTATTTTTTTTTTGTTGGTTTGTTTGTTGTTTCTTTTTTAATAGAAACATCCACTCAAAATTACAAACTGTCATTGAAAATGTTTCGAAATTTTCAATAGGGCATTTTTGGCTGATGGATACAGCACCATTGTATTCTGTGTGTGAAAGAAAACCCATAGTGTTTGTATTTGTCCTTTTGCTTATTTCTGTTTACTTTTCTGTGTGTATTTTATTTTTCTGTGTGTATTTTATTTATTAATTTCAGTGTTTTCTCGTCCAGATACATGACCATATATTATTTTGTATGTGTTACATGTCACCTTCAAGCTGTCTCTTGACTCAACGAAGCACAAAAATATTTCCACACACACGCACACACTCGATATGTTTTTCCCAGGAACACCAACATCTCTACCCTGCCCCCCCCCCCCCCCCCCCCCCCCTCTTCAGGACAGCTGCATAAGAAACATTATTTTCTCTACGTATGTCCTTTACAACGGGTAGCAAGTCACAACCTGCTATAAAAGAAAAACATTTTTAAAAAACCCTGTTCTCATGCAATTGTTCTGTTGTTGATTCAGGGACTGTCATTATCGATCTGTGTATGCCCCTTTTCAGGTGAATTTCCAAATATCATTTGACACAGTGGCAAGAGGCACCCACTCAGTATTTACAGAATTGCGAGCAATGTAAAGAGGTTTTCATATTCCCTGTTGACACAACTCTGTTTAAGTAATTTTGCGGGTAGATAGGTGTAGGTTTGCCAAGGTGGCTCAGAAAGTGGCTCTTGTGTCGTTTTTAGTCGGGTAGACAACATTTCTACCCAGGGTAAACTGACACAAGCTTGTGTGTCGTCTCATGGATCTGTTTTTAGGAGTTAACATTGTAGAATTGAACACTAATGATCCCCCACCTCATTTTCACTTTTTTTTTTTGTTTGTTTTGTTGTATGGACTTGAACATCGATGAAATTTTGGTTTTGCAAAAGGGCTAGATCTGCAGACTGCGGGGCTCATGTGATCTATGCCTCTTGCAGATTGGAAGCGTTTGTTTGAGATGAGGATAGCGAATACTTTTGGGGGAGGTATAGGGGTGTGCTTAGGATAAGCGGATGTGGGGTAAGTTATTGTGATAGAGACGCTAGTAAAGTGTGCACTTTAACGACAGTTGTTATCCTGTGAATGGGATTTGTGGCAGGTGACAAGCTGATTTTTTATGAGAGAGGCAATACAAAGCATCGCGGGGAGGGAGAGAAGAGGGGGCGATGGGAAGGGGGGGGGAGGAGGGAGGAGAGGGGTTAGGGGGGGGGGAGAGAGAGAAGTCGAGTCGCGGAAAAATAGTAAAGTAACATTTTTTTTTTTTACCCAACCTGATGTGGAACCCAAGACCATTCAGATGAGTCTGTGCGGCACAATGAAGCTAACTGTATAGTTTTCTCGCTCATATGACATCATTTGTAACCAGCAATATGGCGGGTGGTTTTCCCAAAATAAAAAGGAGATTAAAACGGACTGACATAGGCAGACACGATAAATCCAGTGGAGCTGGGTGTTTTTTTTTAATGGCTTGGGGAGAAAGTTATCGACTTTACAAAGATGACTTTCTACATGTTTGTGTCTTGTTGAAAACATTGTTTCTTGTCCTTCTTTTTGCAAGCAGCAACTGTCAGTCTATCACGTACATACGACACTGAACATAATTTTATTGTTAGACCAAGCTCACAACCGGTGTCACCTCAGGAAAATATAGACTAGTGTCTCAAAGTCAGTAAAAGTGACATGCTGCAGATGTCACGCTAATGTACTACAACCAATCAACTTGATCTTTGTATTCCATGTTTTTTTAAATGTCAATGGTGTGCTGCTCTGTGATTCTGGACCTTACGGCTCAAAGCCGTAAGGTCTAAAATCACAGAACATCACACAGTTGAAGCTACCTCCGATTGAGTAACGTAACTTGAGATAAGACCAGCAGGACTCGGGCGTTTATCGTATTAGTCAGCAGCATCTATTGTCAGTGTCATTCTTTTGACGCAAATGCTTGCTTCGAAACTAACCCATCTGCTTGAAAACTTTGACGTGGCTTTGCTGGATACGTGAATTCTTCAAGAGGGCTTCTTGCGTCAAGAGAGGTGAATGCCCAAGGGCCTGAGAAGTTCTTTTCATAGTTTGTCAACACGGCAGTCAACAGGGTAGAGGCGTGACTCCCCATTAAGTATGAGGCCACTGGGCCGACGATGGACTCAATTGGCCCGCGCACATTCGTACGCGGGCCAACTGCGTCCAACGTCGGCCCGATGACTAAATGCATGCTGGGCAGCGTTTGATGAATGGCCGTTGACATTTTGCAAAGAAGCGAAAATCTGGGCGATATTACCACTCAGCTTGTCTTTCAAGTTTCCTCCAGGTATGGACTTGACAGATTTCATCAAATAATCCAGTTAGCACATTAGCAAGCTGTCTTGAAGCTGATAGAGAAGAAAGAATAGAAGTCTGGTCACCATCGCAAAGAAAAGCTCTCTCTGGTGTCACGGAACAGAGGATTAGTAAGATAACATTGTGTGTGCAGGCCAGTGATTTTGGACCTTGTTGCTGAGAGCCATGAGGACTAAAATCACGTACCAACACATACTCCTATGGTCCTGTTGTTTGTTTGTTTTTCGCGTTACCTTCCAGCTCAGTCTTCAGTGGCTCAGGACTGATAGACGATGATAGCGTACAGTTTGGGACACAGAATCGTCCAGCTATCTAAGCACTGCTCATTAGTCGTCAGGGTGTATTGATCTCTCCGTATTTAGTGTGAAGGTGGAAAGACCTTGGCCACTTTGTAATTACTGGAAATGCAATATAATTATATGCATAGTATTTAAAACTACCAGACGATTTACTATGCTATACTAGTTTCACTATTTAACTAGTGATCCCATGATTTGACCTTACGTAATGCTCTCATTTAAGGCGCCCCGCATCAATAGCTGCGAAAGTGTCGTATAGCGTTGCTGGCGGCAACGCTATACGACACTTTCACAGCTATTGATGCGGGGCGCCATGAATGAGTTTAACAAACAACTTTTGACGCTTATACAAATGAGAGTTCTCAGACTTGTGAAAAAAGAAGACACGTTTTTCTCTCTAAAGGAAAAAATGTATGTGCTCTCTCATTTTCCGGCTTCACTTACGCGTCTTTAAGATTCTTTTAAACGTCCTCAAATCCTTGCCCACACACTTATCTTTACGTGAACGGCCCCCTTCAATGGGAAGAGAAAACAGAGGGTTATAATTAACCTTGGGATACAAAAAAGAGTTTAACTTGAAGAAAGACCTCAAACAGAAGGGACGCTTCGTGAGAATGAGAGAGCAAACCCGAGCGACGGCTTTGGGAGCAAAAGGTCCTCGGGTCGACGTCGACACGGGACGTGTGGACATCAGCCCCAGGGCCTTTTGCTTACCGCGGTGACTTTATTTTTGCCGGCGGTCATCTTCTAGCCCAGACTACAGGCGGCGCCGATTCTTCTGGGTCTCCGCATTTGCTGTGTTTGTCATTCAAGGTGGCATTACTTCATTTGTTTCTCAACTGAGGGGAACCTTTGTTGAGAAAGGAGGGTGGTGGGGGGTGGTATCTAGAGGAGAGGGGTTCCCGCTTATGTGGCGATGACTTGTTCACGTTGGTTCTACCACCAGTGACCAGTGGTGTTAGGTGAAAGAAGAGGGGGCAGGGGTCCGAGCTAGGAGACCTTTGTATTCACAAAAAGACTATTTAACGGTGCTCAGAGAGAGAGGAGGAGGGGTGGGAGTGTAGCGTTGCTGACCGATCGAGGGGTTTGATCTTTTAGCCAGTGAGCCTTGCGCTGGTCAGTGTTGTTTGTTCTATCATCAAAGCCAGGTTACGGTAGCGTGAAGCCTGTTTTCTTTGTCCCCGCTGTGTTCGGACTGTGCCGACTTCGGTTGCTCAAACACACCTAGGGATTTCTGCCCGAGGCCAGGGTTTATTCAAGGAAAGCCACAGCCGTCTTCAAGAGACATAGATTCTCATGAGCCCCTGCGTCCGCAGGGTCCCATGAGAATCTTTGCCTCTTGTCTATGGACATCATTTGTTTTAATCGAACTTTAGTTGCCAAAATTTATATCAGTGCGTCTCAGACGGAAGAATTAGTGGAGGTTTAAGTCAATTACTGGTTACGTTATGAGAAGATTCTTTCTTTGGCTTGTTTGGGTTAGGTGTGGGGGATCAGATTATCTGTGGTGGTTACCAGTTGTTATAGATACGTATGTGACATGCTTGCGTCAATACTGTTTACTGTTTGCGTCAATAACTGTTGGAAATTAGTGATTCGCTGAAGCGAGATTTGGCGTCGCGGACTGAAATTGGGGTGGGGGGCCGGGTGGGAAGGACTTCGCGTCATTGGAATCATCGCGTCAAAAACCGCTAGCGACAGTCAAAGGGTTTATTTTATGTGTATTTGAATCAGCAAGAGATATAGATCCCCATGAGCCCCCGCAACTGAGGGGGCTTATGAGGATTTATACCTCTTGCAGACATTTTATGTGTATTTGAAAATGCGCGCGTGTGTCAGTGCTGTCCGGTTTGTTTTCAGTTTCTGCAAAATACGATAAGAATTTAGTCAGTGTTTGATTATCTGGGCATTTGTCCTAAACATCAAGATAATCATTTACTTCTCTTGAGTAGTCACTAACTAGCCTGTCTCGCATGAGATACAGGTAGTGCCTTACAGTCAGTTAGCAAGCTAATTGGTTTTGCTGGACTAGAAGCGGTTCACAATCAGAATATATGATTTTTATTTAAGCAGATCGGCAGTGTATAGTATAACTGGTAGTTCGCGTATGAGTGAACTTTAGACCCCAGAGTGTTTGAAATTTGAGGAACAACCTACAACCGAACCGTTTTTCTCTCAGTCTTGTCTCTGTCTTTCTTTACTCATTCTTTAGTCAGGTCGTAGTGACCGAAGCGGAAGCCATTTATGGTGAGCGGCAAAACAGTAAAATGTAAGGTCCCCTCGCCGAGGCCTGAAACAGGATATATGTAAGAGAGAGAGAGAGAAATGTGTAGGCCTACACCACCACATTTACTCAGTCTTTTCCTCTAACGAGCGCACACACACTGACAGCCTGCATACGTGTACGGCACACACACACACACACACACACACACACACACACACACACACACACACACACACACACACACACACACATACACACACGCACGCACACACCACAAACTAAGCTGACAAGTAAAGCTTGCACAACTAATTATTATCGTCATCTCCCGCATGGTCCTTCCCTCGAGAGGAGTCTGTTACCGCATCCTATCGCCTTTCTTCATCTCCCGCACTTCAAAATCAATCTTGCCGGCCACACACATTGCAAAGCATTCAGTTCATAATATCAGTCCATCAGTCAACCACTTTTGTTTCCAAGAGGCATAGATACTCATCAGGCCCTTGAGCTGATAGGGGCACCTGTGGATCTATAACTCATGTTAGAAACTCAGCCGCCTCTCTCCGGCTGATTCTAAATCATGTCTCGCTTTCTGGCCACTCAATGCAGTCGTAATAATCAGTCCCAAATCAACCCGTGTCATGTGCAAGAGGCATAGATTCTTATGAGCCCTTGCAGCTGCAGGGGCTCATGAGAATTCATGCGTTTTGTAGGCACAGGTCAACCGCGCCTAATTTAGTTTGCAAGTCACATCCTCTCGCTAACTTGAAAATCAATCTTCCTCTCCACTCGCTGCAGTCGCAGAGCATTCATAATATGATCAGTCCGTCGACCAAATCTCATTCTTGTGCAAGACTGAGGCATAGACTCTCATGAGCCCCTGCAGTGTCAGCACACAAACCACATTACCCACAAACCACATCCTCCCTCAGAATCAATCTTGTGTGCCACTCTCTGCATGGCAGATCGGAATTTCGACATTGATCTCATCGATTTATTAACCAGGGCTCGAAATTAGCGGGGGCCCGGGGCCAAAAACCCGCAAAGTTGATTTCGGGCTCGGAAAGTTGAAAAACGAAGGGCCCGCTTGGCCCGCAAAATAATTCGTCTGCTGCAGCTAGCTCTACTCGGCAGTTTCGTATTTGGGCCAAGGGAAGCAACCCACACCGGTGCCCTCACTCACAGTAATAGTATTGTGTTCTTTCTTTTGTTTTTTTGTTATTGTATTTTTAGTTTACTTCTGTTAACTCAAGTGCACATAAGTGTAATATGAATAGATGATTGAAAAAAAAAAAGAAAAGGCAAAATCTGTTTGTTTCACTTTAGTTTATCAGGAAGAGTACTGTTAAGTTTAGTTCCCTTTCATGGTTTTGTTTTGAACTTGTGCATCGAGGTCAGATTTTTTGTTAGGTTACTCATATTAAAAATTTAATGATGTGTATTGTGCAATACTCAGTCACAAAACTGAAAAGTATTATACAAGAGACTCACTTGATTTTTTTATATTTTGTTTAATGGCCATTTCAGGCTCACTAGTCACTGGAATATGTGTGTCACTGAATGTGTGTGTGTGTTTTTTTTCCCCTTTTTTGTTGGTAATGTTTGAAAGTGAAAGAAAAGGCAAATAAAAATGACATCACTCAGCAAAATTGGAAATTCAATTGTTTTTATTTTAGATTATCAGACAAATTGTACTTTCTACTTATTATATTGTCAATAATTCTTTTGTTTTTTGTTTGCATTATTTTTCAAAGTTGGGCCCCGAAAGTTGCTTGTGGGCCCTCAAATTTTTCAATCAAGGGGCCCGGTGGCCCCCAAAGAAAAAAGTTAATTTCTAGCCCTGTTAACAATAACACTTCTCCTGCTTGCACGAAACGACAAACCTCCTCCATCGGCAGGATGCTTTGATTCTCATTAGCTCCTGCAGATTTATTGCTCGTGAGAATATATAATGCATCTTTCTGGTTGGAATCCTTTAAACAAAAAAAAAAAAGAATGCTTATCAGTTTAGTGTCATAGACTAGTATCTGATTTTCACTTAGACCGAGGAGGCCATTAATATTATTTTTGTGTTCTCTTGCGTCCTAGGACTGTTTGCAAACAGCCCCAAGCGCTATGAATCAACACATGTGGATCACCACACAACATGTGGCATCAATGTCAAGTTAGCGAAGTCACAGTGAACAGTCGTGAATGACGTTACAATATGCTGAATACATCCTTTCTGCGGTTTATTGAATAATCACTGACGGACAGAACTAAACCAGGAAATGTCATTAGGGAGTCCGGTGAATTTTTTTTTTAAAAAATGGAATACATTGCTGAATAGTTTATCCAGATAGGTGTTTGCCCTTTTGATGACAAGAATGCGGTATACTTGACGCTGAAATGTGTACTTTGTATTCTGAGGGGCCAAAGAAATGCGACATTTTTGGAATCATTGGAAACACTTTAGTGTTTCCGATGATTAAAAAATGTCACATTTGTTTTGCTTCTCAGTTTATATAATGGGTGTGCTGTTGTAATGTCGCGACCGTCATACGTTAAAGTATTTTTATATTTCCTAGGAGTCCACCATTGCATAGATCGCTATCTTTGTTCCCTATTGTTGTTGTCACCGCAGTAAGTCAGCACGAGGACGGTCGATTTCCGTTTTAACCCATTGACTGCTACTGACGATACCGATCGGCGGAAAAGACGCCTTTTACGCGTCTTCAGTTTCCGCCGAACGGTATCGTCAGTTGCAGTCGAGGAGTTAATTTGAACGACGAGAACTTCAGTGAGAGCTAAATCCACGACTCTGAATTGCACAATGTGTTCAATGGAGTTTGAATCCCTAGCATTGAGTTTCCTGAAATTATCGGCTCGGAACACGGCAACGCATCGTGTAATGTAAGCCAGCGTGACAAGAGATGGGGGTGGTCTGACACGGATACCCTTTCAATGTCGGGTGGCAGCTATAATGGTCATGGCCAGTCCATTATTATAGCATAATGCTGAAAGTGACATCGTGTGAAGGAATGCAACAAACTCGCCATCACACATAGACTGGCTCTTTCTCTGTCTGAGGAATGCGCAGGTAAATGAAAACGTCAAATCTAATGCTCGTGTTTGTCAACTCGGCTACCTGAACCTTTGAGGGTCTGTGTCTAGTACCGGATGGCTGCTGAACTGTCCATACAAGACTCATAAGCTTATGTTCAGCTCCCTTTTCAGAGGTCTGATTAGAGATGTTTGACTCCTTTGGCAAAATGAGTAGTAATCTTGGGACAATATCTTTGTGTAGTTATGTCCGGTTGCCTTCCAGAATACACCGCGTTAACCGGACGTGTTCTAGCCACTGAGTAATATAATATAATATAATACGACTAAAACCCTGTGGACAAACGGGTATCACTATCGTTTCGTCCATGTCCGTCCGTGACAGCTGGCACCCGTTATTTACTGAACTTCCTGCCTCGTGGCTGCCCCACCCTCATTCTATTACTATGTACGGCCCTCCAGTCATAGCTCTCAGCGTAAATCCATTTGGTCCTTGGAACGGCAAGAGGCACATTGACGTGAGTGACAGCAAGAGGAGGCTCATGAGACTATTGCCTCTCCCTCGTTGTGATCGACTCCTGTGTAGGCTTCACACCCCTCTGGCCATAGGGCTCTGTCTAGGATGGAAAGGGGAGAGGTAGAGCAGACAATATTTGCAGTCTGTCTCAGGGTCACGGAAACTTGTTGTGTTCACCTTTCAAGGGGCTAGGCTGGTGATTCTGAGCTGACAGTCAGGTTGGAGAGCGGGCTTGTCTCGCCCTGATTTTCGAATTCGCTATGAACTGCAAGAGTTGACCACTTCATCTGAAAAAAGTTCCTTTCAAGTTAAACTCCGATCTGTATGCTTAAGTACTTTCTGATGCCTGTCTCTTAGCTTTTTGATGATGCATTCAGTTTAACCCCTTCACTGCCGGTGATCACGGATTTTGCGTCGGAAACCACTTGCACACTGATAAACTTTCGCGTAAAGAACACAAACTAAGTGGCATAACGAAATAGGCATAAAGAACATAAGACCAACAAGACACATAAATCCTCATGAGCCTCAGTGACTGCGGGGGCTCATGAAGATTTACTGTCTCTTGCGGCAGCTGCCGGGTAGCGATCGCCTTGCCCCGGTAGTTAAGGGGTTAAGCAGCTGTACCTGTTTTACTCTTTGGGCATGCTGTACATAATCCCATCACCAAATCCTGACCTGAGGGCAATGGCTTTCACTCATTCGCATTATACACGTCATTTATGTCCTCTGGGAGCGTATGACAGACGATCTGATCTTTGACGATAACATTGTTCTCTAGTTAGACGCCTGTTTGTGTGCTGTAGTATTGTTTTTCGCTAGGACTGACTCATAATATATTGTTGTAGCTTTTACTTATCACTGATTTGCAGTGCGGACGTTACTCGGCATTGAGGTCAGATGGTACCTTTCCATTGTGAGCCTTGAAATTGAAAATTTCCGCGCTTTTATTTATAGTCTGTACGCCGTGTAACCGCCGTGTTCAAGTTAACATTTTGCATGTGTCGGTAGCAAGTTATTGTCGCGATCATGATGATTCCTACAGGAATTCAAGATGACTTCAGTTATTGTTGCTGTGATAGAAAATAATCATACACAGCAAAACTTGTCTTGCCACAGCAGGTGCTGCTCACATTCACTCACTCGCTCATTCCACATATTGCATTAACAGAGCTACAAAATGGACAATGACTCGGGACGGGTGAAGCCCCACGCCATTCATCTAATGGCCAGCGCCAGTGGCCTCATCCCGACCCGAACCTCCCTAACAAAAACAGAATGCTACGACAGCCCTATGTCTCCTAAACACAATAGTATATATATGCTCTTTAGTTAAAGTCCTACTTGACCAAATCTAGTACATAAAAATACAAGTTAACAACAGGAACAAATTACCGTCGAAAGAAAAATAATCTCCGATCTAGGCTACATAAAACAACGGTCAAAGCTGCGCCTTATGGAGGCCCGTCGCTATAGTACAGAGGGCACCGCACCAACAAAGTCCGTCAATATCATTTATAACACATACTGTCATGATGGTAACATTCATGAGTCAGTCATTATAATTAAATAAAACCAGCTCCCCCACAGTCATATTCACTGGCACAGGATCATCGCGAGAGAGCCCGCTATCGACACAAAAAGGGTTAAATCAGAAACCAATATATTTTGTATACCTTGAAATGCCGTAAAGCCTTGCCATTTTTTGTTTTGTTTTGTTTGTTTGTTCTGGCTTTTAAGTTTTATTCGCCTAGTCCTACAGTCCTAGTTTTGTAATCCCCTAACTGTTCCCTTCTACTACTAGGTCGGTGTAAGTGACATATTCTCCTGAACCACGCGTATGCTGGACATCTTGCTGACAGAGATAGGCCTTATTTAAATCTTCTAACGGAGGAGATGGTAAGACTTGAAATCAACATTTTAGCACACTAAGCCCTAAGGGAAACAATCGCAACTTTTGGAGTTGTCGGCCTCTGAACTGAGACTGCATATCAGTACAGAAGACAGATCGACCATGATAGTTCAAGGGTGGTGCTAGAGTAGCTTGGCGCCTAGAGTAGAGGCGCCAAGCTATTCTGACACCACCCTTGAACTATCATGGTTGATAAACTCTCTAAACTCTCTTGTAGTGAGAAGGTTGAGCAGTTTAAAGCACGCCGACCTTACTGTGAAAATTGACCTCTAAATGACCACAACTATTCTGAAGGGATAAAACTCATAACAGCGAATGCCCAAATTACTTGCTCTTGCTTAATAAATATGCGGCAGGAAAGGAAGGGTTGGGTTCATTTAAAGTTAATTTTTTTCAGGTAAAAAGTCGTAGTATGTTAGACGCTCTTTAAAGTACCATTAGGCATTACGCATAAATCTGAAGACACGTTTCGGCACCATTAAGTCTTGTCGACACACCTCATGAACTTTAACAGCAGTTTGGACAGGCAGCAACAACACATGTATGCGTAATAGCACTTATTTATTCTGTGCAGCCATTTGCATTTCAAACTATTTTTAGCTGTTTTTCGTACTGATAGCTCTGCATTAAATTTTATAGAACGGAGTGGAGTCATTGTCAGGTTGCATGATATTAAGACGACGTGTGCTGGACTGGATTGTCCTGTGTCTAAATGAACCATAACTAGACCTGTGCGTAGCGTTCGTAACCGTTTGTTACAGAGAGTGTGTATCTTTGAACAGTTACGGCGGTAGTGGACCTTTAAGGGAGCCAAAATATTGTGTCTGAGTGTGCTTGTTCTGACATTGATAGATTCAGTGTCCTCGCAAGATCTTATCAACTCGATCATAATCGTGTCACACAGTATGTTCCGCCAGGGGCCATTGATTCTGATTTAATGTAATTCAAAGTGTAATCAATGTGCTGCAGGGTTTAATTATCATGTTACCGGCCGACCAGATGAGACATATAACCCGCAAAGTGAGAGCTGAGCGGCCGCACAAATGTCCCCGATGTGCATGCAGCCTGTCCCTGATTGTCCCATCCCGGGCCGACGTCGGCGGCAGTGGGCCCGCGCACAGCCGTGCGCGGGCCCACTGCGGCCTACGTCGCCCCGAAGACCTTTACTTACTGGAATC
The DNA here is from genome assembly GCA_036245525.1 of Semisulcospira habei. Lineage (NCBI taxonomy): Eukaryota > Metazoa > Mollusca > Gastropoda > Semisulcospiridae > Semisulcospira > Semisulcospira habei. The sequence goes on from BTPG01000006.1 coordinate 152,867,610, forward strand.
TACCTACATCGTTTATCTCAGATTGAGGCAATCGTCGGTTTTTTTTTCAAAATTTATGTCTGAAATAAACATGAAAGAGGTCAGCGAGAGACGTCCGTCCGGCTCGGGGGAGGGGGTGGGGGGTGGTGGAAGGGGGGGGGGAGGGGAGGGGGGGGGGAAGGTGGGGGGAGGGGAGGGGGGGACTTAAACCTGTGCCCGAAACCTTTTCGTTTCACATGAATTTAAAAATACAATTTATGTGACTCATTCATTGATACTGTGCATTTCCAATCAGCCCGAGACAGTACGGTATTATCCTACACCAAATCAGTGATTCTGCTTGTCAGACTTGAGGGGCCCCCCAGGGCTCGCTGAATGGCTATTGGACGGTTTTAGCGGAAAGACGAGACAGCCTCAGGCATAACCCTTATCATTTGGAATACAACAGCGTGTAAAATAAGTTTGACTAAAATAGTTCAAGGGTAGTGCCAGAATAGCTTCTGGCACTACCCATGAATTAAAGCCATCGGTCTATATCCTTATCTGTAATGTAGCAGTGTACAAATTTGAAGCTTTTAGCCTCAGTATGATATGGGTTAACCTGAAAATAACCCGCTCAATTTGAGGAGGTGTTTGAACCGATAACTGGTCAACAAGAGCCACTTCGACCGCAGGGACTCATGAATCTGTGTCTCTGGCAGATGAAATAGTAGGAACGGGAGGAATAAGCATGTATATTGCACAACGAGGACCATTGTGCGGCATAACTCGGTGCCAGAATTCTGTCGCAGTGCACGAGGATTCACATGAGCCCGTGCAGTTGCAGGGACTCATGGAAATGTATGCACGTCGAAGTTCCGGAACGTTCTAATTACTAACCACGTTGATCTCAGATGGAGGTAGGTAATCGTCGCGTGTCCAATGTGCTTGACTGAGTATTAGACCTCATTGGCGAGTTTCGCGGTCTGTCGCTAGTGATCGGAGGGGAGAAGGGGTGGGGGGGACACTTCTTCGCACTGTTCAGTCACAGTATCCGCTTTGTTTCGATAGACTTGTGGTTTTAGTGAGCAACACCAGCTGGACTGCGTCCATAACATAGGGCTGACGATTGGGCGTATAGTCATAGATGTCACTGAAATAAACTGGCATATTATACTGGCATAGTCTCCGTACCCATTTCATCCTGAAGCTGATTTTGTAAAATGAAAAGGTTTCATTTTCGCCAGTAAAAATTAGTAAAATTGTTCGACAGGTAATGCAGGTTTCTCCTAAAAAGTCTTTTGTCTTGTAAATTTTCCCGAATTTCATCAGGTGAGTTTGTTCTACATTGGCATTGCAAGCTCGAGGGAACTACATTAGGGAGGGATAGCTTATTGATATCCTTTAAGCAGCACACACAGTAAGCGATGGAAAAGGTAGTGGGGCAATGGTTTTGCGATAGTGGTTGACGTTGTTGGAACAAGGCAGTCAGAGGCAGCCATTAAAAGCAACAACCCTTGTGCGAGACATTCTGCAAAACGCAGCAAGTCCATTTTTGTGAAAAAAGAGATTTTCATTGTATTACAATGACAATCTAGCTTTTCACAAAAATGGACATGCTGTCATTTGCTTTTAATATGGCAGCATTGTTCACGCTTCGCGTTACCTTTTTTTCCCCACATACATACATGATAATGACCAGTAAAATATTTGTCATTTTTTCTTAAAATCGAAAGATAACATCAACAATTGTAAAACCATTGACGTTCAGAAAATGCGCAACCAGTTGACACGCATTCTGAACAGCACACTGGTTGCCCCCCTCGGTACGCTGTCAGCGGTAGCGAATCAGTGGTGACAACCAGTGTCTCCGAACAGTGACGGCTTTTGCCTGGCGGCACCTGCTGTATTTTAGTAATAAAATACATGCACTGAACATACAAATTATACTTCACCGCATGGTTTAATCTTTATTCGTTCAAGCGTATACTGCAATTACTCGCTACACTCATTACCACCTTGCCTAAAGGGCAAACGGGCCTTGTTCTATAGACGTTTTAGGTACACACAAATTATCTGTTAATATCAAATCTGTCCTGTTTTAGTATTGTGCATGGGGCCTTCGCAATGAAAGATCGGTTCGCACACTCGCCCAGCGAATGTTCCACCTAACTGCAAGAGGCATAGATCCTTATGCAATTGCAGGGGCTCATAAGGATCTATGCCTCTTGCTGAAACAGTTTTGACCTGAATTGCTTCTGTGTTCCTAAAGTGAAGGAGGCCATTTTTTCTGTAGGAAAATGTGCGATGTGTAAAGTCATGTCTGCTCCCTCACAGTTCACGTCGTGTACGCAAGTACTTTTTTAAAGTCATGTCTGCTCCCTCACAGTTCACGTCGTGTACGCAAGTACTTTTTTAAAGTCATGTCTGCTCCCTCACAGTTCACTTCGTGTACGCAAGTATACTGTACGATTGTAAAGCCATGTCTGCTCCCTCACAGTTCACGTCGCGGTGTACGCAAGTATACTGTACGATTGTAAAGTCATGTCTGCTCCCTCACAGTTCACGTCGCGGTGTACGCAAGTATACTGTGCGATGTGTAAAGTCATGTCTGCTCCCTCACAGTTCACGTCGTGTACGCAAGTATACTGTACGAGTTTGTTTTGTTTGAGAGTTAGGTAATTTTCTTGAAGAGCTTGATTGATTAATATGTCATTCAGCTGATTGTGATATATATGAAAGGCTCAGTCTTAAGCTGATTTTCGATTTTAACATAATAATCAAATGCAACTGTAGAGCTCTTTGCCTCAGTGTCCATAAGGGCGTGCACGAACGTTTTTCCCCCAGGGGAATCAGTTATTGCTACGGTGAACAGTCTGTCAGTTTTTTTGAATTTTATATTTAACAGCAGAAATCACGAATGTGTCCCGAAATTGGAACTTTAGCCGCTTCAGTGCCGATAAAAAAATGCACAGCACCCGACTGCGCATGGATTCGAAATGGTGTCAGCAAGAGGCATAGATCCTCATGAGCCCCCGCAGTTGCGGGGGCTCATGAGGATCTAAGCCTCTTGCTGACACCATTTCGAATCCATATTCCTAGGGCATCTAGGTTTCTTATCAGTGTTGAAATAACGAAGTCGCAGAAACACAGTCTGTGGCAGCTGACACAGAACGGGTTAGACAGAGACATTTTTCTGTGTATATTGAGAAGGTTTTCAGCCCATCGCTGTAAGCGATCAATTGTTATAGAATTTCAGGAACCTCTGCACATTCATTCAGGAATCGACCACAGGCACGAGACGTACGTATACAGTTCCTCGTCAGAGAAGGTCATCAGGGGCTACAATCCCAGGGCTTTAAGTTAAATATCGGGTGGGTGGAGCCATCCTTCGCGGGTATCCACCCGGATAACAACATCCCAGTGGGGCATCTTTATTTTGGGGCGTAGGTCTCAGGCCACATGTGCCAATTACATCGATCCTATTTTCGCGACACTGGAAATTACACGTCCGCGGCCCATTTTGTGGCTTGTAGACTCGTGGAAAGTTTAGGTACCTATAATTGGAAAAGGTCTGTCCTGTAAAGGCAAGAGACAGCAAGTCCATTTCTGTAAAAAGCGATTACGCCATTGTATTACAATGAAAATCTCGCTTTTGACATAAATGGACTATTACAATGAAAATCTCGCTTTTGACATAAATGGACTTGCTGTCTTTTGCTTTGACAGGAAAAAGTCTGCTCTGTGGTGGAAAAAGACAGCAAGTGTACTTTTGTGAAAAGCGAGATCTTCACTGTATTTTAATGAAAATCTCGCTTTTCACAAAAATGGCTTTACTTTTTTGCCCATTTAGCCCTGACACACTACAAGATGTGGTTTGACTTTGTTAGTTCAAGGGTGGTGCCAGAATAGATATGCTCCTACGAACAATGATAGTTCAATGGTGGTTTCAGAATAGTTTGGCGCTTGTAGGCGCCAAGCTATCGTTCTGGCACCACACTTGAACTACTATTGTCCGTCTGTATCATGACTAATAATGTAGCCTTCGGAGATCAACTCCTAAAACTGGGAATTTCAGCAAGACGGTTTTATGATAACCCATTGGCTGATACTCTGACCTTATTCGGCAGAAAAGACACCTCTTTCCGCCGAACAGTGTCGGTAGCAGTCAGTAGCCGGTGAAATAAAATTTGCTTTGGTCGCAACGACGCCGGCGTTTCGGGGCCAACAATTGTAGACATGTGCGTGGAAAGCATAGTACCAAAGACAATGTATGATATATTGTCTTTGATAATACTTGCAAGAAATATTGAAACTGTTTAAATGGAAAACATGAGCTTTGCCCTTAGTGCTGCGTTGCGGCCAAAAGATCGTGAAAGGTGTTTAATTGTCGGCTACCGACATTCTGTAGGAACTGTGTTGTTTGGTTTAAACAGCTTTATCTGTATCATTGACAAAGACGAAGAGAACATTTGAAATCCAGAACACAACAAAACCAGAAGCTGCGTCTGACTAGAGTGCAGTGCCATGATACAGCTGAATACTTCACGCTGGGAAAGGTGTTCTGGTAACAGAGCCAAAGCAGTCGCGATACACTTCATTAACTAAGTCCTCTCACATGCCGAACCAAAATATAATTTCCATTACCTCATAGCTCACAACGTATAAATAGATAAGACTTGACTTTCGATTTCAGAGTTTTATCAGTCGGTCCCAAGCCTCCGACATGTATGTAAGGATTTTAAAGTTTAGGCTAAATACTGCGACTTTGGTGTCACCTATCGCGGTATCAGCCCCCACTGTCAGATGAGTCTTTAGCAATGTCAGCATGACTCGTAATGAAATCACACTCTGGAAAAAAATGCCATTGAACCCTGAAGTCCAATTTTGGGAGATATGCCTTCTGAAGATGTCATTCGTGTATGCCAGTTCAAGACTGAGATAGTGCGACCGTGACAGTTCAAGGGAGGTGTCAGAATTAACATGGCGCCTTGAGGCGCCAAGCTATTCTGACGCCACCCTTGAATTGTCATGGTCGATTCGTCTCCTGTTGTAATTTCTGGACTAAATGGGTTACACGTGGCAGCTGTCGGAATGAAGCACCGGTCCCCACCCATACGATATCCTCCGATGGAATACTTTGTAAACGGTGTCGACTGCCAAAAGAGTGGTATAGATTTTCATAAGGCCTTTCATCTGTTGGACTGTAAGAGGCTCGTAAGAATCTGCGTCTTTTGCAGATCTGTGGAGGGAGCTAAACGAGTGAATAGAAAATCTAGGCCTTACTACGCGTATTGTATATATAGGTCCCCCACAAATAAGGTGAGTCACAGGGGAAGTGTGAAGGCGTGTTGACCGTCCAGAGATTCCAGCGGCTAATAACGGTTTTATCTGCCAGCCCCGGCCTTGTATCTATTCCTCTGAGATTATGCCCCCAATAACCAAGTCTTGTAGAGAAGTACAGGATTTAAAAAGGCCCGACAAGAGGCATATACCCTCATGAACCCCCGGATTACGCGGGGGCTCATGAGGATCGATGCATCTTGCATCATTGTATAGGAAAGGAGTATCCTTTGTATCTTGTGTCGTATGAGATCGAGGGTCCAGTTACCTAGTCCTCCACAGAGAAAAATCTTGATTTAAATGGAGCCATCAATGGGCGGAAATCCTCATAAGCCCACATTGTGCGGGGGCTCGTGAGGATCGATGCCTCTTTTGTGCTATTTCTGCAGGAGTGTCAAGACTCTCGACCTGACAGGTCGTCTTTTGTGGACGTGTCTTACAATCTGGGTTTGGCCTAATCGCCTGCATGTATTGTACAAATGCTGTGTACGGATACTATAGATCTGCTGGCATTTTTTGGGTAGGTATCGTATCACGCATGTTTGTTGTAGGTGAACGGCAATGGATAAATGATTAGCATAGGAGAAAAAGGACATTTGTTAGTGGTTATCCTCCACCTGTGTAAGCTGTAGAGTTTTTAGTCGGATGAAATAGAAATTATAGACTGGTGAGACACATTGTGCGAGAAGACGGATATTTTTAAAAATTGTTTTTTTAATTTTTTTTTTTTTTTAATTTTTTGGCTGGCGTGAATTTAGCTCAGAAGCGTTTTGGCAAAAATTCTCAAATTTTATAGTTGTCCTCTGTCGACTACATTATAGTTCAGATGATAGATGGACCACAACAATTTCAAGGAGGGGTGTCAGAATAGCTTGGCGCCTGTAGGCGCCTAGCTATTCTGGCACCACCCTTGAACTATCATGGTCGATCCACAGACAGTATACTTCGGATATAAAAAGTGCACGGGACCCAAACTTTTATTGTTAATGTGTGTGTCCGAAGTTGCTAGAAACGAAGTAATTTGTGTGTGGTTGGGACCTCTGAATTGCTATAATTTGTTATATCCAAAAGTAGTTATATATCAGACCGTATTGTAAGAGAGGTCGACTGTACTTGTGTCTTGTGGTAAGGTGGCAGGGCAGAGCGTGTTAAGCGGCAGTGGCTGTCAAATAAAGATGGAGATGGGGGCGTGAGCCTTTGAGCTGACTGACCGGTCTGTCTTGTCCTTGGCTATCAAGTTTGATGTGTGGAGGCTTCTGGTTTGATAATGTACCTGCGTACATTTATAGATTATACGAGATATCGTCATCCAGAGAAGTGTTACTTCATAAATTACAGGTTATGGCCTTCCAGCGTAATCTGTATTTATTACTTCCGCGTGACTCTAGGCTTAGTCAAGACTCTGAGCCCGCCTGTGAAGCTCGAGGGTATCACTGATGTTGTCGATCTTGTGGTGTACGACAGCTTCGTTGTTGCTAAAAAATAAAGACTTACGTTTAACTTTTCTTGGTCAGAATGCTATGAGGGTTCTAAAGCTTAAAATTACCCCCCTCAATGCATGCAGGCACCGGTGCTGTTTACATTACCGATGGTTGCATGCACAAGTGTGTATGTGTGTGGGGGGGGAGGGAGGGGGGTGTGGTAATAGGTTAGTTAATGGAATTTTAACTTCTGCAACTGCTCCTGATTGGGACTCTGCTGATTTAGCAAAGATATAGTCTTAACCCATTACATCCTGAGACTGATTCTTTTTGCTTATTGTCCTAAGAACGTTACATTACAGATTAGGAGATAGATCCACCATTTAAGTTCAAGGGTGTTGCCAGAATAGCTTGGCGCCTCAGGCGCCAAGCTATTCTGGCACCACCCTTGAAATATCATAGTCAAATTAACTTCAGGTAGTAGTGTATCAGGATGAAAAGGGTTAATGTACGCCCACGCCAGATCGCTATGTTCGCAAGCCGTCAAGCCAGAAGTCCTTCAATGAAGGGGATGAGAGGGAGCTTATCAGCCAAGACTTGCTTGTCCACGTCACCGAGGACTGATGTGTGGGGCTTTGATGGGTCCGTACAGTTCGGGGACTATCGCTTTCAGTATAGAAAGGGCGCAGATTACAATGCCAATGAAACATGCTTAATTTTTGTGCGAAGAGTGTGTTGATCTGGGTCTGTAGAGTAAGAAATTGTCAACGTATGCCAGTTTTGTGTTCGTTTATCGTGCAATTTGCAGCCATACGCACACATGGTTTTCGATAAGTTTATCTCGTCTGATAGTATTACCAATGTGAATTAATCATGCCCGTCTTTACCAGCAAGAGGCATAGATTCTCATGAGTCCCTGCATCCGCAGGAGCTCATAAGAATATATATGCTTCTTGCAGATTGAAAACTGGACGAGGGCGTGGAGGGTCATCTAGGATGGTGACGTAGGCATGACGGCCTAACCGCACCGCCCAACGATCTGATCCCGTCAGAAGAATGAGCTCCATTTGCCGCGATTTATTGGCGGCTATATCGGGTATGATCCGATTTATTCCTTCATCTCGCGAGCACAGATGTGAGTGAAAACTGTCTCTAGCAAGAGACATAGATTCTCATGAGTCCCTGCAGTCGCAGGGCTCACGAGAATCTATGCATCTTGCAGCTGGAAGGGATCCCGAGGCTCGGTTATATCAGGCTACGTATGATCCTATAAAGGCGGTCAAATACTGCACTGAGTACACTGGTCTCAGTTTTTGTGAGCAAATTTATAATCATCTTTATCTCTCCAAATTCCGACGGCAAACCATGTAACGATCCCCATGTCTAGACTTACTTTACTCTCCGTGCTAAGCGTCGTATTCAGGCGGACATTTATAATGCGATGCCCCTCAGTCGTCTCAGTCTTTCACACGACAGTGTAGACTCGCATAACCCTCATAATAATCGCATAACCCTCATAATAATTCGCATAACAGAATGGCTTCGCCTAATGGTACAGATGTCCTTCATTGTTTTACGTCAACCTGAATGTATATTGTCGAGCAAAGGAAATGCAACACCATCGAAATCATCGGAAACACTGAAGTGCTTCCGATGGTTCCGATGATGTCGCATTTCTTCTGCTCGTCAGTATACTGTCCTAGAAGTTCGTGCGCGGAAGACTGAACATTTAAGACAGCGAAGTCGGTTTTTGTGTGTGACAGGATCCTGGGGCACATCATGGACGGTGTAGTTTTAAACATACGCAGTGGGCTGCAATTCTAATAGACAGTAAAAGCAACAAGATGGGATGAACCATAACCCACAAAGTCCCTGGCATATGATAGCTGTCCTCGCTTTCAGTGGTCTTTACCTTTTGTCTTTGACCTGATTCTGATGTTGAATTACCTCCTATTGAAAAAGTTTCGCAGATCTGCCAATGCGTCAGTCAGTTCTATAAGGGGCGCAGGACATACACGTCATTGATTTGTCAAACGTCATTTGTCATGACGTAAGTTTCAGTTTTTAACGTAATTTTATATTTTACATGATATGAGTTTCACTTTCGCTTCATAGGTTTGAGAAAATGGTGACAAAACTAGAACTTCACGGTACAATTTCAGTCTTGCTATAATTTGTGTGAAAGCAGGTTGACTTTGCCTAGCTATATGATATACTAAGTGCACGAGTCACCTGCAAGCTCTTCTGAAAGCGCGTCGATGTGCGTGTTAGTGCGTGCGCGGGCGCGCTCCAAACATCTCCAAAAGGCATAGATCGTCATGCGCCTGGAGGGCGCATGAGGATCTATTCCTCCTGGAGATGCGCGATGTGTTTTGTGTGTGCGAGAGAGAGAGAGAGAGAGAGAGAGAGAGAGAGAGAGAGAGAGAGAGAGAGAGAGAGAGAGAGAGAGAGAGAGAGAGAGAATGACGTCATATTTAGAGTATTATGTCAGTGTCTGCGTGGTGACGAAGTTGCCTCTTTTACGTAACCGCCACTGTCTGACTTTCTCTAGAAGTAAAGGTTTTTTAGTGTTTTAATTCTTTTCTGAAAAGAATTATTTTTACTAAAGAAGTTGAAAGGATACAAAGATGGCTAACGAACTCGTCCAATTTTTTTGTCCAAACTATCTATATTGACAAAAATTACGGACTCAATCTGGGTCAACCGACTTCCTATAAACGCTTGTTTATGTCTTCAATGAGACATTCAATTACAATATGCTCGGAGGCTGTCTTGGCCACCCACTTAACAAAGTATTTCGCCAAGTTTCAAGCATGTGTGTACAGAAATATCATAGATTCTCTTGTTTACATACATACGCACACACATACATACGCACATACATACATATATATACGCACATACGGCGCTTCGCGACAAATGTACGTTTATCAGCGAGGTTAGCGTAACTAGACATGGCGTAATTTTTATCTTGTTACTTCAAGTGTTAGAAGTTTAGCCTGCCCGCCTTTGGCATCATGGACATGCTATTTATAGAAGGGACTTTTTAGGACGGGTCGCGGTGGGGCGAAGAACTTAAAAAGGAGCCTTTTAACGCAGTCTCTGCCAATAGAACCTTGTCAATACGGTTGCTAGGCCTCTCCATGGTGGGCCTATCATATTACCTTTACAACTATGCGCAAGCGTGTCGTGGTAGGGCATCGGCAATACGGTCGCTGTGCAGTATGTTTGGAAAACGATATGAAAAGCAATTTGTTATGAAAAACGTTGCAGCGTTACCCTCTTGACCCCTTGACTGGTACTCACGATAACGCCGCTCGGCGGAAAAGACGCGTAACTACGTCACTATCTAACTACGTAACTACGCGTCTTTTCCGCCGAGCAGTAGTCGGCAGTAGCTTTCAAGAGGTTACGGCTGAAATCGAACTTATCCAAACTAGGCTTACTTGTGTCATCTGAAACACAAGGCGATAAGACCGTCAGCAGTAGAAATTTACCCTCGGCGCACCGAGGCCATCAACCTGCAGTAGACATAGATCCTAACGGGCCCCCGGAGCCGTAGGGGGGCTCATTGTAATTTACATCTTTTTGTTTAACGTATTTTCGTCTTTAAAAGTTTCAAAAGACGCAGGTTCCCAAATTACGATAGTTCTGCCGGGTCAGGTAAAAAAACAAGAAAAAATATTTTTAAAAGTCTCTTCTCATACTGTCACGGACGCCGCCTGCCGTTTCCGCCATGCGTCCTTTCACTTGCGTTGAAAGGCTCTTTTGTGGTCGTGAATGCTTTATGAGCAAACCCGTTTTCGATATTAAGCCTGTGTTTGCTTATAAATGGGGCAGGTCCCGCCAAGCTATATAGCACCCGAAGAGAGCTAGGGCACACTTTTCCGTCGCCTGCAAGAGGTATAGATTTTCATGAGCCCCTGCATCCGCACTGAGGGGCTTTTGAAAATCTATGCCTCTTGTCTGATTTTCGTGTCACTAGCACTACTCATACGAAGATAGTTAATGAGGTTTGTGACTGTACCCGAGGACAGAAAACGGGTGGGGCGTGTTGCGCGGAGGTACGGGCAGACACTCGGTAGACACCCGCTTTTTCCGCACATAAAATCACTCCTCCTTTCAAACTCGTGCCATCGTCAGTATAAGCACTTGTAGAGTATACGTGGATACAACAGCAAAGCACGCCCGATGAAACTTGAGACCTGGCAGAGTTACTTAAGAGCCCTTTAGGCTGCAAGGACTCGGCAGGATCTTTAGATAAATGTTCCTCGTTTGTCGGGGACCATCGGGTAAGATACTTAAAGTAGCGCCCCCGGCCGCGTGGACCCGTGTAGTGTTGAACAAATCTTGAGGTGAGGCGAGAACCCTTTTACGTAGCGTCACGAACCTGGGAGATCTCTGCCCCAGGAAGGCGAAAGACAGCAAGTCCAGTTTGTGAAAAGGGAGATTTTCATTGTATTACATTAAAAATCTCGCTGTTCACAAAAATTGACTTGCTGTATTTTGCTGAACAGGGCCGAGCGCATCGTATTCATCGTCTGAAGTCCTTGGCCCAGACTATCAGTCCCCTCTGTTCAAGGAACATCTGCAGGGGTAACAGTCCAGTGTGGTCAACAAGAAGCATAGAGTCAAATTGTCGTTGCCGCTGTAAGTGGACCTTGACAGTATGTGGATCATGCACATATGGCGGGGGTGGTCGGGGGGGGGGGGGGGGGGGCTTGGATGACTTTTCGTCGAACTGCAAGAGGCATAGATTTTCATGAGCCCCTGCATTAGCAGGGGCTCATGAAAATCTATGCCTCTTGCCTGATTTTCGGGTCACTAGCACTACTCATACGAAGATAGATAGTGACGTACAACGTCTTGGTTTTGGACAGCAGGATGCTTCAAAGTCTCTGCCGCTGAAGAGACTCGTGAGAATCTATGATTCTTGCGCATAATGAGAGATGCTGTTGGAAGACTGCTTCTTCGTGGACGTTAAACTCTTCACGTGTATCTGTGAGTTGTTTACGCTCGTGATCATGAGAGGGTCCATTCAGCGTCAGAAACTGTGAAGCAGTTTATCATAGACATACTTTTACGCTTATTTTTTTATTCCACACAGTTTACTATCTAGGATCAGTTTCAAATCCATTTTAATGTAGGCCCCTACACGTTGCAGAAAATAGATTGAGTATACTAGCTGCCATTGATGTGCTAATGCCGACATGTTGGCCCAAGAAGCGAAAGATTTGCGTGTGTTTTTAAATACTGTGCACTGCACTAAGGTGCGAACTGCCTGGGGAACCCGAGCTTTTATTTTGCAATTTCTATAGCGTGTTGCAAACATTTTCACTGTCTTTGCCCAGCAAGCACATGGACCTCGAGCCGATGTCGGCCGCAGTGGGCCCGCACACAGCCATACGCCGGCCGAGGACAACATAGGGCCAGTTGCATAAGTGAGCTTAGTCCTGCGCCAGCCACTAAGCAAGGTGCTCCGCTAGCAGAGCACCTTGCTAAGTGGCTGGCGCAGGACAAAGCTCACTCATGCAACTGGCCCCATGTGCTTACTGCTCGCTCTTTAGTGCTTTCAAGTTATTGTACCTTTTTCTCAGTATCGGTGCAGCCTTTTTTTTTTTTTATGAGATGGGGTTTGTAAGTAGAAAACACAATAGTGTATGCCTTCCAACCTGACGGTGAATAGCGTGCCATAAAAGGGGCTGGCGTGTGCGCAGATTTGATAAAACATTTGATCTGGCTCGGGTCTTAAGCTTCGCCACCGTACACGTTTCTCTCTCAGGTCAGCGACACGTGACATAATGCGCGTGTATATTTTCCTGCCCCAACACACATTGTGAACGCTGCCGTTAATTAGCAAAAGCCAGTATATATCCGTTTTTGAGAAAAGCGAGATTTGTTATTGTTACACACTGAAAACCTCGCTTTTAACCCATTCAGCCTTGACGCACTACAGCAGGAGATGGGTCGACCATGATAATTCTAGGGTAGTGTCAGAATAGCTTGGCGCCTGTCGGCGCCAAGCTAATCTGGCACTGCCCTTGAATTATCATGGTCGATCCATCTCCTGTAACTGGTGCATAGTCATTAGATGACGCCACCAAAATTAGGGAAATTAGGGCTGAATGAGTTTTAAAAAATGGACATGCTGGTTTTTGTCATATAACGACAGAATGTCTCTGGTGGTTGTGATACTTGTGAAAAAGAAAAAACATATATCAATAGCTTTGAGCACAAAACTTGCGTGATAGGTCAAGGATGATGCCTGCGGAATAATTTGGCGCCTATAGGGACACCACGTTGTTATAACATTACCTTTAAGCCAGTCAAAATCAGATCATCGTCTCCCGCGACTGGTAAAGTGTGTGATGTAAGCGGTGGACGCGCTTTTCAATGTTATTTTCTGAAGGAACACAGTATGCGGAAATGCTTCTATCAAAACCTCAAGTATTGGTTGGTTAGTTTGTTGTCTAACTTGTACGGCGCCACACGAGTGATAATGGGTGTCGGCGACTAGGACAGCTATTCCCTATTGAGTACAGGGGGGTCCTGCCGAAGATGCGGATGCAGGGACTCGTGAGAATTAACGCCTCTTGCTGAGCAACATGGTCATACATTCGAATTGAAGGTTAGATCGGAGTTTAACGTCCACAGCACCAAAGTGATAATGGACGGCCCTAACGGGCGGGTTATGGGGGACAGGGACAGCTATTGCCTTTGGAGTACGATGTGAACACTGATCAATTCGGCCGCAGTGCAAATGTGTCACTTAAATTTACCAGGACTTTTAACGGAGATCGTCGTTTTGCCAGGACAAATTGAAGTTGTTTTTTTCCAAGTGGTTTTATGTCTCTCTTGGCTTGACTTCGCGAACGAAGATTTTATAGGAGTTGCCCACGACGTCTGCAGGCTTGTTCGTGGCTGCGGAGGCCAATCCGGGACAGGCAGGTTCGACCGCAGTGGCTGCAGGGGAAGGTATGGCCAGGGTTCTGAGTTGCGGCATCTCTGCTTTTTTCTCCTGAACCGCTTGTCCTTAAGGCTAGCTCTACGAGAGTCCTCAAAGGAGACAGCTGCCTTGTGCGAGGACCACTGGTGGTGGTCGATTTGGCAGGCACTAAGTGACTTCTTGAGACAGTCTTTGTATCTCTTCTTTGGTGCCCCTCTGTCACGGTGTCCAGTAGCAAGCTCGCCGAACAGGGTGATCTTTGGTAGGCGATGATCCTCCATCCTGGAGACATGCCCCGCCCAGCGGAGTTGTGTCCGCAGCAGCAAGGCCTCAATGCTCATAGTTTCAGCCTGTTCAAGGACCTCGACGTTGGTGACATAGTCACTCCAGTGAATGCCCAGGATGGTACGCAGACAGCGCTGGTGGAAACGTTCGAGGAGTCGTAGTTGGCTGCGATAGAGGGCCCAGGACTCGGAACCATACAGCAGGGTGGTGAGGACCACAGCTCTGTACACGCTGATCTTGGTGCCTGTTTTCAGCTGTTGATTGTGCCACACCCGCTTGAAAATTCGCCCGAAAGCGCTGTTCGCTTTTGCCAGCCGGCTGTCAAGCTCCCTGTCCAACTTGGCGTCCGACGTGATAATGCAGCCAAGGTAAGTAAACTGGTGCACTGACTTTAGTTCAGACTCGCCAATGGTTTTGTGAGGAGGGCGATACACTGTCTTGGGTGCCGGCTGATGGAGGACCTCTGTCTTTTTCAGACTGACCTCGAGTCCAAAGAGCTGGGCAGCGTCTGCGAAGCAGGACGTGATGCGCTGCAGGGCTCTCTCTGTGTGTGCAACGAGGGCAGCGTCATCAGCAAAAAGCAGCTCACGAATCAGTTGGTATAGGGTTGTCGTGTGGGCCTGCAGTCATCTGAGGTTGAACAGGCTGCCATCGAGACGATACCTGATGTACACTGCATCGTCATTATCGAGGTCTACTGTGGCCTGCTTCAACATCATGCTAAAAAAGATGGTGAAGAGGGTCGGTGCCAGCACGCAGCCCTGCTTTACGCCGTTGAGAATAGGGAATGGTTCTGAGAGAACATTGTTGAGTCTGACCTGGCCTTGCTGGTCCTCGTATAGCTGGACAATCATGCTGAGGAACTTTGGGGGACAGCCAAGTCGCTCCAGGATCTGCCACATGCCTTGCCTGCTCACAGTGTCGAACGCTTTTGTTAGTCGACAAACGTTACGTACAGCCCTTTGTTCTGCTCGCGGCACTTCTCCTGAAGCTGTCTCAGCACAAAGACCATATAGGTGGTGCTCCTGTTTGCTCTGAAGCCACACTGGCCCTCTGGGAGGTGGTCTTCAGCGATGGCAGGTACCAGCCGATTCAGGAGCAGCCTTGCAAGAATTTTCCCAGCAATGGACAGCAGGGTAATTCCCCGATAGTTGGAACAGTCTGACTTCTCGCCTTTGTTCTTGTACTTACTTACGCCTGTCACCCCTACCCGGGTATAGGCCGTCGACGAGAGACCTCCAGCAACTCCTGTCCTGTGCTTCTCCTTCGATTCTACTCCAGGTGGTTCCCAGTCTCTTGATGTCTGCTTGGAGGTCTCGACGCCAGGAGTTTTTCGGCCTACCTCTTTTCCTCTTTCCCTGGGGGTTCCATGACAATGCCTGCCTAGTGATACTGGAAGCTGGCTTTCTCAGGCTGTGACCGATCCATCCCCATCTTCTTCGCCCAATTTCATTCTCTGCTGTTATCTGCTCTGTTCTGTCCCAGAGTCTGACGTTGCTGATCTTCTCTGGCCAGTGGATTTTCAAAATTCTTCTAAGGCACTTTGTTCTTGTACAGGGTGATAACGACAGCATCACGGAGATCCTTTGGTAGTGTTCCTTCCTCCCAGCAGCAGAGAAAGTGGTCATGGAGCTTGTTGTGCAGTGCTCTGCCTCCATGTTTCCAGATCTCTGGTGGTATTCCATCAATACCTGCTGCTTTGCCACTCTTGAGCTGGTGGATGGCTGTGAGGGTCTCTTCAGCGGTGGGCGGTTCGTCCATTTCAACCTTTACTGGGAGTTGTGGGATTTGTAGGACGACTGCTTCTTGAACAGTGCGCTCAGCGCTGAAGAGGCTCTGAAAGTACTCCGACCAGCGGTTCAAGATGGAGGTATTATCTGTGAGGAGTGCCTGGCCATTCGCGCTTCGCAGGGGACTTTGTGTCTGGGGCCATACACTGCTTTCAGTGCTTCGTAGAAGCCCCTGTAGTCACCAATGTCAGCGCAAAGCTGGGTCCTCTGTGCAAGTCTGGTCCACCACTCATTCTGGAGATCTCTGAGCTTGCGCTGGAGACTGCTGCAGACGAGGCGGAAGGCAGACTTCTTCACAGGGCAGGAAGGCTGGGCTAGGTGGGCCTGATGGGCGGCTCTTTTTTTTTTTGCTAGGTGTTCCTGGATCTCTACATCGTTCTCGTCAAACCAGTCTTTGTTCTTCTTTCTAGCGAAACCCAGGACTTCTGCAGAGGATTTTGCAATAGCAGTTTTCAGTTGTTCCCAAAGTGTTTCAGGGGAGGAGTCTGCTGGGTCCGCTGTGTCTTTGAGCCTGCGCTGTAAATCTGTCTGAAAGGCAGCTTTCACGTCGTCACGCTGAAGGCTGGCAACATCAGGCTTTTTCTTGGGGGGCCCCCATTTCTTGGGTTTTGGCTTGACGTGGAGCCTGAGTTTGCAGCGGACAAGACGGTGGTCAGTGTGGCACTCTGCGCTGGGCATCACTCTGGTGAGGAGGACGTCACTGCGGTCCCTCTGACGCACTAGGACATAGTCGATAAGGTGCCAGTGTTTGGAGCGAGGATGCATCCAGGTGGTCTTTCGACTGTCCTTTTGCTGAAAAGTAGTGTTGGTGATGACCAGTTGTTGCTCTGCACAGAACTCCAACAGTAGGCGGCCATTGTCATTGCAGTTCCCGGCGCCATGCTTGCCGAGGACTCCTTTCCAGGCTTCAGAGTCCTGGCCCACTCTGGCGTTGAAGTCGCCAAGGATGATGACTTTGTCGTCTGCAGGGGTGCTCTGTATGAGGCTGCGAAGGTCAGTGTAAAACTTGTCCTTTTCAGCAGGCTCTGCCAGGAGGGTTGGGGAGTACACACTGAGAAGGGTGACGTGTTGCTGGTGTCTCAGTGGGAGGCGCATGGACATGATGCGGTCTGAGTGACCCGTTGGTAGGTTTTCCAGCTTAGTTGCAATGGAGGTCTTGACCATGAAACCCACGCCTGAGAGCCGTCTTTCTGATTCAGGCCTGCCTGACCAGTAGAGGGTGTACCCAGCGCCAAGTTCTTGGAGGCTGCCTTCGTCCGGAAAACGTACTTCACTGAGCGCGGCGATGTCGATGTTTAACCTCCGCAATTCATGGGCAATGAGGGCGGAGCGACGTTCAGGGCATCCGCTGTCTGCTTTGTCGAGCATGGTTTGGATGTTCCAGCATGCTACGTTGAGTCCGGTCGTGGTCGTCATGAGAGTGGATCCGTTATTCTTTCTTGTTTTTTGACCGCAGGAGAAGATGCCCGTTGACCGCGGCTAGCCAACTGGGGTTGCGAGGGGACGAGCTTTGGTTAGGCCACCTTTTCTAGGCCCCTCTCCGTGTGGAGCAAGCAGTGCTGTCCCTAGAGAAGGCTGCTTGGTCGTTCAGGGTGTGCCGAGTGATGTTGTCATCCCCAGGTCAACATCAGGCGACCAATATCCTGAACCGCCTGCATGCAGGTTTGAGACTGCGGCTTCCAGTGACATCTTTCGCCTGCCGTTTCGCCCCTCGCCCGTCGCTACAGGACTTGGAATGGTCAGTGTCATGGCCCGTGGACGTTTCCTAAAGCCTGCGCGGTGGAGCTTTTTGGTGGAGTGCAGTGTGCGCAGTACTGGCCCCACCCTTTAAACCCTTGGTTCGTCTGCCATGGCCTAGCAAGCTGGGACGATGGCATCGAGGTCCTCGGGTCGTAGGTTTTATATCAGACTGTCCTTGTCCTACTCCCTGCTGCCTTGCAGGCCTGGCCGCTTGGCTGCGGAAAGGTTTTATGTGGACTTTGAGTATTGCGCATACAGTTTATACGATCAGCTTTGAGTGGTCACCAGCGTTATCCAAGGTACTGCAAGTCACGTTTTTACATTTTGCACAGTAACCTCACTCTTTGGAGCTCTAATAAATACAAAGACTCTAGATCTCCAACACCTCTGGTGAGCTGGGAAGGGTCGTCGTCGCGATAAACAAAGTGTGAATCATGTCCAAACCACACGGTGCCAGGTGTGTAAAATACATGTAAAGGAAAGCAACAACACATTTGAGAAAGAAAAATAAAACGTTGTCGGTAACAACTAATAAACTTTTTTTTGTCATTGTTGTGTCGAAGTGTATTTCTGCCTTTATTGGTGACCTGACTTCCAAACGAAAGCCCGTCTCAATGAAGTTCTTAGGTTAGTCCTACCATGCGACCCAAGTAGAAGTTGATTACAATCCCCCTGTCTGCTTGCACAAGAAGTTCGTTGAACCCATTTGGATGTCGGTAGCGCCGCTTTTTGTCGAGGTGATTTCTGCATGAATCACCTCGACAAATAGCGCTACCGACAGCCAGAGGGTTAATGTAGGTCACCGTCCCAAGACCCTCCACTAACCTGTCACAGCTAATTTATCACGTGCACGCCAGTACCAATGCCCCTCAGCTACACCTTGCCCACAGAAGCGCCAACAACCAACAGTGATTGATTCTGTATGGTACCCCCAGAGGCAGTAGTAATTCCCCAATCCCTGATGACCATCGTATGTGGAACGACCATTTGAGCTAATCATGTTCTGTCTAACAAATGACATAGAGCCTCATGAGCCGCTGCAACGTCTAAGGGCAATGACAGTCTTAGAAAGTCCCTGAAAGTCCCTGATAATCCCTATCTGAGGAATTACCATCTGTGCAACGCAGATTCTCACTGAGCCGATTCTTTTAGCAAGAGGCATATATCCTCATGAGCCGCTGCAACCTGCAGCGGCTCATGAGGATCTATGCCTCTTGCAGGTGGTACGGGTTTAGGGCAAGGACCCCCTGACGAGCATTTCAGGGCTATTCTTAGGCGGACATGGGACGGTATAGGAAACAACAATGATCCCCTGTGGTATTGGGTATCAGTGACAAGGCTCAGAGTCACCTGGACATTTGTCTTGTGTACACGTTTCAGGGCGAATGTCGTCCATTTGGAAAAGAAGCGTAAATCCACCCGTACCCTTAGCAGGTTGTGAAGGTTCATTAATAGAAGATACCTACTTGCCGTTCAAAATTTGCATCTGTAATCCTCAGTGTGGTGAGGTCCTTGGCCATTCAGTCAGAGAGAGTCTAGTTTCAATAGTAGCCTATTGGGACCATTGGTCAAGGTTGACCTGTACCGGTGACCTTTGTTGTGTCGGGCAACTCTGAACGTTTTTAGCCCATGCTTGAACCAAGATCGCTTAGGCAGAACGCGTTGGCGATAATAAAGCAAACTGTTTTGGAGACCATGAAAGCTCATACAGAACTGAAGATTGATGGACCAGGGCAGTGCCTGATTAGTTTGGCACCAATATTATGCACATGTGTGCTGGTCGGTGACTTTATTTAGCTTTTGGCATAGAGAATCATACACCTCCATGCATAGTGATTTTGTAGGACGCTAAAATAAATGGTTTAGTGAGTCATACAAAAATACCAATAAAAGCTCTGTGCGTTTTTGTCGAGACGTTGGTGTTGACATTTTGTGATTGGTTTGGGGTCTACTTTACTTCGTTGAGTGAATTTAATTAGGTTGATACATTATAAAAGCAGTGCGATTCCTTCGTTCACCCACGGCCATCTGCAGGAGGTATAGATTCTTACGAACCCCTGCAGCTGCAGGGACTCATTAAAATCTATGCCTCATGATGACAAAGAGCGGTTTTGCGTCCTCGGATGGAGTTAACCATTTGACTTCCGGCGAAAGCTACCCAACTGCAAGAGACATAAACCCTCATGAGCCCCCGCATTCGCGGGGGCTCATGAGGTTTTATGTCTCTTGATAGTCCTACGTCTTTGTGCCTATTGTTGTCCTATTTTACATCTGTTTTTACTCCCTGAACGTCGGTCTGTGTGTAGTCGTTTCAGACACGCAATTCGTGATCAGTCAGCAAAGGGGTTAACGGTGTATCTGAAATTAAAGTATACTGCGCTTTTTATCTGCCGACATGGGGGAGGTCTATTCCTCCGTGTGATCGGTGTTTCAGTCCTCGCCTTCTTTTACTAGAGAGTGTGTATGTCAACGCGCAGATTGTACGTTTTCTGTCGCCCAGTGCTCTGCACCGTTGCTGGGAGTTGCTGATTTTTAAAGAGCAAGGTAGGACAGATAAACTGCACAGTTTCACTTTAGCCAGGTAAACTTTGAATTCAAACTTCGTTAACTTAGGGATTCCACGCATACGGCTTGTTTGATAGTGTCACCTGTGTGCACTTCTGTTTTATCTGTTTTTAAGGGGTAAGCGGGAGGGGGTATGTAGAGTAAAAAGAGTTTCACGTGATCGTCGTTAAACAATAGATTCGTTGGCAGGAATGGCACATTGCTGGCTAAGTTGGCAACGACTGACTTTGCCTGTTATGCAATGCGGCAAATACCACCCTTTTGTGGTTTGAACCGTATTTGGGTAGTTTGGGGCTTTTTGTGTAAGATTTACTCTGTGAATCATGGGCTTGAACCATGTTGCCATGCGGACGTGCAAGCACTCGGCAGTTCAACAGATTAAAAAAATAAAATAACCAAAACTAGTTTCTGAAACCAGGTTTGTTAGTGCTTCAGTGCATGCTCACACTGCAAAATGATTCACACTGATGATTATTCAATTTAGCGCCGACGCACTTCAGCGGGAGAAGGTATCGACCATGACAATTCAAGGGTAGCGCCATCAGGCGCCAAAGTAATCTGGCACTACCCTTGAATTATCATGAGCGACGCATGGGTTGCTGCTAGTGCATACTGGTTAGGTGACACCTGCCTTGGGGCTAATTGGGTTAATGGTGGAATCTGTCCTGCATCTCCGGAGCATACCGGAGACATGTCTGTGTGAAACTTTCTTTTGCAAGCCGCGAGACAGTGAGCGTAAGGTCCAGTGTGTATATGGAGTCAACTATTTATACAATTACATGATGCGCCCCAACAGGGACATAGCCCGCGCATTATTCTAACCCAACCGTTTATATGTTAACCCTTATTATTCGGAATAAACCAGTGTGTGAAATGCGTTTGACTAAAATAGTTCAAGGGTAGTGCCAGAATAGCTTGGCGCCTCTAGGCGCCAAGCTATTCTGGCACCACCCTTGAACTAAAGCCATTGGTCAATATCCTTATCTGTTAGTACTGTAATGTAGCTTGCATATGGCAGTATACAAATTTGAAGCTTTTAGCCTCAGTATGGGTTAATGTTCTATCGAGCGCAAGAGCGAGCCCATTATGTGCACGAGAGACTCTCTTTATGAGCCCATATCAACTGTGGAAGACTTCTGAAATCAGTGCCTCCAATAACGATCCTGCGAATTGCGGTGTGTGTGTGGGGGGGGGGGGGGGGGAGGGGGGGGGGGGGTAGCATTGCAAGCTGAATTGAGAGGTCTGCTTGCTGATTCTGATTACAATCGAATATGCCTGAACATTATTGACACAGTACTTTTTAAGACCTCAATAATCGACAGCATGTATACAGACCTCACGACGCCTGCTTTTTGCTTTGACATGGGAACAGAAACAAGCACTGCATTTCACGATTCCTCAAATAACATACAACTGGAGGTTTCAAAGTTCTGAACTCCTCGTCCTATTTCCTGCACTGGCTGGACGTTCCTTCAACTTACCCTATGCCGTCTGCAAGAAGCATAGATTCTCATGAGCCCCTGCAAAGCAGGGGCCCATGAGAATCTATGCTTCTTGCTAGCAATTTTCGTCCTGTTCTTTTAAATCCTGACATTGAGGCCGTCATTCAGTTGCATGACCCCATCGTCGCAACATTTTAACACGTTCGACCGTTGCACTGGCATGCATTGAGAACGCATGACACCGAATGCAAATTGTGCAGTAGAACGGTAGGTGTTTAAGGCAAACTGGACAAGTTACCCACATTTTGTGGCTATTTTGTGAACCTCGACGTCACCACTGACGCTTTTTTTTTTCAGCAACAATACTTCTATAAGTGTGACAATGTACACCTTCTAAAACAATGTATTAATCCCCCTCCCCCCCAAAAAAAAAGGAAAAAAAAAGCTATGGAACGACTAGAACAATACAGTTTTATTAACCACCTCAGTTGTGCATTGCAACCACAACTGCTGTACGCAGTACCTGTGGCTGCATGCACAAGAAAGGCGGTTAATGACTTTTGTGAACCTTGCACGAAATGATTCAAGTACATTTCAAGTAAACGTGAAGATTATCTCGAATTGGAAAATGCACCTGCATCGGAACGCAGTCTGCAGAAAGCATCTATTAGTAAATTGTCGTGTTTGCCCCCAAGTGAATACCGAGCCTTGCTGCAGGTTTACCCAAGGGGAGGCGCTGGCCACTGGAAATGTCATGGCGCGTTGGGTGACGTTTTTTTGCGCGGAGACATGCGGCATGGTGCACGTGACCCAGCCAATATTTGTCTGTTAATGAGCCAGTGTCAGCTTTCGTCCCTTTCCGCAAAAAGAGGTTAGTTTAGTGGAAGTCAACTGTAAGTGCAAAAAGATACAGCAGCTTTGTGTGCTTTGAGTGTTTTAACGCATTCGAGACGTGCCGCGTTCGGATACGCGGCTTTTAAGCCGCGTATCCGAATGGGGCACGTCTTGAATGTGTCAAAAGGTGGCCTGATAGTGATACAAGCGCAAGCCATTCATTGCCTACCTGTTGGTCTGAACTTGGAATGTTCAGTGTATCATTGCTGACAAAGAATGCGGTGGGCTTTGACTTTGGACCCTAAGGCTCCAGGCGGCAAGGTCCAACGTCACAGACCAGCTTACAAATATAAATCAGACATTTTTATTCATAAAACTTTTCATCGCAAAGTGGATAGTCAAATGGGGCATCCTATGTGTCTGTTCTTGCGATACGTCCCGGGGGGTTTTAAAATAAGCACACTTTCACACACGCCTGTTCTTGAGCATCACACTGTCAGTTTTAACAGCATAGTTTTTTTTAATGAGCTGCTTTTTTCTTTCTGTGCCATAGTTGATTTTCGAGGGTGACATGGGTCGGTTTTCTTTTGAAGTCCAGTATGTATGGTGACAATCAAGGGAGGTTTTGACCTTTTCCGCACAGGAATTCAAACGATGGCACGTCCAGTGCAGCCAGAACGACGGATCATCTCCTCTGCCTGATAAAACACAGACGTGAACACGCCAGCAAGAGGCATAGATCCTCATGAGCCCCCGCAATTGCGGGGGCTCATGAACATCTATGCCTCTTGCAGATGAATAACGCGTTTTGAAATGTGATCAGATTCAGTTCCTGCTATTAGAATTAATTTTAAATTTCCCAGCAGGGGTGAACTCTTATATCTGTAGCCATAATCATCAAATGTTATTAGAAGCCTTTTCAAGATGAAATTTTTCTGAAAGCGCTCCGGTTTTTAAATGTCCTTTATGCTAAATGGCCTTTACGTTAAAAAACGCTCTGAAAAAAGGTTTTTAACTGTAGTAATTATTCAGATGTCATTTTAGTTTCACTGCGGCGCTGTAAGTGGTCCGCTACTGCGTGAATTGGGTGTACGGCGGAAAGTATGACACCCGATAATTGAATGTGAAAAATACACTATGGCATAGGATTGGACGTGCGGAGACCAATGCGCCTTTTCCCTGCAAAAATAAGACCTGTGAGGAAATGAAAAATGCAGTATAGATAATACACCTCTGTCCCCTGTTCCAGACACAAATAATATATAATTATCATGCTTGCATTCGACATTTCGATTAGACTTGAAGACAGACTGTCTGAACAAAATGGCGTGGCAAAACCAGCTCATCCCCCGAGTGTGTGATGACTTAAAACCTCCATTTGTTTTCCTGTGCCGCGCAAAAAATACATTAAGACCATTTTTTTCTATTTTGAAAATTTGATAAACTGTGTTGTACTTGGAGCGTGTATCTTTATTGGGCATATCTTTGCATTTGACACTCTTGGCTGGCACCTTTTTGGTGTGGATCGTGGTCCGAGTCTGTAGCCGTGTTTGCCATTAGCTCTTTGGCTGTCGGTGGCGCTTTTTTGTCGGCAAAAATCGCTACCGACATCCAAAGGGTTAAATCGTTCTCGAATCAGTATATTGCGTATATTAGACATTATGAGTCATCGTGCATACTGACATGACTTGGACTATAAACTATGAGGCATGTTGGTGTACATTTTAAAACAATTGACAAAAAGGATCTCCCGTCTGGACCCTCCCGTACGCACACACACACACACAAATTCTAAGAGTTTGCGTTGGACTTTGCTGCCAAATGAACTCACATGTAACACTTCAGACACAAGCCTAATCCTTTAGCTGTTGGTAGCACTTTTTGTCTATCGGAATCACCTCGACAAAAAGCACTACCAACAGCCAATGGGTTAGCTAGAGATTTACGGGAGCCTTTGGCACCTACCGTAGAAAGCAGTTTAAAAACCCTCTTCAAAGTTGATGGCCATTCGTCCTTAACAAGCTAAGACCATATCAAAGTTACCAGTAAGTTTGTCCAAAGTCGACCCGGAATCGCTTCAACAAAAAATGCGACCGACAAAGGCTAACAACAGATTTGCAAGAGCCGTTGGCACCTACTATAGGAGGCAGTTGAGAAACCCTCTTTAAAGTTGATTGCCAGTCGTCCTTAACAAGCTAAAACCATTTCAAAGTTTCCAGTCAGTTTGTCCCAACAAGGGGAAAAACAATCATCACAAAACTGAAGGCGAGACGAGGGCTGGTAGCACGTTTCAGAGTTGCCAGTCCGCTGTCTTAGCAAGCAAAGACCTTGTGGATATAAGTCTGGCTTTTAACGACACCCTCGTTCATCCAAACTGACCTCAAGCGACACGTTCTGCTGTCGTCTTTGTCTTGGAACTGGTCCCTGTCCATCATGAGCTAACACCTCCTCGACGTCCGCCGTTTATGGGAATATGGATGTAAATTGGATGGTCTTTTTGCCAGCGAAAGGCATAGAGCCCTCGATATGATGTGTGTCACTTTGTCGCAGAAGGGATAGTGTTGCTCGTAATAACCGCTCTTTTGTCGTCGTCCGAGGTGTTTCTTTTGGCGCAGAACAAACGCCTCGCTCATATCATACATTGAACGCCTGATGACCACCTTGACCTGTAAACACGGAGTCAGATTGGTCCAGCAAGAGGCGTAGATCCTCATGAGCCCCCGCGCGACTGCGGGGGCTCATGAGGATCTACGCCTCTTGCAGATGGTTTCTGTTTGGGCTGCAGGTCTGCCTTGACTCGCCCCGTGCTTCTGGTCACAGCTTCGGTGGCTTTGGAGACTGGCCATTGTGGCTGTAGGGTGTCAGAAGCTTGCTCAGCAGTGGCCAAAATCAACACAGAACTGGCCACCTTCGTACTTCTCGTCTCTATTTGTCCCATATGGCAAGCTGCGAGCTTTGTTTCTCTATTTGTCCAGAACGACCGTCAGCTGCGAACTTTAGTGCGCGCATATTTTGTTTCCTTCTCGTATGCCCTCAGAACCAGTTTTAAACTGCAAAGGTTTGCTTGCGACATATAGTAAGTTCAATCGGTTTCTTCCAGCCAGAAATTATTTAACCTTTGGTGACTTTAAGAACTCCTGTCCAGGCGCCGAGCAAGACAGGCACGACCTTTGAACTATATGTGGCAGCTAACGTAGTCTGTTAACTCCTTCACTGCCAGTGGATTGATGCTGCGTTTTTGAACTCGTAAACTCAGCGTCAAAAATGTCGACAATAAAGAGGATTTATAAGGCAAGACGTCAGAGAACGTGGAGACAAAGTGGTTTCAGGAAGAGGCAATGATCCTCATGAGCCCCCGCAGTCGCGGGGGCTCAGGAGAATCTATACCTCTTGCAGTTGTGTGGCGTTCAATCTTTCTTGGAAGTGAAGGGTTTTGCTGTTACTGTTAGTACCTGAAAGTACACCTTTGTCATGTACGGCAAACTCAGTTACAAAGATCGAAACACAGCTAACTGTTGTCCAGCGCTGAGTAATTCCCCTTGGTTTGTTGTATCTTTCGCTTGTAACAAACTCTTACGCATTTCAACGCTTTTTTTCGGAAGTCGACAAAATTTTTATTTTCACATGCATTAATTAAACTATTTCTTTGTAATAAGAAACGTCGGCTATAGCACAACAAAATACAACAAACTTCGCTTATAACAAGTCGGAAGTAACAGAAGCTGGATTTAACGACGATATTTCAGATTATCTAAATTACTTCGCTAATAATAAACTTGAGTTACACATTTGGGTCCTCAGTAGCATTTTGTATGCAATGTTTGCTGTAATTATTATCCCCTGGTCTTTTGTTATATCCGGAGTTGACTGCAGTCAGTTTTTAATCATGTTAACGAGAATAAACATGGTTCACCGCACAACAGAAGTAGGATATACAGGGTACTCCCAGGACGATCTCGTAGCTTTACCCTTTAAAAGAAACGTGTGAAAGCGAGGTTTTCATAGTACAGCAATGGAAATCTTGCCTTTTCACAAAAATAGACTTACTTTTTGTCTTTACTAGAACAGAGCTGTTTTACTCCAAAACCATCAGTGTGAAGAACACGCCACCTGTCTGCAAAAGGCATAGATCCTCATGAGCCCCCGCAGCACGCGGGGGCTCATGAGGATCTATGCCTATTGTTGTCGCCATGCATACCCTTTCTCGGGCAGAGGTCTTCAGATAGGAAGATGAACAGGATCGGCTCGGGTTAGTGATTATAGGTGCCACACACCTGGTTACGCCCCCTTCCTATTGCTTCAAACAGGGCGCCTTTTGACGTGTCACCGCGGCCAGAATAAATGACAATTTTATTCTGCCACCGCCGCAGTCAGCCCGCGGGGAACCCTGTCACCGTTCGCGAGAGACACAGATCCTTATGTGCCCTTGCGTGTGCAGTGGACCAATATTGACCTGTGCTTCTTGCATTGGTGCAAGGACCGACTTAATTTAAGTCGATATTTTTCATTGGTATAAGGTCGTCTGGGTTTGGCCATCCAGCCAACGAGAAGACCCTACAGAGGATCCAGTGTGATACCTGTCACAATGTGCAAGCGGTACAGATCCTCATGAGCCCTTGCCAACGCAAGAGCTCAGGATCTGTACCTCTTGCATCAGCATTAGATTGGACCCCTATTTGTCAGTGTCTTTTATAGCCTGCTCGGCGTTAAACCCAAATAACTAACTAACTCAGTGTCTTTTATAGATAGAAGGGCGTCTGGGTTTAGCAATCCAGCAATGGAGAAGACCCCCGCTGTCAGAGCATCATTATCCTCGCAGCGTCTGTGTATTGAGATGGCAGAGAGCAGTCAGTGCTGGTGATTGTTAGACGGGGGACTCTGTGAGAAAAATATATCTTGTGGAAAGCAGTAGGCGGAAACCTCAGTCTTCGTGTTGGGCGGTAGCTGAAGCCTCCATCTCCACCAGAGAAGGAGAAGTGTATGTACGTAGGGTTGATTTTTATCTGCGTGAGGCAAACATTTCACAAAAGCCTCCTGCAGCGACTGCAGGGATTCGCAAGAGTATTTCACGTATGTGCATGGAAGGGGCTGGGTGAAATGATCGGCAGTCTCAGACCCATAGACCATCCTTAGTACGGGCACAGGTGTACAGATGGCTGACTCGTTCATCACAGCAACAGGCACAAACTAGATTCTCGTGAGCCCCTGCGATCTACCGGTGCTTCTCAGCATATGTGCCTTTTGGGGGTGTACATGTTGTTTGGACGTTTTTACGTCCTATAGAATGGTATCTGTAATAGCGTAATATGAGATCAGTGTATTATCTTCTAGCGGGAGTGGTTGAAAGTCAAATCACTTCTTCCCGCTTGGGTTCACCTGATTTACATGGTATCAGTTGATCAGCCAACCCATTATACGCGCAAGAGGCATAGATTCTCATGAACCGCCGCTACAACTGCAAGGGCTCAGGAGAATCTATTACTCTTGTAGTAAGGATTGACTCTATCTTTGCCGCTGAGACTGAGAAAATGACAGAAATGTTGAGAAGTTTAGCTGATACGATTTCAGTGGTTTTCATGGATGGAGTTTCCGGAAAGACCTCCCTGCGCATCGTGAGCTGTATGTAGTGAAAGATACGCTGGGAGGGTGCGTGAAGTTCATAAATTATGTATTAGGGCGCCAGTGGCGTCCTCTGATAGACACCATTATTAACCTATTTAGCTATGACACGCTATACGGCAAGATGTGACTCGACCATTTTAGTTTCAAGGGTGGTGCCAGAATAGCTTGGCGCCTATAGGCGCCAGAGGTTTCAAATCAGATATTCTGGCACCGCCCTTGAACTGTCAAGAATTACCCTCAACTGTCATTGTCGATGCCTGGAGAAATGTAAGCAGTCTTCAGATGACAACTCCCAAATTTAGGGATTACGACCTGAAGGCGCAGCGTTAAAGAGCTATGATGCCCCCGTAGGTTACCGGCACCTGTCAGATACATTGACGGAAAGTCTGTGTTCACGTTTGTGACGAATGTAGTTCTTTTGTATTGTGATGAAGGCTGTCTGCGTTAGCACGTGGGACGAAACCAAATTCTTTTGTAACGCGATCGAGCGCCGTAGCCGTACTTCTTTTCAACAAAGAAATGTAATTATGTGTTGACTATTCCTTTACTGAATTTGGTATAATATGTCAACCGCACGTTGACATTGCATTCATCACACCATCTCATGTCAAGTCGTAGCTTGTACAATAATTTATTTTAGTTTTCTTTACATATTTCGCAAGCAATGAAAATGATATTTGTGTTCTTCCCGATGACATAAGTTTTGGTGTGCACCTCTGTGTTAGTACATTTTCATAGGAAGAAATTTCTTGTTCCTGAACTCATTCAGCCCGGCGCACGTATTTTCCAAATTTTGGAGGCGTCATCTAACGACTATGCACTTGTTGAGACATCTCCTGCTGTAGTGCGTCAGGGCCGAATGGGTTAAACGAACGCACTTGGTACATGTTCCTCTTACTTTGTGTTCCAAAGTCGGTTGATATTTTGAGAGAAATTATGGTATCACGTTTGGTTACTGCTTGCCTAAAGCCCGTTCTTAATTGGACGAACCTTTGATCGGCAAACCCAGATCGGAGAAGATCGGCGATCTTTTGGTTTGTTTCTTAATTGAGGTTGAATGAACCTGAACAAACCTAGGCGAACTTGAGCAAACTAGGCCGTTCGGCATGGTTCTCTTTCTTAATTGAAGTGCTTGGTTCAGGGAAGTAGGTCTGCGAAGGTGTTCAAAATGGCTGATGCACTGAATGCCGCTTCGCGATTTAGAAGATTTTTATTTTTGTACTCCATGCAGGAGGGATCCCATAAACGGCGTTTCGCCTCCCACAAAATTAATCAATAAAATTGGTCTTGTTCTTCCCACGATTGTTGATCTGTAACTATCTTCTTATCTCCAACGCAGAACAGGGTAAACGTTTTGACCAATCAGAGAAAAGGATCACCTTGGATTGCTCAAGATGTCATGCGATCTTTTTCCGACAGCGAACTATGGTTTGCCGAGGTTCGCGAACTACTTCAAACTAGTTCGCCGTATCTTTGGATCGTCCAAGTAAGAACCAACCTGGTTCGCCCGAAATCTTGAACTCTAGGTTCGTCCAATTAGGAACGGCCTTTAGGACCCTCCCTTCCCCCCCCCCCCCCCCCCCACCTCACCCAAACAACAAACAGAAGTTGGACCCCCCCCCCCCCCCCAATCCCTATCCCCTACACGCCCACCACTCCCACCACGGCCCACACCCCGAGAGGTAACTGAACCACCCCTTAACCCGTTCAGTGACGAGAAAATTTGAACACCACCCAACTGAAAGAGGTACAGAGCTATGCATCTTGTTGACACCACTTTGAAGCCTGTTGACACCACTTTGAAGCCTGTTGACACCACTTTGAAGCCATGTTCCTGGGACGTCTGTGGCACTCAATGTTTGAATCTTGAAGGTGACGCTTTGCTTTCCCACATTAGATTCAAGTTGTGCACATGTTCCATTTCTGAATCCTGTTTTGTCCCTGTTCTGTTTCAGATATGCATCTGGGGCAGCGAGGGGTGTCGCCAGGACCCTCGTCTCAGCCCCAGACACAACTGTATGACCCGCCGGGTTCGAACCCAGGAGGCCCGGGCGGTGGGGTGGTGCACGTTGGTTCCCTAGCGGATAAGTTACGCCTGGCGGCCAGCAAGGGGCAGACGGATAAAGTGGAGGACCTTCTAAAGGCAGGAGCGACGTTCTCTCCGGATAGGGTGAGTGACTGTGTTTGCACCATGCCCTGTGAAGGCAAGAGACAGTAAGTCTTATGCCTTATGACTTACTGTCTTATGTTGTGCTTCTTGTCCTTCTTCTTCCCCTTGTCCTTTTTCTTCTCTCTCTCTCTCTCTCTCTCTCTCTCTCTCTCTCTCCCCCTCCCTCTCTCCCCCTCTTTCGATCTCTCTCCCTCTTTCTCTCATTACGCATTTTCCCTTCCCCTTTTCCCCTTCATTCCACTTCCTCATCCCCCACCCCCGGGCCCCGTCTCCCCCCCCCCCCCCTCGTCTTAGTGGGGTTTTTTTTCTTCCATTTTTTGGTTACCCTTGAAGACGGTTTCACAACTACCTACTCTCCACTCCTACTGATATTCTCCTACTGAATTTGATTATTTGCTTTGATTCAGTGAATTATTATTTGTATTATTTGTTGTGCACCGTGCTAAATGCTGGTTTTTCTTCCCCGGGGTCCTCCCGTTTTCGCCCGAGGTAGTCCTCAACTTGACGGTGATATAAAGTTTGCCTTTGAGTTGGTGTTTAGCAGGCTTTGTGTATTAGACACTCAGCCTACTTCGTGCCCAAGGGTAATCCTCGTTCGTTCTCTGTCTGTCTGTCTGTCTGTCTGTGTCCTCACACACACGCATTCACTTTTGCTCGCTCCTGCGCGCGCTTAAACACACACTCTTGTCTCTCGTGTTCAGTTTCTCTCTGAGTCTTTCTCTTATGAGTTTTTCGTTGACGTCATTTTTCTTTTACTTTTTACACACTTTTGTTCTTCCTTTTATTTTATTTTACATCACCTTCAATTGCCACATTTCTTCTACGAATGAATATGAGTAGCGACTGATCTCTCTGTTTGTCTATTTTGACAAAAGGTATTTACCCGAAATATTAATAAATTGTGTTGTAACCGTCTTTTCTAAGCGTGTTTCTTTCTCCGTTGGGTACTTCTTTACTGTTTATGCCTTCACGTGATCAAAACTACAGTTGGTTATCATTCCCTTGAAGACAGAACACAGTAAGTCCAGTATATTTATTTGGACTTGCTCTTTGCCTTCAGTTAACTTCAAAGCGTAGAATTGTGGCTCGATGATAGTTGAGCCCTGTCACGTCGCAACAAGATAAATTATGTGTGATATTTTAACCCATTCAGCCCTGACGCCTGTCGGCGCCAAGCTAATCTGGCACTACCATTGAATTCTCCTACAACAGGTGCATAGTCTTTAGATGACGCCTCCAAAATTTGGGAAATACGTTCGTCGGGCTGAATGAGTTAAGGATATCGCTAGAACAGCTTGATGCATAAATGAGACAATATGTTTTTGCACTACCCTTGAACTATCGTGGTGAATCTGTTTCCTGAACTGTAATTTAGTCTTCAGAGGAGGAGCTGTAATTTCGAAAATCACTGCGTGACATACCAGTACACAGTAGAAAGCACAAACGCAGAAACAACTGAGAGCAAGACCCTACAGTACATACAACAGGAACAAAAGAAAGCGAAATCGCGTATACACAGAGAACAATGCATATCATAGGTTAATAGTAGTAATACTGCATCGTGTGTAAGGGCAGTCACGTGATATGATCATGACACCAGGTGCCAGTTCCCATGATGTCGAATCGATGAAGTTGGAACGTGCGGCTGTGTGTACTGGTGCGATTAAGTACAAACATACGATTTGCGTACAAGCCCCATTAATGAGCAACATCTGCCATGGATCCTCATGAGCACCCAACGACCATGCTCTTCACGCCATATTTCCACCATCGACCGTTATATTTCAAGGGTGGTGCCAGAATAGCTTGGCACCACCCTTGAAATATCATGCTGCGGGTACTAATGAGGATCTATGTCTTTTCAGGGACCCATTTTCTTATATGTTTTTCAAGATAAGTAAGCCATCAAGCGTTCAGGCTACAATATTTGCAGTGTGTTTTTATTGGGTCTAGTTATACAGTACCGCCGGGGTCAGCAGTACAGAATACAGTACCGCCGGGGTCAGCAGTACAGATGTGCAACAGCTGCGAAATACCTATACTCGTTTGAAACCTAAGAAGTGAAGAGCAGAGGTTTGTGCAGTATGCTGATAGCATGGCGAGCTGTACGGCTGACATTTTAAAGTACCATTACGCATGAGATCCAAAGACACGTTTCTGCACCATTTGTTTTTGTTATGTTTTGTCGACACGCCTAAAGAACTTTAACAGCAGTTTGGACAGGCAGCAACAGCACATGCATAATCGCACTTATTTATTCTGTGCAGCCATTAGCGTTTCAAACTATTTTTAGCTGTTTCTCGTACTGATAGCACTGTATTTATAGAATGGAGTAGAGTCATCGTCAGGTTACTTAATATTAAGACGACGTGTGCTGAACTGGATTCTCCTGTGTCCAAATGAACCATAACTAGACCTGTGTGTAGCATTTCATAACCGTTTGTTACAGAAGTGTATCTTTGAACAGTTACGACGGTAGTGCGCCTTTAATGACATCTCAAATCGATTGTCTGCTTTTGGTCACGAAGCATCCGGCGTGTGACAGAAACGATCACCGCCATCTTTTCACCTTTGTAAACCACACGGAACACTAATTTAGCATTGTGTTTGACATTTTAATCCGTTTAACCCCACGGCCGCATTTCCCATACTTTGGGGTTGTCAGTGCACGACAATGCACCAATTGCAGGCATTGCTAGATTAGCTTGGCGCTTAAAGTCGAAAAGCTAATCTGGTACTACCCTTGAATTATCATGGTCGATCCATCTCCTGCTGTAAGGGCGTCGGGGCTAAACGGGTTAACTCGTGACTTCTCTTTGGTGTAAAACCTTGAGTCATCGCTGTCCGCAGCGCCTAGATAAAACAATGCACGATGAAAGCTGAAACCTCCCCGGACATCGTCTCATTATTTAGACCTCGTAAATGTACTGGTATGCGGGATTACTTTAACCCAAAGGGTTAATTGGCATTCCGCCTCGCTGTTATCTGCATCTAAGAATGTTGCCGCTTTCTCGGAACATACTATTTGCTCGACGCACGTGCTTTTTTTGCCGTCTTACGCCGAATAGGGGTCATAAGTCGCCTGCTGTGACAAGCAGACTTTGATGTCGGCGTTTTCAGTTTGCAAGAGGAATAGATTCTCATTTGACCCCTGCAGTTGCAAGAGAATGATGAGAGTCTATGCCTCTGGCTGTTGTGTATTCATTTTCATCTGTGCCTCAAACTGAGGTCACCCGACGCTGAAAATCAAAAGGCACCTGCTGTGACAAGCTGAGATGTTAGGTCAGTCTCTGTAGCCGCTCAACGTTAGTATTACAACGCATTTATACATAACTCTCCTCCATATGAAGAACATCGACGAAAATGTACCCAGCTGCTTTCAAGCTTGCAAGAGGAATAGATCCTCACGAGCCCCTAAAATTGCAGGGTCTGATGAAAATCTATTCCTCTTGCAAAGAGAAGAGGTTTCCAAAGGAGCTGATCAGTGGACATGTTTCACAAGCGATGTGCCCGCGCTAGGCAACCCGGCTATGAAGGCCGGGAATGAGAAGACCGATCGCCGCCGTACCTTTATAAACAGTCGCGTGTAAGCCCCCCTGAGGAACAGAGATATAAATGTGGGAGCAATTTCTCTCACGAAGATGCGTAGATTCTCATGAGCCCAAGCGGATTCAGGAGTTCAGCATTAACTACTTGAAGATTCATGCCTCTTGTAGTTAAGATCTTATTTCACTGTCTTTTCCTAGAGCTGTCTGTGTAGGTGTGTACGTTTTCCTCTAAAACCGGAAATAAACAATGTTGTAAACAGTAAGGAAAGCTGTAGACAATGATTTAAGCTGAAGATTTTAAACTGGACATTGAAAGATGTAGATATTTGCCGGAAATATGTGGTATATATGCACCAGCGACACCGACAGCTAAAAGAATTAGCTGCAAATGTTGAAACAAATTGACCAGAGTCTACCGCGCTATACGTATGTGCTGGTCTGTGATTTCGGACATTACGGCTTGAAGCCGTAATGTCCGAAATCACAGACCAGCACACGTATGTATACAGCCCCGACCTTCAACCACTATACCCCACCAGCGCACTATGTGAATTTGTTTAGACTCGCTTGGCAGTACCGTTGGTCGTTGTTCTAGTTGGGGAGTCTACGGCGTGCCTGTGTGGGCAAGAGTGCCACTGATTTTTTGGGTCCCGCAACACCTGTGCACTGTTTGCTTTTATTTTAGGTTTCTTGGCAAATGTGTGAGCATTCTCTCTCTCTCTCTCTCTCTCTCGCTCTCTCTCTCTCTCTCTCTCTCTCTCTCTCTCTCTCTCTCTCTCTCTCTCTCTCTCTCTCTCTCTCGATGTCACCCCATCAAAAGAGGAACCCAACCCAACTGCAAGAGACATAGATCCTCGTGAGCCCCTGCAGGTGCGGGGGCTTACGAAGACATGATTTTTGCTGACCCTGTTTTTTTCTCCATGTCCGGCCATATCCATTCAAAGTTTCAATATTTTTGCCAGTTTCAATCCAGTTTAACTAATTTTCTAAGTCAATAAATTCCCACTAAATTTGTTTTTCTGCTTAAACTCCTGCTTAATTTGTTTGCCTTTCTGACTAATTGATTGTCAGTGGGTGTATTCGATGGTGTCTCGTACCGATTAGAACTATCATGCAGCAAAAAGAGTCAATTTCGACCGTGAAATTAAAATTGCAGATAGAATTAGAAAAACAGTTATAACTGATATCACTGCTAATACGCACACGGTTGTAAGATTTATGTTTTTCAAACGTAATCAGGCGTGTGTAATGATCCGTTTATTCATTCTAAAGCGCATTCAGTGTCTTGAATATCTCTTCTTGTCACAGAGACCAGCCACACTGGTACGCGTGTATTAATGGGCTCACCAAAAGACTACAGCGGTAAACGAGAACCAGGTCTTTAATGGTGCTTTTACATTGTCGCATTTGGCGATACATGTTTGTTGATTCGTTTGGGGCGGATTGTTTGGTTTGGTTTGGTTGGGTTGGGTTTGGGCCCCCTCCCCCTCTCCCGTCTTTCTTTTTTCGTTTGAATTGCAGATTGAATTGTATTTCAACATGTGCTCTGCTGATAGGTTCAACTATATTTTTAATCTGCAAGTACTTGTAGCTCGTTGGCTTGTCGCATCAGAATGGCCGGTCAGCCAGACATGACGACTGTAAAGGCATGTCTGTGATACGGACCCTGCCGCTTGAGGTCAAAATTAACAGGCCTGAACACACAATATAAACAGTTTCGCGCTTAAAAAAACGCTACAGCTTTGTTCTTTTATAAGTTGCCTTATACCAAAGTTTAACCCCATTTACTGCGGGGACACAGCCAGAACCACCCAACCTCAAGAGGCATAGAACCTCATGAGCCCCGCAGTCGCGGTTCTATGCCTCTTGCTTGTCATTTTTATCCGTGTTCGCTCGACGGCTTGGGTTTTGTGCGTTGGTTTTACGATTGTTTTTGTTGCGTTTTTAAAGTGCGTGACCGTACATGTTTACACATAATAGTTAGGGACGTTTACTGTGTCGAACATAAGAAATGAAGCTATTATAATTTGTGGCTTTGCCGACGAAAGGTCTTAACGGGTAGTTGCTTGTACTGGGTTGGCAGTCAGTGCAAGTTCAACGCACAAGTTGGATTCAAAGACCAGAATAGGCGCAATAGTTATGACATCTGGTGGCACGGACGCCCCTATACATAAATTTTGAATGCAAATGCACGCGGAGGACTTGACTCAACCTTGGGTGGAAACATTTCTATGGTGTTATATTATTATCAGTAAAGCTCAGCTTGCTGCAAGAGCCATAGATTCTCATAAGCCCCTGCAGGTGCGGGAGCTTATGAGAATCTATGTCTCTTGCTGGTTGAGTCGGCGTTAGACAGCATCTCACACCTAAGGGTCGACTTGGTTTAAACGGACAACTGTACGAGGCAAGTCAAATAGAATCAAGCTGTTGAAGAATTTTCTCACAGAATGAAAATGCAGCGGCATGCCAGTGGAAAGTTGGTGAATCGTCACGCTGGATTATTGGCCGGTGTAAAGCGCCACAATGATCCCAACTCCAGATGGACCAGGTGTCTCTTTCCTGTTCGCCATATCGTATCAGGGTCACTTTTGCGTGACAAGTTTGGCATTTATAGGAGTAAAATGACGCGGTAAAAAGACTTACGCCAGACCGACCCCGAGTCACTTTGGCATACGCCAAAGTGACTCCGGGTCGGTCTGGCGTGATGTTTTTGGGACCTGGGCTGATACACCGGCCGTCTGGGGTCGTTAGAGGAATTGATTATTTGCGGTCAGCGATTCATTTCAGTATGTGTGTGGTATGACTTCGCAGATGACAAGATTTAGTGCTGTTTTCATAGTGTGAACATTTTAGTGTCTTTTTAAATAACGACAAATCTCAGTGCGCAAAGGCTATCTGGCCGACAACGGCCGGCACGGCTGTGCGCGGGCCAACGGCGGCTGTCGTCGTCCCGATGGCCTTTCGCGCATTGGGATGTTGTTTTTATGGATACGCTGTCACTGTTCTATGCATGAATATTATTGGCGCTTATACTTTAGTCCATATTTTCACTCCTTACCCCAGATAAATGAACCAACACAAATATTCCGCGCACGTTGTTCATATTTTTACATTGTTAAAAAAAACAACATATTTTACGCATATTTGTACATAATTTGAATACATCCTTTGTGGCCTGCGTCGCAGGAAATTTGTTTTTAATGTTTTAATGGTTTTAAATGTCGCTGATGCTTCAGTTGGCCCATTTTCTTACGCCCTATCCCAGAGGGTAAAACAGGAATATATCCTGCGTACATTTTTCATCCTTCCCATATCTAATCCGTTCAGTACCGGGAAAATTTGAACACCGTCCAACTGCAAGAGGTATAGATCCTCATGAGCCCCCGCAGTTGCAGGGACTCATGAGGATCTATGCCTCTTGCAGACACCACTTTGAATCCATGTTCCTGGGACAGCGAGTGTTTTTTTGGTGTTGAATTAACGAAGATTGCAGAAACACAGTCTACGTCCGCTGACACTGAGCTCAGACGTGCCGCATTCGGACAACCCCGCGAAAATTTATTAGCGTCGTAGTTGCCCTTTCTAAGCGGTTTTCTTTCTTTGTTGTGAATGTCTTTGCGTTTTACACGCTTGGCAGTCACCCTTTATGGTCTGGATGTCGTAAAACTCAAGTGGAAGCGGACCGTAACGAGCCCACAGTAAACCTGCGTATACCACGAGGCTGCGGTCCTGGCCCGCTGGTTTACCACAGGTAGACCCAAGTCAGCAATAGCAGCGACTACTGACAAACTCCTCAAGTTCCACCATCAAGGGTCATAGAGCTTACAGCGTCCCTACTCAGCAAGTCTAACCTCCACAGTCTCAATTATACTTCTGTGTTCTTTACGCTGACGAACGAGGTTGTGGAACAGGCGCGTACTTTAACCCCTTCACTGTCGGAACACAACGAACCGTGCCCGAATGCAAGAGGCATAGATCCGCCTCATGAGCCCCCATTTGCGGGGCTCATGAGAATATGTGCCTCTTGCAGATCCACTTTGTATGCGTGTTCCTTGGACGGCTGATGTTGTTTGCTGTTGACTGAACAGATTTCAGAAGCGCAAACTGCGACCAGTGGCCGGCAGGGAAGGGGGTTAAGAATTATAGTACCCTGACTGAGTAGCACCACGAGTGGCTGTACTAGTCGTGTTTGGCGACTCACAAAAAGCCTTTAGACCGGCACGTAGTAAGTAACGACACCTTTGAACGGTCACAAGAAGTAACAGTATCCAGTACCAACCGCAGGGTCCTGACCCCTGAGAGGTTCATGCAAAGCTAGCTTTTACCCTTTGCCAGAAGCATAGCTTCTCGTGAGCCCCTGCTACGGTCGTAGATGGGCTCACGAGCATCTGTGTCTTTTGCTGTATGGCATGGATTTACCAACCATGATTTACCGTAGTCGCGTTCATCGTAAAGTGGTACATTTTGTTTCACTACCTACCGCAGTGTAATTTACGAGTCTAAAGATTATGAAAACGTCTTTGATGTTCGCCAGACGAATCATCATTTGGTTTCTCAAAGTTACTACATTTGTGTTTCTTGTCACCTTTACTACCTTTACCTCTTTGCCTACGGCTGGCGGCTCTCGTGAGATACCCTTCGGTAGAAAACTACAGGTGGTGAGATCCGCCCAGCCAAGGTTTGCTTGCAATGCGTGCGCTATTTTTGGTGCTGAATGTGTCATTATTAACTGTTACTTGGCATGCGCAGTAGATCCAGAAATGAACTCTTAACCCTTTTAGCCCCAAGGTCCCATTTCTCAAATTTTGGAGGTGTTGCCTCACTATGTACCAGTTGCCGGAGATGGATTGACCATGATAATTCAAGGGTAGTGCCAGATTAGCTCACACCATCGTAAAATCAAATCATGATGACCGACCTCCGTTTTAGGAACATTCAGGTAATCTAGATGTTAACTCGAACCCAGCAAGAGGCATGGATCTTCATAAGCCCCCGCATTTTGCCGGGGCTAATGAAAATCTATGCCTCGTGTAGACGGACTTCCGTTCGCGTCTGGAGTCCACGCTTCAAATAAAGAGATGGTTGTTGAAGAATACCACCACGCTGTGTAGTGAGACATAAACATGCAAACCAGGGATCGTAAAGTTACTTTCAAGAGCCAACTTGGTCACGACGGAGCGGAGCGGGTCGGCCCCAGGCCCTACAGGCGGATCCAGAGGGGATTCTTGTGACTGATTAGGGTTTACCTCCCAGCTGGCGACTAAGGCCATCTCATGGCGATCTTGTTATGGTGTTTCTACGCACAGGTTGTCTCCCTCATTCCATCCTGTTCAACTTAGCGAATCGAAGGAGACAACCTATGTTGGTGTTTTTATAGTCGTACAACTGAGGCTGTCACAGGGCTTGTGGTGGAGGGGGCTTGCGGGGGGGGGGGGGGGGGGGGGGAGGGATTCATCGGACTGTTCCTGGCTCAAACCTTTTTCATTCCGTACTGTCTCTTACATGAAAACGTAGACAGCCGTTTTAATTTAGGCCCATTACATGTTTAATTTTTCATCTGCTTTGCCAAATTGGAGACGTGCTGCCTCCAGATACGCGGCTTATGCCGCGTATACAGAGGCAGCACGTCTAGAATAAGTTAAATCACTCTCCATTAGCCCATTCCTCCTTTAGACACTACAGCCAAAACTGTGATAATTTAAGGATGGTGCCAGATTGGCTGGCATGTAGTCTACGGATGTCAACTCCCAAATTAGGGCTCGCTGTCTGAATGTGTGATGATGATGATGATGAAACGTTTTTATTCAGGATAAAAAGCTTTAGGCATAGCAATGCCTATCTTCCAAACTGTCCTGCTACTCTACACATATAAAAATACATCAGACGATACAGCAAACAAACACATCTAAAAACGACCCGTCACTGACGACAAGAACGAAGGAGACCCCCCCCCCCCCCCCCCCCCTACGACTCGACCCCCATAGGGCGCGGGCAGCCATGATGCAAGATTGTAAAACTAGCGATGCGCGAGCACCAGCGACAGACAGCTAGAACTAAACTCCCTTCTCCCCCCCCCCCCCACCCCTTGGCCCATCCCCCCCCCCCCCGACGAAATCAGCGCCAGCTGGAAGTCCTTGTCCCTTCAATAATAGCATAGCATAGCAAAAGATAAAATATATATAAGCACCCATACCCCCCACCCCCACCATCAGAAAGAATGTGAAGACAAAGAGGCCATTTTTGAGGAAAACGAGATTTGCGGTATTGTTTTACAATGAAAATCTCACCAAAAACAAATGACTTGCTGTCATTTTCCTTTACAAAGCAGTTCTGCCGCCTCTCCTTAACTTACCCCTTGACAAGACAATTGTTAAGCGGTTGCGCAAAAAAGGGCACTTGTCTGCGCGAAGTGCCAATGTGGAGCCTACACGTCTGGCGATTACTAATGACAATGCAGATTTCGGGTACAGAGAGAGTGGTGTCACCAATGATCCGCTAATCACCTGTCACCACTTTAGGTGTCTAAGGAACACATGCCTACATTTGCGCCGGATACGGGATTTGGACATTGTTGTCTTAACTGCGTGTTGGTCTGTGATTTTGGATCTTACGGCTGAAGCCGTATGGTCCAAAATCGCAGACCAGCACACAGTAACAGCACACAATTGCTGCCCACTGAAGACGAAAAGACTGATTGTAAGTCCATTTTTGTGATAAGTGAGATTTTTTTTTTTGTTGTTTTACAGTGACAACAGAAATCTTGCTTTTCACAAGAATGGAATGACCGCGGTGTCGTTTGCCATCGCAGGGCAGGTTGTGGTTAGTTCTGTCTGCCAGCTGGAGTATACTTTCCTAGGAGTCCCTGCTGCTCCCTGTGACTGTTTGTGAGAATCTGTGCCTCTGGCGTGACAAAAGGTCTGGATGACTAGTGAGTACAGTAGAACCTGTTTTCAGCAAACACCTTTTTTTTTTTTGCAATAAAATAGTGGTCTTAATAGCAGGTGCTCCCTCAAGAGATGTCTTCAAGGGCAAAAAGTGTCACCTGTCATTAAAGACCGTCATTTGGGTGGCTACAGCCTTCTAAATGATGGTTTTTAATGACAGGTGATCTCATAAGAGTGTTCGCTCAAAACAAGTTCTGCTGTACTTAGATCAGAACTTGAGATTTTGATTGCGGGCGTCCTCGCTTTGGTTATTACATTGTCTGCAACTTGGTTGTAAGAAATCTGATTCTGTTGGTTTTTGAGAGCTGATCTAAGATGAGAAATGTGTGTGTGTGTGTGTGTGTGTGTGTGTGTGTGTGTGTGTGCACGCGTGCATATGACACAGATATTATTTGCGTGTGTGGTTTGTCAAACTTATCAGTAGTAACGGCTGCTGACATATTGAATGTTGTTTCGCACCAAACGTTGACACTTAATTGTGGCCTGATAGTAACGTACATTCATGTACAGCGTACTAATTTGCACCAGGCATTGGCTACGCACAATACAAGATACCGCTGATATGTGATCAGTTGCATGAGTTAACTTCTTGCTGCGCAAAACACAAAGCAAGGTGCTCCGCTTTAGCGGGTTAGTGTTGTGGCGCTATAGCGAGCACTTTGCTTAGTGGCTTGCGAAGCACTAAGCTTGCTCATGCAACTTAGTAATGGCATGGTTCGCACTGACATTACAATGAACGTTAGCGGCAGCTGAGTACAAATGTATCTCGCGTCTGGAGAGGTCATTCACATGGCCCGCTTCGTGCCATACTAACAGGACAATCATACAAGACTCATGTCCACTCCAGATTAGCTTCGTCGCCGGTTGGTCAAACAGTACCTGATTTGCTGGAGACATTTTCTGACTGATACATGTAACAGGACAATAGAAGAGAAAGGGTAAAAATTTAGCCCATCGCTTCTTAAACAACACCCAAACGCAAGATGCATAGATCTTCATTAGCCCCCAGCAGTTGCGCCACCGACAGCCAAAGGTTTATGGTTTACCACATTCGAGACGTTCGGCGCTTGGATACTGTCCACGACCACAGCGGGACAGCCGCTTGTCCAGATGCGTCACGTTTCGAAGGACTGCGATAATGTCTAATTACCCCGGGCCCAGATGCATGAGCGAGCTTAGTTATGCACCAGCCACTAAGCAAGGTGCGCCGCTATAGCGGCGCACCTTGCTTAGTGGCTGATGCAGGACTAAGCTCGCTCATGCAACTGGGCCCCTTGTGACATACGTGTTGGCGCCGGCCCTCAAATCCCGCACAACCAAACTTCCTTCTTAAACATACGCTTGTAATGTACTCGCAGATCTACGTACCGTTATCTTGAACAGTCATGTAGTTGGCGCAGATAACGTCCGCGGAGGGCTGGACAGTCAGTTTGGATTTTTTAAGCCGCCTTCTGTCCATCCGTGTGCAAGAGGCCTTGATTCTCATGAGCCCCTGCATTCGCAGGGGCTCATGAGAATCAAGGCCTCTTGCTGGAATGGTTTAGGTTCATTAACATCTCATCTCCTGAACTGGGTAGGTGATTGGGACCGATTGTAAGCTTGTAGGTGTGTAGGGTGTGTGAATTAAGGGACAGGCCGTTGACACGTAAAGTGCATATCAAAGAGAGGGGTGTAGAATCGGGGTTGTCTATGTTCGGTGCTTGTCCGCGAGGTGGAGGAGAGGTAGGTGTGGAGAACAGAGAATTAGTATTGCGGGCGTCTGAAGGTGTGCGTTGATTTAAGCATGCGTACTGACATACACACGTCCGTGCAGGCATGGTGTGGTATACGCGCACACACGCGCGCGGGCATAGTACAAACACACACACGCACGCATGCGCGCGCGCACACACAGACACACGCGCGCGCACGCACGCACGCACGCGCGCTCACGGACGCACGCGCGCGCGCTCACGCACACACACCCACACACAGCCGTGTTTGCTTTCTATTGTCAATATATAGGTTAGTACAAATTTTGACCCCCCGGCTGGATTCGAACCAGCGACTGGTCAGACGAGAGTCGAACACTCTACCTATCTCTACTGAATAGTCTACTCAGAAGCTCAGTGCCTTTGACCGGCGCAAAAAAATGTGAATCGTAGGTTTATGTCGCCTTTTAAAGTCAGTGTTAACAAGTAATTTACCGCACAAACCGAAACATTTTATCAGGAGAATTTAAAGTATTCCGTCAATTCGGTCTTAGATCAACAGGCAATATTTACTTTACAAACGTTTCGCGCAATCGCCCAGCCCAGCTTCGCGCCTTAGGACAATTTATAACTGTTGCGTTTGTATATCGAGGCTGAACGCTAAAATAAGCACTAAGGGCTCCTCCCATACAACTTGCCTGCTTCTTTCTTTTTGTTTTTTTGCTGGGACACCGTTGAGTCCAATCCCGCTAAAACAGTGGTAACTGATAGCATTGAAAAAGTATTTCTCAGCCCCCGCTAACGAGTCTCTCTATAGACCATCGTGTCATCCCACACAGCGAAAGGTTAGACAAACAAGACAGTTTTTCCCAAACTTGACAAATTGGTTTGAATCACCTCGAAAAGAGGAGGAAGGGAGGGGAGGGGGGCGTGGGGGGACGTCGAGTAGCCCCTCTTCATCTGCAAGAGGCGTAGATTCTCATGACCCCCTGCATCCGCAGAGGCTCATGAGAGTCTGCCCCTCTTGATGATAGAGACCATCATCATATACATCTACATCCTGATCGAGTCATCTGCTAATTTAAATGAACGGCGGGAAACGTTCATCCCTTGACTGAGATGATGCACAGCGTCTCCGCTTACTAACCCCTGCATCTTAAGGAACACATATTGAAATGGCGTCGTACAATAGATTTCGATCCTTATTAGCCCCCATAGCCGAAATGTTATCGAGAAAGGTAAATTAGCTTGAATTAACCTTAAATGCTTATTCTGCGAAATGCCTCAAATTCCGGTGCAAGTTTGAAATGTTCATTGCCCTCTCAATCACTGATAGAGAGGTTAAAAACTAGAGGCATGGGTAAGCCCTCTCAAGCTGCGGGGGCTCATGAGGATGTGTGCCTCTTGCAGGCGGCTGATTTTGCTGTCTAAATAAAGGTGGTGCAAACATGCGGTGTTGGGAGATACCGTTACCGCGCAGACGTTAACCGTTTCGTGGAATTTCACTCTTTGAAGTCAAGACACTCAGAAACATTCTCAGTCTTCTTCAAAAGACCCCCAGTGTGGAATATTTCTTTGTGCGATCAAGGATACCCCAAAAAAAAAAATGTAAAATTTATGCACACACTCGACGAGAAAATTGTCAGCGTCGGTGGTATCATGTTTGCTTCGTGGTTGTTTTTTTCCCATTGAACTGTAACATTAAAGAAAAATGTCTCATCATGCTTGAACACACATGCTGTGTTAGATGATGTTTTGCACGAGAAAACAAACCAAGTAAGTAGGACAAAGCACTGTCAGGGGAGGGAATTGTGCTGTTTCGACTTGGTATCTTCTTCTAAATTACAAGCACTGGCAGTCAACCCTATTGTCTCGTTGTTGTTTAC
The DNA here is from genome assembly GCA_036245525.1 of Semisulcospira habei. Classification (NCBI taxonomy): domain Eukaryota; kingdom Metazoa; phylum Mollusca; class Gastropoda; family Semisulcospiridae; genus Semisulcospira; species Semisulcospira habei. The sequence goes on from BTPG01000006.1 coordinate 152,911,795, forward strand.
AGGGCAATGCAATCCTCACCTCAACAACAATAACAACAAAACACCATGATATGAGAAACATTAGAACCGGGGACAGCTAGAGACTTAGCATCGCTTGCAGATGACTGGATCTTTACCGAATACATGTACTTTTCATTGCATCCAGTGACTCATTCGAGACTTGCTGCATCCGGATACGGCACACCTTGAATGAGTTAACCTATTTAACTCCAGCGCCCTACAGCAGAAGCTGGATCGACCATGATAAATTCAAGTGTAGTCAAGATTAGCTTATTGCCTGACGTCGCCAAGCTAATCTGGCACTCTCCTTGAATTATGGTCGACCCATCCCCCGCAACTGGTAGTCGTTAGATGACAACTCCAGAATTTTGGAAATGACTGTGCCCTTGGGGTTAAATGGGTTAATGCAGAGATCCGGGGATTTTTTGTAGCCGGACCTTTAGCGGTGCATTTCTCACAAGTCTCGGTGATGTTTGTCACCGTGCTGTCTTTAAAGGTATCTTCACTGTCCCCTGTCAGTTTTCACGTCTGCTTCTGCCAAAGGCCAAAATGAACGTCCGCTCGATGGCGTCCGGAGCAGTTTTTATGCCCCTTTCCAATCTTTGGTCGCAGATCAGTTGTGTGTGTGTGTTTTGTTTTTGTTTGGTATCTTTATTACTGGAGTGTCTGATAGCCCCTTTCGTTCAGTGAAAATGGAGTAAAGTGGGGTCAGCAAGAGACATAGATCTTCATGAGCCCCCGCGCCCCCTGTGTCTCTTGCAGTTGCGTTGGGTTCACTTCTTAAAGAGGTGACCTCTCTGCCTGCCTGTCTGCCTGCCTGCCTGCCTGTCTGTCTGTCTCTGTCTCTCTCTCTCTTTCTTTTTTTCTGAGCTCAGTTCGTTGTGTGTTTTCTCTCTGTCCGTCTGTCTCTGTCGCTCTCTCTCTCTCTCTCTCTCTCTCTCTCTCTCTCTCTCTCTCTCTCTCTCTCTCTCTCTCTCACCCACCCACCCACCCACCCACCCACCCACCCACCCACCCACCCAGTTCAGGTCCTTCTGTGTGTTTCACTAGGTCTTTTTTCATTACGTGAGAACTCAGTAACTTAGTATTACAGGCAATATAACCTTCTCTTCCGTCCATTCACTATGCTACTAACTTTTCTTTTATCCCGTCAACACCCAGCACGAATACCTCTCTCGGTGAATGCAGTTGTGGTCGATCGACCTGTCAACAAGAGGCATATATTCTCATGAGCCCCTGCGATTGCAGGGGCGCATGAGACTCTGTGCCTCTTGCAGGTGAAGTATTTGGCTGAAACACTGCAACAGAGTCACAATGTAAGCTTGCGTTCTATTTGTGCACCTCGACCCCCCTCGGCTTTTGGCTTGAATACTTTCATCGGTACACAACCGAGAATCAATGGACTTCTTTTCACTTTTAGAGGTAGTTGTGGGAGGTAGATCGACCGCGAGCGCTTTAAGTGTAGTGCCTGGTTAATTTGGCGCCAGTCTGTATTAAGCCAGTATCCTTGATCAGTCACTGGCAACTGTCCGTCGAGAGAGGCCAACCAGGCGCCACTCTTGAGTCCGACCCCTTCGTTGTCGAGAAAGAAAGTGAACCCGATCCATTTGCAAGAGGCACAGATCCTCATGGGCCCCGCATTTGCGGGGGCTCATGAGGATCTGTGTCTCTTGCTGACACCACTTTTTCCCCCCACGCTCCTAAAACGGCTGGGACTCGTAGGCTTTGAATGCAAGTTAAACTTTGTGTCGACGTTCCTTTGCACGGCAGGATCTGTTTAGCGTTGAATTAACAAATATTTCAGAACACGGTCTGGGAGCACTGGCTGTGAAGGGGTTAGTCAGATACCACTCGCGAGCTTCCATAATCATGCTAGATCCATCTCGTCTCTCATGAAGTATTCGTTCAGAAATTAGGCACTAATTTTGAGCTGTCTCTATCTGCCCGTCTCCTGCTATCTCTACGTACTATTCTAGTCTGGAGGTACATAGTGGGCTGCAGAAGTCAATTGGACAATACGGTTATATGTACTCCGTGCTGTAGTCGAGTTATTGGATCACCTATAGAAATTGAGACTGCGGATCTTCTGGTTCAGTTCGCCCCAAGGTTTTGTAGTTAGTCGCTCTTTATGCCCGTGTGTAGTCACAGGCATGGGATGATCATTGATAACCGGTCACGTCTTAACACCAGTAGTAGCTGTTAGAAGTGACCAACTATGCATCGATCATCCCATGTCTGTGTGTGTAGTACTTTCTGTTTACGTGATGCCAGCATATTTGTGGAAGTGCATTCTTTAGGACGTGATCCCTTTACCTCCGCTGTCACTTTCAGAAACCAAAGTCAGTACATATATTTCATATTTGTCTTCTTGCTTAGAGCATCACATTTTAACCCTTTAGGTGTCGGTCGCGCTTTTTGTCGAGGTGATTCCGCGGCCTTCAAGACTCACCCCGACAAAAAGCGCGACCGACATCCAAAGGGTTAAAACATTGTATTCATACTCGCTTTGCTGTATTGTGTATGTTCATGTCACTGAAGATTCGTATACCGTTACGGTTCAATGATAGTGCCTGGTCAGCTTATAGAGGCTTCAGCTTGATGAGGCACTGCTTTTCAGCCTTCGCGATCTGTTGGTACTTGGAAGAGAAGCCAGGCTTTTAGTGGCAGCAAGAAGCATAAATTGTCATGAACCCATGCGACTGCAGGGGCTCATTAGGATCTATGTGCTCTTTTCTTTGGCGTCGGCATGACTATAGGCGTCCTATCAGTCACACACGGTTTTCAGTTTCACCATTCGATACGATCATAGTCTGTGATCCCTTGACCTGCATTATTCACCCCCTCCCTCCATACTTCCCCACCCCTCTTTTCTCATTCCCCAAATACTGTGTGTCTTTGTGGACCCCACCGTGTGTGACAATAATGCCCTCGAATTTCAGACCGTGTGACTGATCTGAATGAGTGGTATATGTATATCATACCCGGGGTGTGATTGTGTACTACAGCATACCTAAATCCTGCCTACCTTTGATCAGATCGTGTGAACTGATTATGCAAGGCTTGCCACTGTGCTGAGAAGAACAAGCGCTGCTCGAGTCAGATCGTCTGGAGTCAAGTTCCTCTGTTTGAGGAAGCCGCTGGGGGTGTGTGAAAAAAGAATACATTTGATCAGTAACAGTGTGGTGATTTCAGTGAACGTATTTAACTCGTTCTACCCCAGACACACCACAGCAAGATAAGGATCGACCATGATAGTCCAAGGGTGATGCCAGAACAGCTTGGCGCCTATGGGCGCCAAGCTATTCTGGCATCACCCTTGAACTATCATGGTCGATCTGTGTCCTGCACTGCTAATGCAGTCTTCAGAGGACAACGGCAAAATTTGGGGATTTCGGTGATGGGGTAGAATGAGTTAAAGTTGATTTCTCATTATGGAAGAGGGGAATTTTTTAGTTTCGATTCTGTTTAGATATTTAACTCTTAACTCGTTGTGTCCCAGGTACAAAATTCCCACATTTTGGAGTTGTCCTCTGAGGACTTCATTACAATTCAGGAGACAGATCGACCATGATAGTTCAAGGGTGGTCCCAGAATAGCTTGGCGCCTAAGCTATTCTAGCATCACCCTTGAACTATCATGGTTGAACCATATCTTGCGGTTGTGTGTCGGGACTGAATGAGTTAAACTCCCAGAACTAAGTGATTTCAATTCTGTATAATGGTAATATTTTGCTTCCAATTTCCATTAGGTGTATAAATAACTCATTGGAGACGTGCCGCGCCGCGTACGCGGCTTTACGTCGCGTTTCCGTATGCAGCACGTCTCGTATGTGTTAATATAACTTATAAGGACAGAGTAGATTGCATCCCCTTACATTAACCCTTTGGGTGTCGGTAGCGATTTTGGTCGAGGTGATTCCTTCTCGACCAAAATCGCAACCGACACCAAAGGGTTCCACTTGGTGGTGTAGACAGCAACCTCCCTAGGTGGGAGATACGAAGATGGTGGCATCGTTAGAAGATCGTCATAATTATTGGCAGTCCGTTGTGCTGACCAGGGTTCTCTTCCCTTACAACGGAGTTTTACAATATATATGCTGTGTCTGAATGTATGCGTTCATCCAGAGTCCGAAATAGCTCAAGCGGTTAAACGTCGGAGCAGGAGAGCGAAGGGAATCGCCGGGTCGTGGGTTCGAATCCCGTCCCGGCCCCGGTAGCTGGATTCACAATCCAGGGGGAAAAAACGGATTTGTTCAATAGCATCTCCGTTGAAAGGTCCTGGTAAATCAAAGTGGCACAGTTGGAGTGCGCCTGAGTTGATTAGTGTTCAGGTCGTACTCCATAGGCAATAGATTTCCCTGTCCCCCATACCCGCCCGTCAGGGCCGTCCATGATCACCGCGGTGCTGTGGACGTTAAACCCGAACTAACCAACCAACCATGCGTTCATCCGTTTTTGAAATACTGAACTCGTTTTAGGAATATGACAACTAGTTACTTATCTCTTCTTCAATGTCAAGACACACTTCTCACCGTGTCAGCGACATTTGGTTGACCTCCTGTGAATGACATAGTCCCAGGGTAGGAATACAATAATGGTGACGAGAAAACAACCGTTTAACAGTAGAACGTGTTTTGAGCAACCACCTTTTTTGCAAGAAAAAAAATGGTATTGAAAGTCGTGTGCACGCACAAGATAAGTCTTGAAGGGCACTTACTAATTCAAGTTTATTGTCCCGCTGGCACTAAGTAGTCTTGAAGAGCAGACAATATCAGCTGTCATTATAGACCATCATTAAGCTACACCCACCTAAATGATGGTCTTTCATGACAGGTGATCTCTCGTACGGGCGTTCGCTTTAAGCAGGTTCTGCTGTACTGAGTTAAATGAAAGCAGAGTGAAGATTTATCGGTATAAGTTCTCACCAGATTTACACCGAATGAAAAAAACATTAAGTCATAGATTTTTACACCGCCAGGGAAACAAGTCTCAGTAGACCCCGTATTTTTACACACTGGTGTCGATTCTGACAGGATTTGTGCGGCCTCCTAATGATCTATTCTTTGTGAAGCGCAGGTATCAAGCTATTGATAGCCCAGCAAGCACAACACCTCGTCAATACAAGTGCTGGTGGACGCTCGCAGCCTGAACAACCTACCTGCAAGAAGCGTAGATCCTCATGGGCCCCTGCAGTATGGGGGCTCATGGGGATCTACGCATCTTGCTGACAGCCCTTATTTATCACACTTTCAGTCCGGCTAAGGCGTAAGTGATAGAGGGAGGGTCACAATGTGCGTTTAGTCTCAGATGGTATGTGTATGGACAGTGCGCCTAAGCTAAAACCCAGATGACTACTTCCGTCTGAAGGCCAGCTCGAGCCGACAAGACGCATAGATTATCATTAGCCCCTGCACCTGCAAGGGCTAGTGAGAATCTATGCCTGTTGCACGTGTTTGGAATTGTATGTGTGGAGAGTACCGCGGTTAATCCTGTGCTCTTGTAGGTAAAGGTGTAGAAGATCTGCACCATATTGAGAGGGATCGAAACGGGCAATTGATCTTTGGCACCTCGGGTCTAAAATGCCCCCTACCAATGAATGTTTGTGGATTATGAAGGTTGACTTTGAAGGCAATAGCCACCTTGAAAGGAACAGTCATTGGTAGGCCGGACTGAATTGTTACCTGATAGCTGTACTGCCGAGAAAGGTGTTCCAAGTTCACAGCACGTTGATCCACAGAAGTAAAAACACGCTTAACCCATTTAGCCCCATGACCACAATTTTGAGGTGAAACCTAACTCCTATGTACCAGTTGCAGGAGATGGATTGAGAATGATAATTCAAAGGTAGTGCCAGATTGGCTTGGCGCCTGAAGGCGCCAAGCCAGTCTGGCACTACCCTTGAATTATGGTCAATCCATCTCCTGCTGTAGGCGTTGGGGATACATTGGTTAATAATGACCGCTTTACGTTAGTTTTTCTGTTTGTGGTTAATTGCTATGTTATTTGTGTGTGTGTGTGTGTGTTGTGTGTGTGTGTGTTGTGTGTGTGTGTGTGTGTGTATATACACTGATAACTCTCAGGTCGTATTATGCGTAGACATATTTGTGCAATAACAGTAAGCGCTTTCAAATCAAGACGCACGGAAAGCACGCAGGCTGCTTGACTTTCGTTTGCTTTTATTTTTTCTTCGTTCGTTTTTTTTTATATCTCGCCGCCCAGCAAGAGAAAGAGGTAGAGACAGGTCTGTATGTGTGCGTGTCTATGATTTTGGACCTTACGGCGTAGTCCTTAACGTCCAAAACCACTGAGCAGCGCACACATAATGAGACTCACACTCGCACCCCCATTTTGTTCTTGTCTTTGCCACGGGGACTTAACAAGATGTATGTGTCTATAACACAGTTACTGATATCTTGGCTTCTAGATTACCTTCACCCGCACTCCCTCCCCCCCCCCCCCCCTTCCGCCACCCGTCTCCACCCTGTCCTCTGAACTAGGTACAAATAGCTTTCAAGTAATTGATTTTGTTTGTGTGTGTCGGGACTGCTTGAGTTAGTCAAGTGTCCACATCTCTCTCACAGCACCAGGATTCTTTAACCGAGGAATGCCGATTGAATATGGCCAGCAAGAAAGAGGCATAGATCCTCATGAGCGCTCGCATTTGTTGGCGCTATGAGGCTCTATGTCTCTTGCTGTCTGTATCTATCTCGCAGGACGACACAGTACTGAGAAAGACAAAATTAGTCAATAACAAGTGGATACTGCAAGAGGCATGGATCCTCACAAGCCCCTTCTCGCTGCGGGGGCTCATGAAGATCTATGCTTCTTGCAGCAATGTCATTTTGGTCAAATTAGCACTAAATCTTCTAGCAGACGTGTCACTTAATTTTATGGAGGCGACCAAGCAAAAGTTAATTTAAAATTGCCTTTGACTATTACTACACGGGCAAAGATCGCAGCTGTGTTCAAGGGTGGTGCCAGAACAGCTTGGCGCATCAGGCGCCAAGCTATTCTGGCACCATCCAAGCTCATACTGCTTGCACAGTACTGCACACTAGAATTGTATGAATAAGCCGCACATGTAAGAGGCGGTATTCTTTGCTTGAATGCAAAAAGAGGTGCAAAAGGCCGTTGCTTGTATGCGAATTGAGGGGGAAGGGCATTGGGTGAAACTGGTGACACGTAACATTTTGATCCCGTGTTTCGAGTGGGTTTTTTTTTTCGTGTTTTTTGTTGTTGTTTCTTTGTTTGTTCTTTTTGGGAGCATTTATTTATTGATTTATTGATTGATTTATTTATTTATTTTGGCCCGGGGTGGGCGGGGGGTGGGGGGTGGGGGGGGGGGGAGAGAAAACTGTCTGGTTCCACGGTTCGTGAACACTTTACACGAATTTTCATTATTTTTTTAAGACGTTGCTTCAGGATTGACATATGTTGCATCAGGAATTACAAAACGAAGTCATTCGAAGCTTGTGGCGACGGCATCCACGCATAATGTTTGCGTTTTTCTGCTCAAAGGGCGGCTTAGGCTTAGCACACGTATCACGTTAGTGTCTAACTCATTCAGCCTCGACACACCACAGCAAATTATGGCTCGACCATGATAGTTCAAGGGTGGTGCCAGAATAGCTTGGCGCCTGTAAGCGCCAAGCTATTCTGGCCCCATCCTTAAACTATCATGGTCGATCTATCTCCTGAGTTGTAATTCAGTCCTCAGAGGACAATTTCAAAAGTTGGGAATCTCGGTCCTGGGACAGAATGTGCTAATGATATTTAGTTTCATATCTTTCAGCCGGTGAATTTATTATTTGTGTCCTGGTCTGTCATTGTGGGCCTTAAGACTCTAGGCCGTAAGGTTCAGACTGGCAGGGCAGCCACAGGTTTCTTTTTCAGTTTGCAGGAAGGGGATTTAAAATCCTGCTTTGAAATGAGATATTCTTTTGACTAAAATCCGGGACGCTATCGGTATTGCCCGTGTTAATTAATTTACATTGTAACCATGTATTTTCTTTGCAACGATTATGATTTTTTTATAATTCACCCGGCTTTGGCTGTCCGACAGAAGCGTTGTTGTTGTTGTTGTTGTTGTTGTTGTTGTTTGTCGCGACACAAAATCACTACCGTCGGACGGCCGAAAAATTAACTGGGCGCGGTACTCTGTGTAAAGTTGATAATTCATGTAAACTTCTTGTCAATACAACTTGACAAGAACCCATTTTGAGCCCGTATGAGAAATCACATTAACTACTTCGCTGCCGACAAAAGGTGAACACGATCGAATTTCAAGAGGCATAGATCCTCATGAGTCCCCGCGACTGCGGGGGCTCATGAGGATCTATGCCTCTTGCTGAGACCAAAATTTGCATTCATGTTTCTTGTTGTGGCTTTTGGTCGCTGAATGAACACAGATTGCAGAAACAAAAATGGACATACAGTGGCAGGGAAGGGGTTAAAGACACGTTTTCCCTTCAAGTCTTCTCCTGAGGACACGCTTGTCGTTTAAGACCACTTATATTCTTGCAGTTGCACAAAAGAGGTGTTTGGTGAAAACAGGGCCTACTTTGCATTGTGGGTATTTGCGTGCGTGTGCTGGACTTAAGTTACTTTATTTGGGGCTCATCTCTTCGCCTTCCTTGAAGTCAGATTGGGTGGGCCAAGCCAGTCTCGGGGGATTATCTGTGTGTAGGTCTGTGAGTTTGGACCTTGCGGCTACAGACGTAAGGCCAAAAAAGTACAGACCGGCACACTTACTTAGAGGCGAGTTTTGCAGCAAGTCAGTTTCTTCGCAGTCACGTAGATGCATTGGTTCCCACGATGCTACGTTTCCCGCGCAACGGAAGTTTACCGAATGTTCATCATGAAAATGCAATTTTCGTCTGTCACAGTACCTACAACTTTCTGGCCTTGACAGGAACAGCCGCCGCACTGTATCTTCCTGTGAATGATCTTGCTTGTTAAATCAAATATTAACTTTGTAGTGGGTGATAGATGTTGGTTTCACAGTACCTACAACTGTCTGGCCTTGACAGGAACAGCCGCCGCACTGTATCTTCCTGTGAATGATCTTGCTTGTTAAATCAAATATTAACTTTGTAGTGGGTGATTGATGTTGGTTTCACAGTACCTACAACTGTCTGGCCTTGACAGGAACAGCCGCCGCACTGTATCTTCCTGTGAATGATCTTGCTTGTTATATCAAATATTAACTTTGTAGTGGGGATTGATGTTGGTTTCACAGTACCTACAACTGTCTGGCCTTGACAGGAACAGCCGCCGCACTGTATCTTCCTGTGAATGATCTTGCTTGTTAAATCAAATATTAACTTTGTAGTGGGGGATTGATGTTGGTTTCTTGGCGTCTTATTGCTGGTGGATAATACATTTTTTGTACTGAGATTTATGTGCAGTACTTTAGAACTGGTTTTGTGCAGCTGCATTTTTTTCGGAAGAAATAAAAAGTGGTCTTAAAAGACAGGCGCTGAGCTCTCAAGAGAAATCTTGGAAGGTCAGACAGCGTCACCTGTCTTTAATGACCATCATTCCGGTGGCTTTGGTCACCCGAATGATGGTCTTTAAAGACAGGTGATCTCTCATATGGGTGGTAGCTGGAAACAGGCGTCAGTTGCATGAGTGAGTTTAGTCCTGCGCAAGCCACTAAGAAAGGTACAGCGGAGCACTTTGCTTAGCGGCTGGCGCAGGACTAGGCTCACTCATGCAACTGGCCCCAGGTTTTGCTGTAATAGTCGCAGTGCAGGAGGCAGTTACGACTTTCGTTATATGAATGAACATGTTGCTGGTGCACAGGAAACTCGAGTTGACATGAAAATATGTTTGTGTTTGTTTATAATATACCGTAATGTGACCAACTTGTCTCTGACGTTGCAGGACGGAAGAACCGCACTGCATTATGCCGCTCAAAATGGATACGGGGAAACCTGCAAACTACTGATCGAAAAAGGATGTGACCTGGATGCCCAGGATGCGGTAAGTTTAATAATAATAATAATAATAATAATAATAATAATAATAATAATAATAATAATAATAAGAAGAAGAAGAAGAAGAAGAATATGATGATGATGATGATGATTATTGTCTTCTTATCTCTCGTTGTCTCTGTTGTACAATCTTACCCTCTGCAAAAGAAATGGTGATTTTAAGCCGGTACATTTTAGTCGCTGTGTATTTCAGGGTGCTTTTCTCTCTCTCTCTCTGTGTGTGTGTGTGTGTGTGTGTGTGTGTGTGTGTGTGTGTGTGTGTGTGTGTGTGTGTGTGTGTGTGTGTGTGTGTGTGTGTGTGTGGAAAACAGTAACTTGAGGTAGCGGAAACTGCGAGATTTTCCTTCCTCTTCGGGCCTTTTTATTTGCGACATAAATTAGATACGAACGCTCCAAACAAAGTGGAGGCCATGCACTGACATTTATTTGCTTGTTGACCGAACTTAACGTATTAAACCTCTCTGTGAAACCCATGAATAATGCATGCAATGAGAGATAGAGGGCAAGAGAGAGATAGAGAGGTGGAGCCACAAGCGTGTTAGACATTGAGATCTAAACGGATTTTTAGCTTTATAATGAAATTCGTTGAATAGACCTTCCAGTTGTGTAAACGATTATGCGCCTAAATGTAATGATGGTACAGAACGAACCAGTTTTGACTGACAACACTTATGAAGGATCACCTGTCATTAAAGACCATCATTTAGGTGGCTGTAGCCACTAACCCTAACACTGGCTGTAGCCACTAACCATAACCCTGGCTGTAGCCACTAACCCTAACCCTGGCTGTAGCCACTAACCCTAACACTGGCTGTAGCCACCTAAATGATGGTCTTTAGTGACAGGTGACACTTTTGCCCTTCAAGACTTCTCCTGAGCGCGCATCCACATTTTCTTGCAAAAGAGATGTTTGCTAAAAAATAGATTGTACTGTATAAATGATTATGGTTCTTGCGCATAACTGATAATGATGGCACTTTAACTCATTCTACCCCAACACCGAAATCCATAAATTTTGCCGTTGTTCTCTGAAGACTGCATTGCAGTGCAGGACACAGATCGACCATGATAGTTCAAGGGTGATGCCAGAATAGCTTGGCGCCCATAGGCGCCAAGCTATTCTGGCATCACCCTTGAACTATCATGGTCGATCCTTATCTTGCTGTGGTGTGTCTGGGGTAGAATGAGATAATACACTGTTGACTGAGCCCTTAGGATAAAATTCCCAGATTTGTCCTATGTAGACTAAATTTGCAATTCCAAGTCGACGACCATAACAGTTCAAGGGTGGTTCCAGAATCAACAAGCTGTCCTTGCACCACTCTTGAACTTTCATGGTCGATTTTTATTCTGATGCGATGTGCTATAGGCCTACATGACTTAACCCTTTTGCTGTCGGTAGCGAATTTAGTCGCGATGATTTCTTCAGGGTTAATTTAAGTTTGAACAAAACATTTGATCGGCCGATTTAAGTACCTTCGCGAGTAGCAGAGACTAGGGATAAAGAAACGCTTTTTTCTCGATGTGCAACAATGTGCAATGTGTATTTCTCTTTGTCATTGTAAGACACAAGACAGTGTAATAAATAAAAAGAAAAGGGGAGACTGCCAGTGCTAATACTTTAGGAAGACTACCAAGTAAAGTAGGTAAAAGCACTGTCAGGGGGGAGAATTGTGCATTATCGACCAATGATCATAGGTCTTGTTTGGTCAAAGCACAATAATGCTGTCTAGTCCGTCTATCTTTCCCAGCTTCTTCTTCTTCTTCTCGAACGCCGTCACACTTGGAGTTTGGCTCTCAAAATGAAATCTGTGGTATTCTGTAGCACCTCCACAGGCCCGTACAGTTCTCTTGTAGAGTGGCGGGCCTCTGCCATATCTCCTCCCTCAGCAGCTGGTGGTTCCCACAGTCCTGGAGGATGTGCTCTGTGGTCTGCTCTGCTTCTCCACAAGGGCACAGGGGAGATGGCACGACGTGAAAGCGTCTGTGCAGGTGGAAATTGAGTCGGTTGTGCCCGGTCCTTAGGCGCAAGATGGTCACCTGCTCTTGTCTGGACAGCTGATGGTAACTGTCTAGGGGCCGTTGTGGTGGTCTGTACACAGACTTAATGATGGTCTTCATCTCTGTGAAGCTGACTCCATTTTCGTCTTGTTCTTTCTCTGCGCCCACTTTTGCCATTCTGTCAGCTTCTTCATTGCCGTAGATGCCCCAGTGTGAAGGGATCCACTGCAGCACCAGTCTGGTGCACTTGATGTTTTGCAGTGCCTCTTGTAGACGTGGCAGTTTGCTTGCTGTTGCTGCCTCAAGGACATACATGGCATCAGTCAAGAAGACAATTTGGGCATCAGGGTCTGCAGTGCCACTGAAGGTGTTTGCAACACGGACCAGGGCTTCCACCTCAGCTCTGTAATTTGTGCAGTGAAGGCCTGTTGATACTGCTTCTGCCTGCCATTTTCCGTTTGGGTACTGAATGTACACCCCAGCCCCTCCATTCTGAACTGCATCTGTGGCTGATCCATCGGTGTATGCCCGTATCCATGCTTCCTGGGGATACTTTTCTTCGAGCATGGCCAGTGTCAGGGCTTTCTTACACACAGTGCTGTGCTCATCTTTGGTGGTGATGTAGGGGACTGTGGAAGAGATGGTGATGTTTTCTGGCTTACTTTCCCAGGGTGGAAGGTCACTAGCAGGATTCAGAGCCTCTACCTGCGCAGGAAGCTTTGCCTGGCGTTTTCTCTGCAGAGATCTCGTCTCCTTCACAAAGCTTGATCTTTTCAGTCTCCCTGAGGATGGCTGTTTCATCCTGGCATTCATAGGATGGTCTTTGGAAGACTTAACCTTTGTGGACTGTATCAAGGCTTTGCAATCTCTTCTCATGCGCAGGGGTGGGATGCCTGTTGTCTCTTCCATCTTTTCAATTGGTGTGGATCTCATTGCGCCGGTGATGATACGCAGTGCCTGGTTCTGAACTCTGTCAATGGTCTGCTGGTGTTACTGGGCTGCCGTCAACCATGCATTGGATCCGTACTCAAGGTGTGGTCTCACTGTGCCTTGATATACATTTTTGAGGATCTTTTCATTGGCTCCCCATTGTGTACCAGCCAGCTTCCTCATGATGTTCAGCTTTCTTCTAGTCGCTTCTGCGTTCCAAATGTGCAGCTTCCTCGTCAGCCTCTTGTCAAGGGTGACGCCCAGGTATGTCTGTTGGTCATCATACCGCAGTGGGGTGTTGCCCAGTGTTAGGTTGCTAGCCTTTGCTTTGTGTCTTTCCCAGCTGCATCCTTTGTCTACATTTGCTGACAATAGTCTTTAGTTCTTCTTCGTCCTCACATTCTTTTATTATTGTGTTCCCCCTTAGGCCTTTAGTTGTGTTTAAACCAATTTTTACATTAACGATAATGCACAATTCTCGGCCCCTGACAGTGCTTTTCACTACTTGGTAGTCTTCCACAAGACAGTGTCTTGCAGTCACCCCCAAAAAAAGATACTTTAATAATAATAATAATAATAATAATAATAATAATAATAATAATAATAATAATAATAACATTTATATAGCGCTATGACCCAACATTTAGTGGGTCTAAGCGCTTAAAAACATAGAGAAAGAAACTGAAACGAGACGCCAAAACCGCAGCTAAAGGCCTAAGGGGGAACATAATAATACCAACAACAAAAAAAGTGAGGACGAAGAACAACTAGAGACTATTGCCAGCAATTGTAGACACGGAATGCAGCTGGGAAAGATAGACGGACAAGACGGACGCCTCTTCTTCAGGGAAAAAGGTACCTTTTAAGATTTCTCTTGAAAGCCGGGAGGGACGGAGACTGCCACAAGGAAAGAGGGAAAGGGGCATTCCACGTGGATGGCTCAGCGTGGGAAAAAGCGCGTGACCCTACAGTGGAGTTTTTGCATTAACTCATTACGTCCTAAGGTTGATTTAAAAAAATGGTTATTGTCCTATGAGGGCCACATTACACTTTACCAGATAGATCAACCATTTTAGTTCAAGGGTGGTGCCAGAATAGCTTGACGCCTATGGTGCCAAACACTGTTCTGGCACCACCCTTGAACTATGTACTCAGATTAATTTCATGCAGTAGTTTATCAGGATGATAAGGGTTAATAACATCATGGGAACTCATTTCTCAACCCCAGCCTCTGGCAAAGTGTGAAGAAATGTGGAGAAACTAACTCATTACGCATTTCTCATTTCAAGTGTGTCTCAGTTTTTACTTCTTCGTATTAATTTAGGGGCAGTTTAGTAAACCAGCGGATTATACCGAGAAACACAGCAATCATGACAACGCACGCGTGTGACAAATAGAAACTTTTAAACCGAAATTATAAGGGTGACCGCTGTTTTGTCATCTCTGAAAACCGCACCATGTGGGTGAAACGAAGTGACCGCTCTTGAAAAATTCAAGTTCACTTTTCAGTCTTTGTCATTTCTGGTGTTATTTTGAAAATTGCGGTGTTTGGTTGTTTTTCCTTCGTGTGTGGGTGAGTTCAACTTTACAGTTCGGCCGGCACCCTTCTTAACCCCTTCCCTGCTGATAAAAAATGAATACGATTCAGCTGCAAGAGGCACAGATCTTCATGAGTCCCCGCGACAGCGGGGGCTCATGAAGATCTATGCCTCGTGCCGATACCAGTTTGTATCCATGTTTGTTTGTTTTTTCCGGACGGCTATGTGGCTTTTTGTCGTCGTTTCAAAAAACAAAGGATGTCAGAAGCTAAACTATGCGTGCAGTGGCAGGACAGGCGTTAATGTACAAAATAAACGCAGAACTGGGACACAAGAAGACATTTCCACCTCGGCACCACACGTCTTTGAAACGCAAGAAGTCGTTTTCCGAAACTTTGGACCCCGTTTCGGGGTGACGCTCGAGACTTCGATTCACTTTCGAACATAAATCTCATTATTAAGGCGCGCGCAGGGGTCACATAGTGCAGGAGTAAGTGCGGGCGCAATGTCCTGCCATCTGGTTTGAGCGTGAAGACATTGTCACGTTGCGGGGGCTCATGGGGATCTATGTCTCTTGCAATTGGACCGTGTACACCTTTTTTTTGTTTGTTGCCGGCACTCAAATGAGTTCCCCTGTTGCCGAGGTGATCGGAAACTGCGAAAAGAGAGCAGGTAGTTGTGCTTTGTAGCCGGTGCCGCACACGTTAAAACGACCACCAACAAATAAAACACGAGATATTTTCTGAACTGTGAGAAGGCATTTGTTCCACCCTTGCATCATATGTTGTTCCACCCTTGCATCATGTGCCGCCGAGGTCTTATACGGCCCCGGGTAGTCAAGTTGTTGATGGCTTGAAAAACGAGACGCAAAGATCTTGTTGACACAGTCTGACCTCGACACATGGTGTTAGCGGGACCCTTGGTATATAATATATACATGTACACCATTTCAAAGTCAACACACAGTAGCGAGACTATACTGGCGACTGCTAATAGCGTGTTTATATAGCGACGGATTGATCGGCCGGGACAGTTCAGAGGTAGTATTTGATAAGCGCGGCGCGTATGGAAAGGGGTCTAGCTAATCAAGCGCTACCTTTGATCTGGCAGGTCGGTTTGTCTCACGCAGTTAGCTGTCTATACATAGAGATTTATGCTCGCACATAGGCACACACACAACAGGCAGACGTAAAATCACGCACGCACGCAGGATACAGTTACATGTTGCATGCAGCAACCACACGCAAGCACGCACACACACAAACACACACACACCCAGAGGCACACGTGCACAACCTTACAACATAATTCCAGAACATTTCTTTGCCTTGAACTACCAATGTTGGTCAGTTTCCCACAGCTGGCCACGCAAGCGCGCACAAACACCCCTTCACGCACGCACGCACTCGCGCGCGCGCGCACGGGCACACACACACACACACACAGGCACACACACACACACACACACACACACACACACACACACAGACAGAGCTAACAGTGTCAGGTGTTCGTGTGTACCTTGCAAGCCGTCTAGTTGTCAGTCCTAATGCCTCGTTCGTGATCCGTAACCGTAAACGCGCAGCAGGCGAAGCATGTTGCATGTTTGCACACAACAGATATCATGTTTACACACAGAGGATATCATGCTTGCCTAACAAAACGGTTTATATGTATGCATTTACGGATAGGTTTCATATTGACCGAATTTAACACACATAAATACACCCCGATGACACAGGGTCTAACTTGGAGAATTTAAGATGTGAGTAAATTGGACATATATTTACCAGCAAGACACAGATTCTCATGAGCCCCTGCAGGTGCAGGGGCTCATGAGAGTCTGTGCGTCTTGCAGACGGAAGGGTCTTGACCGAAAGATACTTGTAGTAAAGAGTAATATTTCCTAAGAAGAGAATCGTGCCACGTTGTTAGCTTGAGGGATCGGTACATTAGTATTAAAAACGTTTCAGATAATAGAAGTGTTAGTATTGCAAGTAAAGTTGTTTTTATGCGTCGGTTTGCACTGAAAGTTATACCGTCACCGGTCCTATCCATTGCACATCAGACTGAAGTAGATTTTCAGGGACGGATCAGTTACCTTTTGTTTGGAACCTTTAACCTGACACAAAAGTCTTCCCGACGCCAAACCCTTGTTTCTTAGTCGCCGAAGAAAAAGGGGGTGGGGGTGGGGTGGGGGGGGGCGTCCTAAACTACGCGAAACCGGACTTTATATGGCATTTTAAAGAATGTTTGGCGCCCCCTCTCTTACCCCCCGATCCGTCCCTGGTTTTAAACGGTATTGGTGAATCATCAGTTTTTGTCGCACAGATTGTCTTCCTCGATTTGCTACAGCGGTAGTTTACAGTATAGGTCGCGAGAGATCGACTGTGGTAATAGATCAGAGGCGGTTTTAATACTGTCGGTGCTACTTATCGTATCTTATCAACTTAATGCAGCGTGATGACTTTCGCTTCTTCGTGAGAGGTGTATCAGTTATATGACTTTGTACCGCAGGCTATGTGGGATATGGATCGACCATGATAGACCCTGTGCCAAGCTAATCTGTCACTACTCTTGAACTATCATGGTCCGTCCATCACATGCTGTAATATCGTTTACGCCGGACTGCGACACTGACTGGCCCAACAACGGAAGAGAGCGAAATCACGGCGGATGACAGCTTCTTTGATAAGCCGGCAGAGACAACACTGCAAACATCTCCAAGGGGCATAGATCCTCATGAGCCCGGACTCCGGGCTCATGATGATCTATGCCTCTTGGAGATGTTTACAGTATTGTCTATGCTTTCGGTAGAAGCTGGTTATCTGGCGTGACTTCATTAGGCTCGTTCGTTGTTGCTGGTCCTTCGTTGCAAACGAGACCTCGCCAATGTCTTAACCGGCGCTGAACGTGTTTGTTTGTCTGGCGCCCCCCTGATTCAGGCGAACAGTGTATTAATTTGTGATGTAAAACATACCATGGCTATGTAGGGAGTCGTATGGGCAGTCACTCATTCACTTACTTGACACCAATCTGTATGATCGGAGGCATAGATCTTCTGTAGCGTTTGTCTTGTGTGATAACTGGTGGAATGATTCTGTGTCTTTTGCTGACCCTATTACCCCATTCAGCCCTGACGCACTACAACAGGAGATGGGTCGACCATGATAATTCAAGGGTAGTGCCAGATTAGCTTGGCGCCTTAGCTTGGCTCCTGCAACAGGTGCATAGTCGTTTGACGCCTCCAAAATGTGGGAAATACGTGCGTCGGGCTGAATGAGATAACTCATTCGAGACGTGAATGAGTTAATTTTGAGTTCTTGTTCCAGTGGCGGAAGGGAATGGCACGGTGTGTTTGTGTGGGGAGGGGAGGGGAGGGGAGGGGACCGCGATCGCGATCATCGTGGCGTAGAGTCTGCTGGGCTACCTGGGCCACAGCACCGAGGTGATCAGTCGGGACGGCCCTGACGGGCGGGTTATGGGGGACAGGGAAATCTATTGCCTATGGAGTACGACCTGAACACTGATCAACTCAGGCGCACTCCAACTGTGCCACATTGATTTACCAGGACCTTTCAACGGACATTCTATTGAACAAATCCGTTTTTCCCTCTGCCGGATTGTGAGTCCAGCTACCGGGACCGGGACGGGATTCGAACGCACGACCCGGCGATTCCCTTCGCTCTCCTGCTCCGACGTTTAACCGCCTGAGCTATTTCGGACTCTCTGCTGGGCCATTCATTGTTTCACCTCCTTTATCAGAATCGTGTCGGCCACATGGACACGGTTGTTAGTGTCAGCTGATATAGCGGCCTGTCTCGGATTGGCTGCTTTAGTGTCAGCTGATAATGAGACCAGCATCTGATCAGTTCAGTGACGGCTCTAACGTCCTCGCGTGAACTGAGGAGCTGACAGGAGGCATCTATCTGCCCTTTTAGGAGGAAAAAAATTCAGCAAGTCCATTTTAGTGAAAACCAAGAATTTCATCGTAAAATACCAGTAACTACACGCGCGCACACACACACACACACACACACACACACACACACACACACACACACACACACACACACACACACACACACACACACACACACACACACACAATCGCGCTTTTAACAAAATGGACTTTTGCCCTCCTGGGGCAGAAATTATCCCAGTTGCTGAGTGAGACCCATTACTGAAATTCTGTCTAAAATGCTCAAGGACCAGCCTTGTTCGACTAAACCCTCAGTTGGTTAGTGTCAGGTCTTTGTGTCACGTCGTTTATTACGGGTCATTGGGAACCTCTGGCTTCAGTTAACACGATAACGTGCCATCAGCCCCCACCGATATCTTCAAACTTCAAGAGATGCGTTGGCACAAACCTTGATTTCCAATTTGACACTGACTTGAAGTGACCGTGATATCGGCATCGCACGCTGATAGCTTACTCCGCGAAGAGATACAGATGTAAATGGGCCGATCAAGAAGCACAGATCCTCATGAGCCCTCGCAGAATGCGGGGACTCGTGAGAATCTGTGTCTCTTGTAGATTGTTGACTATTGCCCTCTTCAACGTTTATCAGCTAAGGAGAAGTTATGCAAGTTTTAACTCCTTGCGTGCGAGCTCATAGATATCGCTTATCTGAACGCATTATAATGACCTTTTCCACCGTCTGAATCACACAGACGCTCATGTAGCTGGTAGGTTAACTCTTTGACTGTCTGTAGCCGTTTTTGTCGCGATGATTCCTGTCGGAATCATTGCCGCGACAAAAACCGCTACCGACAGCAAAGGGTCAACCCATTGCGCGTGCAGCCACCGGCACTGTAAACAGTACTGATTGCCGCATTTACAAGGGGTTAAGCATAGGACATAGTTCCTGCAGCATAGTAATGTGGATCTGTGCCTCTAGCAGCTAGATTGGGGTTGCCTGGAGGCCTCAGTTTATGCCATGATGAAAATGATCGTCTTGTTCTATACCTGCGTATTTCTCTGTGGGCTGGCGATTGGGTGCCTGATAGGCGGGGGCAGGAGATCTAACTGTTGTCTGTCCAGCGCTGTGATTCCCCTTGGTTTGTATACAATTCTGCCAGTGCTAGCCTCACCTATCTGGTTTGTCAGTTTATGTCGTTTAGATGGCATTTATTGTGGCGTTGATTTCTGTGGGATAGGACATGTGTCATTGATATACCTGTAGTGTATTCGCGCTGTTCACACGCAGCTAACGGGGAAGGTATTTACTTTAATTTGCCATGATTTTGTGTGTGTGTGTGTGTGTGTGTGTGTGTGTGTGTGTGTGTGTGTGTGTGTGTGTGTGTGTGTGTGTGTTTTCAGCAAAGGTTTACTGTGACTTTCCATATGGTGCATGACAGCGCGCCGTGTGTCTGTGTGTGCCCCATGCATGCGCGTTCACATCCTTTATGAAATCCATTGACCCCTTGACTGCTTCTGACGACGGATACCGACGATAACCATAACGGTATCGTCAATGGCAGACAACAGTTACTTTTAACCCCTTCACTGCCAGTACGCGACATAAGCACTTCACAACACTCTTTAAAGGTGTTGTTCCGGGTTGCCCCCCCCCCCCTCCCTCTCCCGGACAAAATCTTCAGTTTTCTGAGAGTCGAATTTTTTTAAAAGAAGATAATATGAGCATTCATAGACTGTGTGAATTTTATTACTCCGGAGTTTGTAGACTTTTCCTTTGAAGACTCGTGCCGACATTTTAGCATGAAGTTACATCTCGTCTTAACTCATTCTACCCCATCACCGAAATCCCCAAATTTTGCCGTTGTTCTCTGAAGACTGCGTTGCAGTGCAGGACACAGATCGACTATGATAGTTCAAGGGTGATGCCAGGATAGCTTGGCGCCCATAGGCGCCAAGCTATTCTGGCATCACCCTTGAACTATCATGGTCGATCCTTATCTTGCTGTGGGGTGTCTGGGGTAGAATGAGTTAAGACGTTTCTTCTAGTCTGGCCGGCCAGATTTTTACCCATCCCGCCGTGAGATGGCCTTAGTCACCTGCTCGGCGTTAACCCCCCCCCCCCCCACCAAAAAAAAAAAAAAAAAAAAAAAAAAAACAACAAAAAAACACAACAACAACAACAAAAAAACAAACAAACAAACAAACAAAAAAACAACTAAGTAACTGACTTCGCTGCCAGTGCACGGATTTCGCGTCTCATGATTCCACAGCCCACTGACCGACATTCGCGTGAAGAAAGCCAGTGAAAGGGGACCCAAACTGGCCATCCGGAACATATGACTAACAAGAGACATAAACCCAGTGAAGGGGACCCAAAATGGACATCCAGAGCACAGGACTAACAAGAGACATAAACCCAGTGAAAGGGGACCCAAAATGGACATCCAGAGCACAGGACTAACAAGAGACATAAACCCAGTGAAAGGGGACCCAAAATGGACATCCAGAGCACATGACTAACAAGAGACATAAACCCAGTGAAGGGGACCCAAAATGGCCATCCAGAGCACAGGACTAACAAGAGACATAAACCCAGTGAAAGGGGACCCAAAATGGACATCCAGAACATAGGACTAACAAGAGACATAAATCCTCATGAGCCCCCGCAGTCGCGGGTTTATGTTTCTTGCAGCTGGGTAGCGTTCGCTTTGCCCCGGCAGTTAAGCAGTTAAAATGATATACAGCAAATCGCTACGGTTTATCCACTCGTGGTGTTTATTTGTCGCTGTCACTGTCATAGTGGACTTGCTTCGGGATGTTACGTTTATTTGCCGCTGTCACTATCATAGTGGACTTGCTTCGGAATGTTACATTTATTTGTCGCTGTCACTGTCATAGTGGACTTGCTTCGGAATGTTACGTTTATTTGTCGCTGTCACTATCATAGTGGACTTGCTTCGGAATGTTACGTTTATTTGTCGCTGTCACTATCATAGTGGACTTGCTTCGGAATGTTACGTTTATTTGTCGCTGTCACTATCATAGTGGACTTGCTTCGGAATGTTACGTTTTCGGCCAGTGCGTACGTTCTTGCCTACGCGTTCGGCGTTGACGACAAATCGCCTGTCAATGACTGTTTATAGAATTCCTCATTATCAAAGCGTGATAGCGCCGGGCCATTAAACCCACATTACAATGCAATCCACGCATTTCCGTAATGACTGCTGAAAGACACAGTACTCTTTCAGCGTGAAATAACTGATTTGACACAGTCGTGACACTTTTTCAAGAAAGTTTGGGACGACCATGGAAGTTCAAGGGTGGTGCCAGAATAACTTGGCACCTCTTGGTGCCAAGCTATTCTGGCACCAACCTAGAACTTTAAAGATCGTTCAGTCTCCTGAACTGTGATATGTAAACTTGAACGAACTACCTTAGGGTTCATGTGTTTTGTTGCCGTAGTTGAAGATATTCTAGCATCACCCTTGAAATACATTCGTGGACGATCGGTCTCCTGAACTGTAATGTGTAATTTTCAGTGGATGCCTTAGGGTTCGAGTGTTTTAGTGCTATCGTTGAAGTTGTTTGGGCACCGCCCTTGAGCTGTCGTGATCGACTGATCTGGCTTCTGAGCTGTAATGTAGTCAGCCTTCAGAAGACGAGACCAGAATGAGTGAATGACCACCACCTTTGGTTTCGATCTATGTGTTGAACCTGCCACACATTCCGTCAGTTTCCCGCGTCGTGGAATTAATTCAATCCGTTCCCAGTATGGTGATCGAATTAAATCACGACCCCTGATCGGGCCCCATTTCCGCCTGACTTGGCCCCAATTTAGAGTCCATTTTTGTATTTGTTGTAACCGTGATTAGATTTCTAGTTGGGGTCGTGTTAACAGTGAAGAGAAATTCCGTTGCGACGAGTTCGCATTGACATAAAATATATGTGAAATGCAGAGATAAGAGAAAGGAGTAAGTTTGTTGTTGTTTTGCCAAAAGTTCACGGTGACATGCAATAAATGTCAGGGAAACGTTCTTCTATGTAAGTTCAGCTCGACGTCAGGAAAGAGAAGCACTTCTATTATCGAAAAGTCCACCGGACAAGAAATATGTATTCAGGCAGTCGACACGACGTGATCTTCGGCGTTGAAGTTTCAGTGTGGGCGGGTACCGAGCAGTTTGATTATTCAAATCACTTGTTTAAACTTCCCATAAATTTCTTCGGTTTTTAATGACACCGATCCTGTGTGTGTGTGTGTGTGTGTGTGTGTGTGTGTGTGTGTGTGTGTGTGTGTGTGTGTGTGTATGTGTGTGTGTGTGTGTGTGCGTGCGTTCGTGCGTGCGTGCGAGCGAGCGAGTGCAGGGGATCATGACAATCTACGTCTCTTGCAGATGGAAGCCTTTACAGCAGCAGTGACTGTATTCGGGGTGGTTTTTGGCGTGTTGCCCAACCAAGCTGTTGTACCGTGCGCCGTTACTCGGTGGCATATTCTTTCGTTTCTGAAACCAAAGGTTCTAAGTTAAAGTCCGTTCCTGTAAGGACTAGAGAGGTGGATCTACTGTGACGGCCCAAGGGTAGTGCCTGATTAGCTTGGCACCTTAACAGGCGCCAAGCTAATCAAGCACGACCCGTGATCTGTTAAGTGGGTTGTGGAGGAGGAAGCACTTTGTGTTTTTTATTGGCGGGTTGACGGTTCGTGGAAAGGGTTTGTATGGCGTTGATATTTTAGATTGCATGTGTTTGTGTGTGTGGCTCTGTGTAAGCAACGCGCACACAGATTGAAAGGGTACCTGGTGAGTCAGAAAATGCCACCCCCCTCTGTCAACACCCCCACCACCTGCCTGACCTGACCTCAGGTGTGTTGTCTTCTCTCTCTCTCTCTCTCTCTCTCTCTCTCTCTCTCTCTCTCTCTCTCGCTCGCTCGCTCGCACGCACGCACGCACGCACGCACGCACACACACAATGCACGTACAACACATGCACGCACCCACGTGAAGTGTCAGGTTCCCTCTGCGCCTTAGAAAGTCTTTTTATTTGACTTCAATGCAGGAGTTTCTCGCTGCACAACCTTACTTACTCATGGTCATAGCCCTAGCCATATTTTTTTTATTATACCATTAAGGTGCCTTTACCTGGGACACTCTTGATTTCGCTTTGCCTTTGTAAAGTGCCTTGCGGGGTGAGATACGATTGAATCATCTCTCGTCTATGCTTCCCCCCCCCCCTCCTCTTTACACCCCTCCCCATTCTCTTTCAACAGTCGACCCACTCCTTCAAAATCGTTTAACGTAAATGGCTTGATAGCGGAATGCAGCTAACGGCTAGGGTAGTTGCGTTACCATCAGTCACAAGTGTGTCCGGGTGCATTTCAACGGGTGGCCGTGGAATCCGGTACTGACCCCGCTACTTTAATGTGTGTGCTGGTCTGTGATTTTGGATCTAACAGCTTTCAGCCGTAAGGTCCAAAATCACAGACCAGCGCACATCGGCGGCTGCTAGGTTCAATTACGCTGCCTGTCGAGGTGCAAAAACATGTTGCTAGTCTTGTAATTTTTTACTCTCGGCCGACAGGAAGCCGGTAGGTACGAAATCAAAAACCAGGCCTGCACACATTAACCCTTCGGCTGTTGATAGCGGTTTTTATCGCGATGATTCCGACAGGAATCATCGCGACAAAACCGCTACCAACAGCCAAAGGGTTAATAGTGCCCTTGTTCTGTCTCAGAGAACCGGTTTCGTCAGCGAAAGCGTAGATTCTCCTTATTCCCTTTAGCCGCCGGCAACTCAGTTGTGGGTGCACAAAAATCTGTGATGTCTGTTGGCGTTTCGTTTTCTTTGTCAGTGATGCGCCTTCGATATTTGTTTGGCATCACTGAAGTGTAAGTGACAGACTTGCGCAGTAAACTCAGTCTCCCCATGTTTACGAAAAAAATAAATATATCTGCACCTATAGCCGTTTATACCTGTGTGTGAAAGCAGGATTGAACAACGCCTTCATCGTCTATCAGCGCAGTATTGTGTAGTCTGTAATCAAGAAAATGATAAGTGTGTTTCTGCATATTTGATGCGGGTTCTAGCACTGACGTATTATTTTCGCTTGGATCCGTCGGTAACAATGGTGCACTGTAAGGTTGCGCTTGTAATTATTCCCGACAGACTGATCCGTAGTTGTAAAGTGCATCACTGAGCGGTGTCAATCTTCAAGACTCTAGCCAAATGACTTCTGCGACAGAGAATATGAATGATCATAGGACCAAATCTTTGTCAGCAAGAGGCAAAGATTCTCATGAGCCCCTGCAATGCAGGGGCTCATGAGAATCTGTGCCTCCTACTAGATGGACGGGGCTTAGTGACAGTAATGTGTAATTGGTGGCTTTGGACTGAATCACCCTCAAATCCTACAGTATACAAGATCAGTGGGTACTTCTTTGCAGATGTTGGAAGATTTAACAGTATAACTTCAACGGTGTAACTTACCAAACACTGCGTCCTTCTCAGTGTGCAGGCTCCAAGCTAATCAGGCACTACCTGTCCCCAGCCTGCAGCTGTAATGGTTGCATTTGTTTGTTATTATTATCTGTATACACACATCTGACATCTGAGACTCGAAGCAAATGACAAACTACTCGTCAGTTGTAATGGCTGCACTGTATTTCTGCAGTTTATGTTGAATTTGAATCAGTTAATGAAAACGGTTGAGGCATGCACATATTAACCCATTTGTCCCCGACACCTTACAGCAGAAGATGGATTGGCCATGATAATTCAAGGGTAGTGCCAGATTAGCTTGGCGCCGACGCCGATGTGTGCTGGTCTGTGATTTTGGACCTTACGGCTGAAAGGTCCAAAATCACAGACCAACACACACACATTAAAGTAGCGGGGTACCGGATTCCACGGCCACCCGTTGAAATGCACCCGGACACACTGGTGACTGGTGGTAACGCAACTACCCTAGCCGCCAGCTGCATTCCGCTATCACTGAAGCCATTTATGTTAACTCATAGTACCCCAGACACACCGCAGCAATATAAGGATCGACCATGATAGTTCAAGGGTGATGCCAGAATAGCTTGGCGCCTATGGGCGCCAAGCTATTCTAGCATCACCCTTGAACTATCATGGTCGTTCTGTGTCCTGCACTGCAATGCAGTCTTCAGAGAACAACGGCAAAATTTGGGGATTTCGGTGTTAGGGTAGAATGGGTTAAACGATTTTGAACTGGTACATAGTCTATGGTTAGGTGACATCTCCAAACTTTTGGAAAAGCGGCCGTGAGGTTAAATGGGTTAAGATGGGGCCATTTATAAGCCTGCCGTTGACTTGATAGCAGGGAGGACCTTCCGTTCGAGGACAGCACAGTTCAGCCACTAGCCGTCAGCAGTAATGGTCTGTCTTCGTGTCTTTCTCGCCCAGTTTCGCTTAACCTGACACAGGGAGGACCTTCGGTGGACAGGGCAATTCATCTCGGCAAATACGCTTTGGGTGTAACAACATTTGAACAAATAATATGAGTTTGGCAGGGCATTTTATATTTTGGCTCCCCGCACCACCCAGCCATCTTGTAATCCTCCCTTCACTGAACACGATCCAACTGCAAGAGGCCTACATCCTCATGCGCCCCCGCAGTTGCGGGGGCACATGAGGATGTAGACCTCTTGCCGTCGCCATTTTGTATCCGTGTGTGTTTCGGACCGTGGAACGGCTGGTGCTATTTAGCGTTGAATTTACAATGATTCAGAAACAGTGAGTGCATCCACTGGCAGTAAAGAGGTTAACCCCCTTGCGCGGCACGCAGCCACCGGTATTGTAAACTGTACCGGTGGCGCAAGGAGGGAGGAAGGGGAGGGGGGGGGGGGTCAAATATGTTCACACTTGCCAATACTTCACTGTTTCACCTGTATTCAAAATATGCGTTGCTTTGTGAGCTATTTTCGGACGCAGCAAGCATGTGGAGTGCTTTCATCATATTTTCTGGTCAATATTTGTGCGCTGCCGGGCTGTGGTTTTTCGACCTCACGGCTCAAGAGCCGTAAGGTCCATAATCACAGACCAGCTGACATTATACTCAAGGTCCAGATTCGCAGACATAACACATTCATCACCATATAGATAGTGTGTCTTTGTGTGCTTGACTACTGGCGGTGTCCGACTTTTCGGGTGGCGTGTTTGCTAATTACCTTCAGTGAGAGGTAAACGTAGTCGCAAAGACCTAACAACTGACCGTCTGCAAGAGGCATAGAACCTCAGGGGCCCCTGCAGGGGCTCGTGAGGTTCTGTGCCTCTTGCTGGATTGGATACATTTCAAGTTAATTTACGTGTCGTCTGAACACCGTACGAGACCACCCTATACCCCTGACCTACAGTTCAAGGACAAGATGCATCGACTAGCATGACTACCCTTGAACCATCGTAGTCGATCCATCTCCGACGACTTTTGCGTATTGCTTAAGATAAATATTGCTTATAATTAGCAGCGTAGACGAAGGAACAGAGACGTTTGTGTCTTGAACGATAAAGTGGACGGTGTTAACCCATTTAGCCCTGAAGGCGCCAAGCTATTCTGGCGCTACCCTTGAATTATCATGGTCGATCCATCTCCCGCAACTGATACATAGTGGTTAGGTAACGCCTCCAAAATTTCTCAAACGCGGCCGTGGGGTTAAATGGGTTAATGCTCTCAGTGGCGACAGGTGCCTTTGGACACATAATTCCATAGGGCTCGGGAAGCTGACGTCATCACGCTAGTCGTGGCGGCCATCTTGAGAGGATTTGCGATAAGGCCGTCATAGGGAATCGCTGTCAGGACAATGCCATTAAAGTCCTGACGTGCTATAGGCAATAACAGCAAGTCTTGCTATCACCGTAGGAAACCGCTAACCAGAATATGTTTTTGTTTGTTTCCAAAGAGGAAGAAACGTGAAGAAAACGTGTTAAAACACTTGACTTCGCTACTATCTGAAGACTATTCTATCATCTTAAGATGGCGGTTGACGCGCTGACGTTGCTAGGCAACGCGGGGAACTTCTCGAGCCCAATTCAATTCCGGCGTACGCGACGGTAGTACCTTCTTCCGTTAGGCAGAAATGGGTGTTTTACAAAACTGTCTCTAACCCAGGCCATTCCACCTGCAAGAGGCGCAGGGGCTCATGAGAATCTATGCCGCGTGCGCATTGTGGTCGGGCAACCCTAATGTCCTCTTAACTGCGGTAGCAAATTGAGCAGAGGTAAAAAATATTTTAAAAAATAAATAAATGCAGTTAAACAAAGTGTTTGATCTTTTTTGGCGGGACATACTCGCCGTTCATGTTTTATGGGCTGAGTAGTCGCAGGGTGTTTGCGCTTGTTAATAAGCATATAGGGGTGAGAGTACGTACAAATATGTACTTGTCATCTCTAGGTCAACGCAGTCCGTCTAGCAAGAGGCATAAATCCTCATGAGTCTCCTCATCCTGCGGGGGGTCATGAGGATCTTTGCCTCTTGCGGGCTCTTCTTGGCCCCATTTATGTCTCTGTTTCTTAGGGCTTAGACGTTTTCCAGTTTTTTCGCCTTCGTTTCATGGCGTAGTCTTCTGGCCCGGAACGAACGTCGAGGCCAACATAAATTCGTTTACAATATCACAGGCCTGCATCGGTCTGTTTTCAGTTTTCAGCTAGTTTTTCCCAGAGGGCTAGCTCTGTGCCGGTGCCTCGGAGATTGTCAAATGAATTTCCTTCGACCCAATTGGCCTTCGTGACAGAGTTTGCATTAGTACAGAATTGATGGTTATACGGCGATGACTTTCGAGGACCCGCTGCGGCTCATTTATGTAGAAACATCTGGTGGAGCCACGGGGGTTATCCGGCGTCGGAAACGAAACTCCCCGGAGTATTGCATTGCTAGTAAATCAGGTGTCTGTCGACGTCTGAGAGCAAGATTGTATTTAAATGATGCACATATACATGACTCAGAGAGTCATAGATGTTCACAAGCCACTGCAGTTGCAGGGGCTCTTGAGAATCTGTGCCTCTTGCAGATTGAAGTCAAGGTTTATGGTGACCCCATCACTGATACAACAGGAATTGTGCGTCTCGGTGTATTTACTAATGGTGCACATATATTATGTCTGAAGGAGGCACAGATTCTCATGAGCCCCTGCAGTTGAAGGAGCTCTTGAGAATCTGTGCCTCTTGCAGATTGAAATCAAGGTTTATGGTGACCCCATCACTGATACAACAGGAATTGTGCGTCTCAGTGTATTTAAATGGTGCACATATATTATGTCTGAAGGAGGCACAGATTCTCATGAGCCCCTGCAGTTGAAGGAGTTCATGAGAACTGTGCCTCTTGCAGATCAGTGTTCGGTCAGTATGTATGGTAACCCCTTCACTGCCATAGATCACGAATTGCGCGTCTCAATGACACGACTGCAAACTGACCGACACTGATTTGCGCGAAGCCGGAACACATGTCAGTATGACCGAATATAGGCAAAAAAACACCAAAAAAAAAAAACCCAACAAACACAGGACTTAAAAGAGACATAAATCCTCATGAGGGTTTATGTCTCTTGCAGCTGGGTACCGTTGAAAACCCAGTGTTTTTCGACGTGTGTATGTGTGTGAGAGAGTGTCAACTGCTCGGATTACTGCCACCAACTGGTCGTGTCAGATACATCGATTTTTTTTTTTCTCTCTGTCACTAAGCTGTAAATGATTAAATCGTATGATCCGCACTTTTCAAGCAGTCCACCGAAATATCTTCTCCTTTTCTTGTCATTTCTTTTCCTTTAGGACGACGTAAATTGTGTTATTGGTATGCAGTGCCTTCTAGTTTACATACACGTGGGAATATGCAAGCAAGATGTACTGAAGTCGACTTTACAGCATATTACATATCACCTTGACTGCCGAGAAAAATTAAACACCACACAAATGCAAGAGTATAGATCCTCATGAGCCCCCGCAGTTGCGGGGGCTCATGAGGATCTATACCTCTTGCTGAAACCACTGCTGTGTGGTCATGTTCTTTTGGCGGCTGAAGATCTTTGATGTTGTAGACTTTACAGATTTAAAAAAAAAAAAAGACACACACAATTTGTGTCCACTAGCAGTGAAGGGGTTAAGTTCGTTGGGACAGTTCAGCAAAGTGCTGTCGTCTGATTTGTGATGGTCCGTAATTTTTTTGTCGGTTAACCTCGAGGCCGTAAGGTCTAAAGTCGTTGACTAGTATGCTACATTTGCAAGACTAAAATACGCTTTTTGTAGCAGCGGCAACAGCATCGTTAATGGCAGACTTTGTCAATTGTACTTTCACCGTTGTAAAATACTTAACCCTTTTAGCCCCCACGGGTGCACTTCCCAAATTATGTGTACCAATTGCAGGAGGTGGATTGACCATGATAATTGAAGGGTAGTGCCAGATTCGCTTGGCGCCTGAAGGCGCCAAGCGAATTTGGCACTACCCTTCAATTATCATGGTTGAAGGGTAGTGGCAGATTAGCATGGCGCCTGAAGGCGGCAAGCTAATCTGGCACTACCCTTCAATTATCATGGTCAATTAATCTTGCTGTAGGGACTCAGGGCTAAATGGGTTAATTAGCCATATTTTTTTATGTGTACTTGTGGCTACACACGCCGATGTGGAAACTACAAGTACCCCTAGAAGAGCCAAGCGGAGAAAGAAACACGCTTAGAAAGGACAGTTACAACACGATTAAGCAATTTCTGGTGACCTTGTCTGTAAAATCCTTCATAAGTAGTGCAACACACACACACACACACACACACACACACCGCACACACACACACACACACACACACACACACCGCACACACACACACACACCACACACACACACACACACCGCACACCGACACACACACACACCGCGCACACACACACACACACACACACACACCACACACACACACACACACACACACACACACACACACACACACACACACACACACACACACACAAACTGTCTTTTCTAAGCGTGGTTCTTTCTCCGTTGGGTTCTCAGTCAGTTCTCTGCATTCTACACGCTTGGCAGTCACCTTTACTGAGTTTGGTCTGCATTTTTTTTTACAATGAAGCACCCCGCCGCTGCTTTTAATGGCTTCGTTGTCGTGTGTTGCTGTTGAAGACTAGTATGACGTGTCAACACCTTCCATATTACTTGTAATACGATGTGTGTGACTGGCCTACCCAAATTCTTTCTTTTGTGTGCACAGGGCGCCGCAGTCTTGTCAGGTAACGTAACCCTGCACCCATACTCTCCATATCGCCCCAGATCCCCGTCAATCTGATACCACGCTGCAGTAGGTTGAATACACAGCACAAAAACACTGTACATGTGCTCCCCCTCAAGGATTATACGCCTATTTATCAGACAACTAAAGTAATGCGTACCCAGCGCGCAAAAAGCCAGCGGCCCGACGTTGACCGCCAGTTGGGCCGCGTACAGCCGTACGCGGCCCAACTGGCGGTCGACGTCGGACCTCTGGCCTTTTGCGCACTGGGAGAAGTAATGCATACTGTATAACTGTAAGTGTGTGTACTCTTCCCTCTGTAAGAAGCATAGCTTCTCACGTCTCTTATTTAATATTATTTTGTTAAAGTTTTTTAATTTATTTATTTATCTTTTTTTAATTAATTTATTTTTAGGAGTGCAAAAGGCATAGTTTCTCTTGAGGCCCGGCGGTTTCAGGGTCCTATGAGAATCCATGACTCTTGCAGTTAACCCATTTAACCCCACGGCCGCATTTAAAAACTTTTGGATGCGTCACCCAACGACTATCTAGCCTACCAGTTGCATCTCCTGCTGTAGTGAGTCGGGACTAAAGAGGTAAAGGATTCGCCCCCATTGAAGGTGTTCAGTGATAGCTTTTCGAGGGGACTCAACGAGGATAAAATCTTACCCTGCTACAGCTACAACAGAACCTATTTTGAGAGACCACCCGCATGAGAAATCACCTGTCAATAAAGACCATTTCGGTGGCTGTAGTCAACTAAATTGTTGTCTTTACATGGCAGGTGACATATTGTCCCCTTCAAGACTCAGAGAGCACGTCTGTATTAAGACAACTTTTTGCCTTTGCGTTGAAAACTAGTGGTGGCTCGAAACGGCTCCTAATGCGCTTTGCTTTGCTTTCCTTTCAGTCGCAGTAGCTCATGGGAGTGTGTGTCGCTCGCAGTGCTCTATTATTTATTAATACCCCTTCCAGTAAGTCTCCCCCTGGCCCCCCCCCCCCCCCCCCCCGACGAAATCAACGAGAGTTGGAAGTCCCTGTCCCTTTTCAAGTCAAGCAAGTCAAGTCTCACATTGCTAAGCTGCTTGCAGATCCGGTTTTCGTCCTCTCAGAGCCCTGGCATCAGGCGGACGATCTCAATGACACAATCCCGTAAGCCGCCTTGAAAAGATTCTTCAAGAACCGGACTATGTCATTTAAATCTGGATGACTTAAGCTTTTGCACCATCAGTCAGAAGATGTGAAGCGGTTCTACCTGTGAGTCCAAGAGGCATAGATTCTCATGCAGTTGAGGGTCTTATGAGAATCTATGCCTCTTGTAAATGAAAGGAGGGGTACGACTGACGAACTATGACAAAGTCTCCAAGACTGAGTATGTCGTGTTGGTTCATGAAGATTTAGGTGCACTTGTCGCAGTACATGTTGCTGCTGCTGCTTGGCTTGACTTCGCGAACGAAGATTTTATAGGAGTTGCCCACGACGTCTGCAGGCTTGTTCGTGGCTGCGGAGGCCAATCCGAGACAGGCAGGTTCGACCGCAGTGGCTGCAGGGGAAGGTATGGTCAGGGTTCTGAGCTGCGGCATCTCTGTTTTTTCTCCTGAGCCGCTTGTCCTTAAGGCTAGCTCTGTGAGAGTCCTCAAAGGAGACAGCTGCCTTGTAAATGGTGGAGCGCCAGGTGTCACGGTCCGCAGCAAGCGAAGACCACTGGTGGTGGTCGATTTGGCAGGCACTAAGTGACTTCTTGAGACAGTCTTTGTATCTCTTTTTTGGTGCCCCTCTGTCACGGTGTCCAGTAGCAAGCTCGCCGAACAGGGTGATCTTTGGTAGGCGATGATCCTCCATCCTGGAGACATGCCCCGCCCAGCGGAGCTGTGTCCGCAGCAGCAAAGCCTCGATGCTCACAGTTTCAGCCTGTTCAAGGACCTCGACGTTGGTGACATAGTCACTCCAGTGAATGCCCAGGATGGTACGCAGGCAGCGCTGGTGGAAGCGTTCGAGGAGTCGTAGTTGGCTTCGGTAGAGTGCCCAGGACTCGGAACCATACAGCAGGGTGGTGAGGACCACAGCTCTATACACGCTGATCTTGGTGCCTGTTTTCAGCTGTTGATTGTGCCACACCCGCTTGAAAAGTCGCCCGAAAGCGCTGTTCGCTTTTGCCAGCCTGCTGTCAAGCTCCTTGTCCATGTATTTTCTGTCCAAAGGATTTCGTACAGTGTCTTGTTGACAGAATGTTCTGATTTTGCTTCTTCCCACAGGCAAAGGTTGACGTAAAATTCACTAAGCTTCTAACTTTGTAATATGAGGTAAAAGTCAATTTCAAGTCCGTATTCTTGTGTCAACCAGTACCCGTGCCTCTTCCATTGCAATTTCGGGACGATGTATTGAATAGCTTTCGACGCGTTGTGATCTTTGATGGATGAAGAGGTCGTGCTCTAACGGCATGAAGATTCGGAGCCAAGACTATAGTGGACCAAAAGCGACGTGATCTAGTTGAACAGAATCACCGTGAAAGAAACGAGCTTCGAAAAAATAACGTCATTGACCTAAACCTTGACGGCCCCTCCATCCAAGGGAGACAGACGTTAATGAGAAGGGAATTTATAAAAAGCATGCAGTCTTACGAGTTCCGCCATGGAGCAAGGTTTCGTTAAGATGTATGTGTCCCTCTTGTTAGACAGTGTTATTCGATGACAGACTTTGTCGTTTTGCGACTTTTCCCCAGCATAGACGTACTATAAAAACGCAAGTTCTTGCAAGCAAGAGGCATAGACCCTCATAAGCCCCTGCATATAGGGGCTCATGAGGGTCTATGCCTCTTGCAGATGGCGGGAGACGGCCTCTCAAAACCACTGATGGATACCAACCGTCGTCGTAACCCTGTAATTTTCGCGCCACGCATCAGAGCCCTCTAAGACAAGGGGATTAAGATAAGTAGCGTCAGGGATTAGTGTGATGGTGAAGGAGCTTGACAGCAGGCTGGCAAAAGCGAACAGTGCTTTCGGGCGACTTTTCAAGCGGGTGTGGCACAATCAACAGCTGAAAACAGGCACCAAGATCAGCGTGTACAGAGCTGTGGTCCTCACCACCCTGCTGTATGGTTCCGAGTCCTGGGCCCTCTACCGCAGCCAACTACGACTCCTCGAACGCTTCCACCAGCGCTGCCTGCGTACCATCCTGGGCATTCACTGGAGTGACTATGTCACCAACGTCGAGGTCCTTGAACAGGCTGAAACTGTGAGCATCGAGGCTTTGCTGCTGCGGACACAGCTCCGCTGGGCGGGGCATGTCTCCAGGATGGAGGATCATCGCCTACCAAAGATCACCCTGTTCGGCGAGCTTGCTACTGGACACCGTGACAGAGGGGCACCAAAGAAGAGATACAAAGACTGTCTCAAGAAGTCACTTAGTGCCTGCCAAATCGACCACCACCAGTGGTCTTCGCTTGCTGCGGACCGTGACACCTGGCGCTCCACCATTTACAAGGCAGCTGTCTCCTTTGAGGACTCTCGCAGAGCTAGCCTTAAGGACAAGCGGCTCAGGAGAAAAAACAGAGATGCCGCAGCTCAGAACCCTGGCCAGACCTTCCCCTGCAGCCACTGCGGTCGAACCTGCCTGTCTCGGATTGGCCTCCGCAGCCACGAACAAGCCTGCAGACGTCGTGGGCAACTCCTATAAAATCTTCGTTCGCGAAGTCAAGCCAAGAGAGAGAGAGAGAGAGAGGGGTTCGTGGATAAAAGATAAAGTGTCGCTTTTTGTGCGATTCGAATTAGGACTGCCACTCACAATTTCCCCCTGGTTTTTGGACATAAATTGCAGGTGAAACTATGATTACGCGTTGTTGGTGTCGGTCGTTATGATGGCTGAAATTTACCGTCAATGAGTGTTTATGGTGGCGGTTATTATCACGGCTGAAATTTACGGTGAATGTGTGTTTTGGTTTTGACATGAATTATAGATGAACTATTGAAAAGCCTGAATGTGTGTTTTGGTGGCGGTTATAACACTCATATTGCTTGACACTTCTATGAAGTCTCCGTCTAATAGCAGTGGAGAGAAATAGGGCTGGTTTTCTTCAGACAAGAGGCATAAATTCTCATGAGCCCCAGCGACTGCAGGGGCTTATGAGAATCTATGCTTTTGCAGGCATACGGTCCTGGCTAAAGAGCTTTTGCACGCTGGGTGGGAAAGACGGAACCAGATGGGGACACCCGTGATTTAGGCTAGGGAATTAAGCAGAAGAAAATAAGCGTTGACAAGGACGGATGTTGGCCTTTTGATGGGTAAGCCCTGGGTCCGCTCACAGGAGAGGAAGTCCCTGAGTTGTGTGCCCCTGAAAGTCAATAGAACATAACGCGACTCAGTCGTAGAGTCCGAAATAGCTCAAGCGGTTAAACGTCGGAGCAGGAGAGCGAAGGGAATCGCCGGGTCGTGGGTTCGAATCCCGTCCCGGCCCCGGTAGCTGGACTCACAATCCAGGGGGAAAAAACGGATTTGTTTAATAGCATGTCCGTTGAAAGGTCCTGGTAAATCAAAGTGGCACAGTTGGAGTGCGCCTGAGCGGTTGATCAGTGTTCAGGTCGTACTCCATAGGCAATAGATTTCCCTGTCCCCCATAACCCGCCCGTCAGGGCCGTCCATGATCACCTCGGTGCTGTGGACGTTATACCCGAACTAACCAACCAACCAACCAACCAACACAACTCGTGGATTCTCTTCCCCTGTGGTCCTTCCACGAGGTCTGTAAGTAGACGTCAAGAAAACAGATGCGACCGAAAATACTGAATCATTACGGTCGGTTCAGTCTCCCGGCGCTTTTAAGTGAATGTCAACGATTCAGTGTTCCATCGCAACACTCCCGTGGCTCTACCCAGGATGCAGAGTACAGAAGTGGCAACAACGCAGGTGTTCCGAGAAAGCAGGCAGCTGCTGTGTTCCAACTGAAGGACTTTCATTTTTTGGGACGTCCAAAGACCGTCTTTGTGCCCACGGACATAATTCATTACCGTATTGCAGCAGTTCTAGACCTTTCGCTCGCTGTAAGTGGGTTTGCTTAAAAAATATATTTTCTCGACAAACATCGCTCTAATCAAATTTGCAGCAGCAGTTTGAGGACAGGACTGGATTAAAAAAATTTTTTTTTTTTGCTTGAGACATTGATGGAGACATAAGATCAGCGACTTTGGAAGGATTTGGGTAATAATTTAATCCCATTACTGTCGGGAAAATTGAACACGATTCAACTGCAAGAGACGTAGGTCCTCACGAGCTCCCGCAGTTGCGGGGGCTCCTATGGATCTCTGCCTCATGCTGACACCACTTTGTATCCATGACCCTCGGACAGCTGGAGGTTTTTTTAAGCTTTGAATTAACATGATTCCGCCCAGGGAAAAAAAATCGGCGACCACTGGCAGTAAAGGGATTAACCTGATAGAGAGGACTGACTGGCAGAGTGGCAGTGAAGAGTTTGACGTCTCAATATTGCCGACTGTAAAAAACAACACTCGGCGACTTTTTTTCCCATACACTCACCTGCAGTACTAAAATCATTTACCTGTCGATGGTGAACATAGGGAGGTCGTTCGGGTTATGATTGATGGACTGTTGAGGACCCTTCCGTCTGACACCCCGGGGCTTAGAACTGACACCTCCGGGGTGCTCTAGTGGGTGAACCTCACACTCTTCACATTGATATCACTTGAGTGAGAGAAAAAAATAAAAGAAGAAAAAAAGAAAAGAAAAGGAGAAGTTGAAATCGGTGATTATATTTTACGATCCATGTGCATGAAGCATAGATCTTCATCAGTCCCTGCATTCGCAGGGACTGATGAAGATCTACGCCTCATGCTTGTAGACATTGGCATAATTTATGTGAAAGTCGGTTCCCTAAACAGAGGAGGTCAGATTTTAAAGGTTTTATTGAGTTTTATTGGAATGCATTTTTCTCACGATCGTTGTTAACAAAGGTTTAGTCACCGTACATGGGAGGCCAGACGGGGGGGGGGGGGGGCATGCTTTGCGTGTACAGTACGGAAAGTGTTTTGCAGCTACACACACACACACACACACACACACACACACACACACACACTACTGCACTGTGCGTGCTGGTGTGTTATTTTGAACCTTGCGGCTGCGAAAGTATAAATGTCTCTCTGCACGTCTCTCTCAATCTTTCATAACCATTTTTACACCTGCCTATCGTTTCTCAAGTTTTATTTCGGTCAGACCTTCATTCTGCGCAGATTACGCCAGAAAATTCAGTACTTTAATTCGGAGTATTACGTTGAAAACCGACTCTTTATGGCCCTGCCATTACCGACGTTTTATTATGCCAGCTATGTCACCTGCGTCATTGTTCATCCACCGTTCTAGCAGTCAGGGTCTGCCGACTCCTACTTCTGTAATATACCTCTTTTGTTTAACCCATTCGAGACGTGCAGCATCCGGAAACGCGGTTAATAGCCGCGTATCCAGAAGCGGCACGTCTCGAATGAGTTAATTGAACACTTTCAGATTGGAAACACTTGTATTCAAAATCTGGGAGGCATCTTGAGCGACTTCAAAACGTGCAGGAGATCAGATGGATCGGTCGTGATAGTTCAACCCAGGTTCAGATGCAGGTTATCTATCATGTTCGATCCATCTCCCTATAGTTTGTATACAGTTGGCTGAGATGTTGGGGTATGAACTTCCCGTTTATGTTGAGAATGAAAGTGTTCGCTTTTCTTTTATGAAGAATGAGAATATTTTAATTTTGATTTCAGATGATGAATATGACTGCATCTTTTGTAAACGGGTGAATGTCCGTTATTTTCATATCGAAGTACGTTTATCTGAGAGTTCATACAGTGCGACATTTAACATGAGAATCACTTGAAATTGGCAAAAGAGAGAGAGAGAGAGAGAGAGAGAGAGAGAGATATGAAATGAAACTTTATTTCTCAAGGATAAATGATTAGGCACACGGACCTTTTTTCAATCATGTCCTTGCACACGCACTCACACAACAAACACACGCGCGTAATATGATAAGAACTAATTAAAATGGAAAGGCAAAACGTGATTACCAAGAGGCTAATTTAGCAGTCACACACGCACGCACGCACGCACGCACGCACGCACGCACACACACACACACACACACACACACACACACACACACACACACACACACACACACACACACACACACACACACACACACACACACACACACACACACACACGGAGAGAGAGTTAGTTGTCTAGGTAGATACACTGTCAGGAGGTGGCGCGTTCGATGTTGTATGTGGATGAACTGTCTAAATGCTGTTAACCCATTACATCCTGAGGCTGAGTTTCTTACATTTTTTGATTGTCCTATGACGCTACATTACAGATTAGGATAAAGATCGACTGTTTTAGTTAAGGGTGGTACCAGAATAGCTTGGCACCTAAGGCGCCAATCTATTCTGGCACCACCCTTGAACTATTAGTCAAATTTATTTCAAGCAGTGGGTGTATCAGGATGGAAAGGGTCAAGGACGCACGCTTTGGTTCGTGTCATATACGACAGTTTGTCAACCGTGACCACAACAAAACCCGAGAAACTTTTCAGTTTTTCTCATGCTCACGGTGTGTTTGTGTGTTGCAGATGGGGTACACGGCACTGTTGCGCGGGTGCTCCCAAGGCCTTCTGGACGTGGTCAGGATCTGTCTGGAGGGGGGATGCAACGTCGACTTCGCTGACGAGGTACGTCAACACACGAACAGGCCGGATAGAAGACGGCGCCGCCTGCCAGTGCAGTACCATCTTCAAGAAGCATAGACTCTCATGAACCCCTGCAGTCGCAGGAATCTATGTGTCTGCCTGGCAGGATATTTGCACATTTACGCTTCTTCATTTGCATTCTTAGTCGGAGGAGGGATTTACTCACTTATTTTATGCTGCGAGTACGGACAAAGCCACGTGTCGAAGGAGTTAATTCGTTCTAGACGCATCGCATCAATAGCTGCTTAAGTATCGTACAGCGTTGTCACCGGCAACGATGTAGTACACTTCCGTAGCTATTTTGATGTGGGGCGCCTTGACTAGGCTGAGTTTGATCACACTCCCACTTTACCTTTTCGGCGTTAGATTCAGATTTGTTGTCAAATGGGGGTACATTTTCTTTTGATCTGATAGATATAAATAATTGGATCCAATATTCATCGTTTCTGTGTTCCATCGTTCGCTGTTGCGTCAGTCACAGTACATCGTCGTTATATCAGAAACTGACTCTGATGGTATAAACCCTGACCTTTCACTGTTAGTCGTGTGTGTTTCAGCACGGCAACACTGCCCTGCACGAGGCGGCGTGGCACGGGTTCAGCAAGACTCTGGAAATGCTGATCAAGTACAACGCCAACGTTTTCAGAACAAACAAGGTCAGTAGGGCACTGGTCGATCCATCTCCCGCTGAGTGGTGTTTAGTCATTAGTAAATGAGTTCGACCTTTGCTATATACTATGTACGTTACAATCTGGTTTCGTGGCTCTTTAGACATTTAACTCGTTGTACCCTAAGGCCGAAATAACCAAATTTTGCCGTTGTCCTCTGAAGCGCAGGAAACAGATCGACCATGATAGTTCAAGGGTGATGCTAGAATAGCTTGGCGCCCATAGGCGCCAAGCTATTCTGGCATCACCCTTGAACTATCATGGTCGATCCATATCTTGCTGTGATGTGTTCTGGCATCACCCTTGAACTATCATGGTCGATCCATATCTTGCTGCGATGTGTTCTGGCATCACCCTCGAACTATCAATGTCGATCCATATCTTGCTGTGATGTGTCGGTGGTAGAGTCAGTTAAAGAACACAAGAAGCAAAGCCTAAATGCAAGAGTGACAGATCAGTATGAGCCTCTGCGACATGTGGATCGATTTCTCTACTGAGTTGATTCAGCTTTTTTTAAAATCCACGTTTCTTAGACGGCTCGAGTTCTTTATCGTGCAGTTGACCCATTTGTTGTCGGTAGCGCCGTTTTTTTCTTGACGATTCCGACAGCCGAAGATTTTGACAGCACAATCTGCGATTCTTGCAGTGAAAGGGTTGAGTGCGTTTTGGCGGCTGTGATTATCTACAGGCACATATACTGATATAGCTAAAGTTTTCATGGAACTGCGTCGTCATCACCACATATATTGGCGTCATCATCCATCTCTGGCGTCATCGTGATCGTCCTCGTCACAGCCATCTAGACTTGACCCCTGCACTGACAGAGAAGCTAGCCGTCCAAGAAACACGAATACATTACAAAGTGGTTGTCAGCAGGAGGCATAGATCCTCATGACCCCTGCAACTCCGGGGGCTCATGAGGATCTATGTCTCTTGCAGCTGGACATGTTCATGTTTTCCTCGGCATCGAAGGGGCGTTCATGTTTTGCCTGTCTTTATCTGTTACAGTCCGGCTTCACGGCTCTCCACCTAGCTGCCCAGAACGGCCACAACGAGAGTTCCCGTGTATTGCTGTACGGAGGCATCAACCCAGATCTTCAGAACAACGTAAGCCTGTGCTATTGCTATTCGGGTATTGCTTATTGCAACGACAATTTTCGAGTGTGCCTCTAAATCTTGCAAGACGGAAGCATTTTTTTGTTTGTTGCATAAGTCAGTCCATGACTGAAGTCGAACTAGGGGCGTACTTTTGCGTCGCCTTTTTTTTTTTTTTTTTTTAACGAAAAAGAAAATCCCTTGCGGAAGCCGGTATCACTAGTTGGCCAATTAGAATGTCATTCCAGTGGCATGTATGTCCCTAATAAGCCTCTCTCTTGTCACAGGACGGTATTGGTTGTTGGATCGGCGACCATAAATCAGTTAACGCTGAACAAGAATATGTCAGTGTGACCGAACGCCAGTTCTGGTGAGCAGAAGGTCCTCGGGTCGCCGACGGGCTCGCGCACGTCCGTGCGCGGGCCCGACGGCGTCCCAAGGACCTTTCGCTCGCCGGGTGCGGCCGGTGATTGAGGTGTTTTCGCGAAACAATGCGACCCGTTTTCGCAGTCTCGTGGATTAGCTACTCTCAGTGTGTGGTCGCGTTTTTGCGCGGCGAGGCAGGAATGCTATGATTAGGTTTGAACTGTGGGAGCTCCTGTGCGGCAAACAGCCACGCATCTGCAAGAGGCACAGATCTTCATGAGCCCCCGCAGCTTAGCTGGTTCCTCTTGTTCCTGTTGCCTCGTGAGAGTCTGTCTGGTTTTGTTTTTGTTTGTTTGTTTTGCGTATAGGCCTATATATTTCTCCTGAATCCTATAGTGGGTAAGGTCGCAGTACGTCAGTTATGGCCTTACAACCACCCGTGGCCGTTGCTCGGGAGTAGTAGTACCTAGTCACGAAAAAAATCCCGTTGACAATTTATGTTCTCGGTGTCCCCACACGCAGCAGAGGGTAGGTCGACACAAATAATAATTTTAGCTCTGGCAAGTGCAAGCGACAGCAGATAACACGGCTACAAGCGAAAATTGAGCGTAACAACCCCCCATCCCAACCACCCCACCCACCCCCCGCCTACCCGCTCCCTTTCCAAGAAAAAGCCATCTCCTGCGACATGGTCAGTTGTGATTATGTGATATGGTGTACGGCCGCTGTGCGCACGCAGGCCAGCGAATCAAAAACCGGCCAGGGGATCTTGTGCTTACTGGTGGTCTGAAAATGAAAGGATGCGCCAACAGCCTGGATCGAGAAATAGGGATTTGGGAGGGGGAGTGTGGGGGTGGTGGCTGAAAGACAGTAACCCCTCTAGGAAATAAGACGAGCTTGTGTTCTACAGCATGTTCGTTGAAAGGCCCTGGTACATGTACATCAAAGCGACACAGTTGCAGTGCACCTGAATTGCCGATCAGGTCGAACGCCGTAGGCCCTGGGCTGAGTGGTTGGTGCAGGACTAGCTCGCTCATGAACTAGCCCCCGTACCCCATAACCAGACCTTGCTGGTCCGCCGTTACCTTTCTTGTGGCTTGGACCTTAAATCCCGAACTAGACAACCAACAAACCTGAGTAACGGGAGTGTGGGTGTGGGGTGGGGACCCAAAGACGGATGAGTGTTTTGAGGGAGGGTATAAAGTGGGAGAGATTGGGTCAGACAAACGAAATGCATACCGTCACTATTGGCAGCGTGGCTGAAAGGCGGCAGTGGCGTAACGCCTACGTAATCCCCACAACTAACTTGTTGGGTGGTTCCGTTCTTATTAACTCATTCGAGACGTGCCGCCTTCGGATACGCGGCTTAAAGCCGCGTATCCGGAAACGGCATGTCTCGAATGCGTTAACCCATTTAGC
This sequence comes from Semisulcospira habei, assembly GCA_036245525.1. NCBI lineage: Eukaryota > Metazoa > Mollusca > Gastropoda > Semisulcospiridae > Semisulcospira > Semisulcospira habei. Next base: position 152,953,718 of record BTPG01000006.1, read on the forward strand.
CCTGACGCACTACAGCAGGAGATGGCTCGCCCATGATCATTCAAAGGTAGTGCCAGATTAGCCAATATGGCAGTACCCTTGAATAAACATGGTCGAACCATCTCCTAGCACTGGTACATATATGTCAAGTGACACTTATAAAATTTAGGAAATGCGGCCTTGTGGGTGAAATGGGTTAGACATGTGTCTGTCGGTAGCACTTTGTGTCGTGGTGATTCCAGCAGAAATAACCGGGACCAAAAGCACTACCGACAGCCAAATGGTTAACGCAATGCTAACAAAACAATACAGTGCAAAGGCGGTTGGGGGTGGGCGTGGGGGGGGGGGGGTTAGGACGTTTGAGGCCTGTATCTAGATCCGCAGATGGGGTATAGTAGAATCACGTTGACGACCGATAAGAAGACAGCCGGTGGGTCTTGTGGTAATTCATTAAATTTTATTGTCAGAGATCATGTACACATATCTGTGGCTCCGCGCCCTTTATCTTTAAACGCTGGCTGTTTTGTACTTAAGCCTTTTGTTTTCCTTTTATGTCTAGAGATGCCATTGTCACTACATCGCATTTTTTGATAGGACGGATTTGTTAAATGTTTGATTTTTAAAATGTATTGATTTATTTGTGTTTTATTTATTAATTATTATTAGTGTTATTATTAGTGTTATTATTTGTTTGTTTATTTACTTTTTGGTGGGGGAGGTAACATAACCCATGGACACACTACACAACAAGGTATGGATCGACCATGATAGTTCAAGAGTAGTGTCAGGATAGCTTGGCGCCCGTAGACGCCAATCTATTCTGGCACCGCCCATGAACTGTCGATCTGTCTCCTGAACTGTAACTGGTGTTGTCTTCAGAGGAAAACTTCCGACTCAGTTTCAGGTGAGGGTGGAGAGTTGGTTGGTGGGAGCAGATTAACTCCTTACGCCCGGAGGGCGAAATTATCAAATTTTGGTAGATATCCTCTGAGGTCTATAGCACAGTTAAGGAGACAGGCCGACCATGATATTTCAAGGTTGGTGTCAGAATAGCTTGGCGCCTGTAGGCGCCAAGCTATTCTGACACCAACCTTGAAATATCACGGTCGATCCACATCCTGTCGTCGCCTTTCAGGGCAGTATGGGTTAAACGTGCGGAAGGCTTTGCTAAAGTGTTCGCTCGTAACTTGTTAATCATACTGACGAGCAAAAGAAATGCAACATCAATAGGGTCATCGGAGAAACTTCCGTGTTTCCGATGATTCCAATGATATCGCATTTCTTTTTCTCGCAAGTGTACTATTTGTGCATGTGTGTTGTTTTAGTATGGCGACACAGCACTACATACGGCTGCCCGCTATGGACATGCTGGTGTTACCCGCATTTTGATCAGTGCCAAGTGCAAACTCAACGTACAGAACAAGGTACAGTTTTTAACAAAATTCTTATTTGCAGTGTTTGTTTGCTTGTTTGTTCAGCAGTGAAATACACACACACATCACATGTCTTGCTTTGATAGCATTGAAACGCAGACTCTGTTGTAGAGTTAAGGTTCTCCGGGCGGCGGCAAAATTCACAGTGCACCTTCGGGTCAGTCACATTACAAGGAGCTACGATTTCATGCTGATGGCCCGGTTAGAATTCAAATGACATGCTGAGACTGCGTGTGCCCTCTACACCTACGCCAGCCTTGTAATCCGCCATTACATCCTGAGGATGATTTTTTTTAAAAAGTTTATCCTATGAAGGCTACAGTACAGATTGCAAGATAGATCCAACCATTTTAGTTCAAGGATGGTGCCAGAATCTTGGCGCCTCAGGCGCCAAGCTATTTTGGCAACACCCTTGATCTATCACAGTTAAATTTATTTCAAGCAATAGTGTTTTAGGATGAAAAGGATTAAATGACCCTTAGATATGGCAAGCAAAGAGCATCCATTCTCATCACCCCCCCCCCCCCCCCCCCCCCCCCCCCCAGGTTAACTAAAACCGTTGCTGTTCACGCACTAGCATTTGATATGAACATACTGTGCTGTAACAGCCTTTGGTTCACCTGTTTGCGTTTCCTATAGATCCGCTTAGCAACTTGCATTTAACACATTAGAGACGCGCTGTACTCCGGGATATGTGGCTTTATGCCGGCTGTTTGCCGCGGATCCGGATGCAGCACGTCTCGAATGAGTTACTGTCGTGATGCAAGTATAATTGTCTGTAGCCAAGCCCGTCCTTTTTGCACAGAACACGGTGACATTCAGCTCTGATACACCTCCTCTTTCAGGGACAGTTGATGGAAACTCAGTAAACCCACACAAGGCCCTCTTTTTTTTCACCCACTGTAATATATCACACGTAAAGCTTTAGATGTCCGACTCCGTATCGCCGTAGATTGAATTACTGAATACTACGCCTGTCTTTTTTTTTTGCATGCTGAGTTGCACAGATTTAAAGTGCTGTCGGGCAAGAGGCACAGATCCTCATGAGCCCCCGCTTACCCGGGGGACTCATGAGGATCTATGCTTCTTGCAGAAGGAAAACGATCTCTGAGAGAGCGCGTGCGTACAATACAGTAGAACCTGTTTTGACCGACCACCTTTTTTGAAGGCAAGAAAAAGAAAAGGTCGCTAAGACTAAGAGACAGGTGCTCTCAGTCAATATTGAATAAGAGACAGGTGCTCTCAGTCAATAAGAGAAGTCTTGAAGTGCAGAAAGTGTCACCTGTCATTACAGACAACCACAGCTACAGCCGCCTAAATGGTGTCATTAACCCTTTTAGCCCCGGATCCCGACAGCAGGAGATGGCCTGACCATAATAATTCAAGGGTATTGCCAAATTAGCTTGGCGCCTGAAGGCGCAAAGCTAATCTGGCACTATCCTTGAATTATCATGGTCAAACCATCTCCTGCATCTGGTACACAGTCGTTAATCAACACCTCCAAATTTGAGAAATCAGTGGGACCTTGGGTCTAAAAGGGTTGAGTCATCTTTCAAAATAGGTTTTGTTATACCGCTTACCTTTTTGTATACATCTCGTATATCGTGCGCTTTTCTGTGAGTTAAACCTAGAGAAGAAAATATGTCATTCTGTCATTATGCGCTGCAGCCTTAAGGTCCACACTCACAGATCATGCAGAGCGCAAAGTTTACTTCCACCAGTACAGGGCTGAGTTGCATGAGAGAGCGTAATTCCTGCTGAAGTCACTAAGCAAGGTACTACGCTACAGCGGAGCACCTTGCTTAGTGACCCAAGCTGGATTTAAACTGATCTCTCATGTAAGTCAAGCCAGGCGTGCTTTTTAGCGTTAAGGGGGTATAAAGTCACCCTAGCCAGCCTTCTCCCAGTACGCAAAAGATGGTCAGGCCGCAGTTGGCCGCTCCACAAGCCGTTGTCCCGATGACATTGTGCCGTGTAGCGGGGGCCGTGCTCGACTGACGGGAAGGCATTTTTTTATACCTTGAAAGGCTTTAGTGAGGCAATGCCTTCAGTCAGCTTTTGTGCCGGAGTAGTTCATCACTCAGTTTTATTTCTCTCCCCATTTCAAAGACATTTAACCCTGTCGCTGTCGGTGGCGGTTTTTGTCGAGGTGATTCTTTGCAAGGAATCGCCTCGACAAAAAAAACTGCTACCCATAGACAGCCAAATTGGTTAAAAGGCATTTTAAAGATTTACTGGAGGATGACCACTCTAGAAGAGAAAGGGATATGCCAAGGATATTATGGTGATTATGAGCCGAGAGTGGAATCAAAAAACAGGTCACGTAAAAAACTATTAGTAATGAAATATAACATGAAACTTTGTGGTCGAACGCACAGTCCCAGAAAGCAAAAAGCTCATGGTGCTGACGTATGCAGGTGGCCCATGCACTGCACGTGTCCATGAAAGTCGTGTTGGCATGATCTCATATGCTGTGTTCCATGGCCTATTTAGCCCAACGCACTACAGCAGGAGCTGGATCGACGATGATAACTCAAGGGTAGTGCCAGATTAGCTTGGCACCTGATGGCGCCAAGCTAATCTGGCGCTACCCTTGAGTTTTCATCGTCGATCCGGCTCTTGATGGTGTCAAGCTAATATGGCACTACTCTTGAGTTATCATGGTCGATCCAGCTCCTGCATCTGATACGTAATCGTTAGGTGACACTTCCAAAATTTGTCCGTGGCCGTGGGATTCAGTGGATAATTACAAGCAGCATTTTGACTTGATATGTAGCAGGAATTTCATAATAACTACACGCAACATATTCACCTATTTTTCTCCTGCAAAGATGTGTAAGCAGTATCAAATGACAAAAACGATTTTCGCCAATTTTTCTGTGCAGAATAGATGTATAAGCAGTATCATCAAGACAATCTGCATGATTTTTTTTTTAATTGTGTGTGTGTGTAGAATGGAGACACAGCCCTTCATATCTCGGCGGCCTTGAAGCGCAGAAAGATCGCCAAGATTCTTGTGGAGTCCCATGTAGATGTTCACGTTGTGAATAAGGTGAGTTTCCGTTCATGATTGATTGATTGATCTTAATGGATTGATTGAGTGACTGACTGACTGAGTGAGTGACTGACAGACTTGTTTGCTTTTCTGTCTGTCAGTGATGAATTGAGACCGGGAAGTTGTAGTGCACAGACAGTTGTTCAGGCAGATAGTGACTTTTTGCTGAAGAAATGGGAGCCAACCTTTGCTTTTAGGCACTTGCATGTGTATCTCTTGTATGATGTTACTGCTATCTTTAAAAATAAAAATAAAAAAAGCCTCAAGTCACAGTGCCAGTGATATGAATTTTTTTTGGAGAGAGAGGGTGGGGGGTGGGGTGCAAACCTGCACCAAACACTGGTTGTCTTTCTCAATTCGCTACCGCTTACTGCCAGGGACGCTGACTCAGTTTATCTATTACTTAGAAAATGTTGAGGCATGCATGTTTAATTTTTTTTTCTCAGCCAGCATAACCTTGCATAGTTTTCGTTGTGCTTGCAGCAAAACGAAACGGCAATGGATGTGGCACGGAGAAAGGAACATCCCGAGATTATCCTTATCATCACGTCCCTTTCACGGGTAAAGATACTGTGTTTGTTACATCAGTTTGTGTCAGTGCTGGTCATCAGTATGCACCGCACACTCCTATAATAGGCTATAAAGTCTAAAATCACAAACCAGCACACGTTTGATTGTAGTTGTATGATCAATCAGTGGCTTTGTCTTCCTTGCATTGGTAACCCTTTGGCTGTAGATGGCAGTTTTTGTCGTGATGATTCCTGACGCAGGAACTGATCATCGTGACAAAAACCGCAACTGACAGCTATAATGTTAACCCTTTGGCTTTAGGAGGTGGTATCTGCAGCGACGATTACTCCAGGAATCCGCGGGACAACAACCACTGCCAACAGCCAGAGGGTTAATATTTTCCTTATTGACGGCCACAGTGGCATGGAGTGCTTTTCAGCACAAGAGTAGTGGTTCATTGATGGAAATTTGTGTGTGTGTGTGTGTGTGTGTGTGTGTTCATCCACTGGCACTCTCATTTTCACAAGAAATTATTTGTGCTAGTCTGTCAGTTTAGATCTAACGGCATAGGGCAGTAATGTCCAAACTTACACACCAGCACACATTTATGTAGCAAAAACTTCAACGGTCCACTACACCATTTCAAGTTGGTCTTTTTTTGTTGCACATCTTATCATATGCAAAGATATGTTTCTATAATTATAGTGTCTGCCACCTCGTCAGTGCTGATTTGTTTATCGTTGTATTTGTTTGTTTGATTGTTTTCTAGTGGACTGAATCTTTTTGATACCAGATATTTGAGTGATCATCTTTAATGACAGGTGACACTGTTTGACCTTCCAGATCTCACAAACAAGCTGGTTACTCAAAACAGGTTCTACCGTGAAGCCATAGCACCATCAGTATTGCATTGTTGTTTTCTTTAACCCTTTTAGCCCTGGATCCCTACAGCAGGAGATGGCTTGACCATAACAATTCAAGTGTAGTGCCAGATTAGCTTGGCGCCTTCAGGCGCCAAGCTAATCTGACACTACCCTTGAATTATCATGGTTAAGCCATCACCTGCAACTGGTACATATAGTTGTTAGGCAACAACTCCAAAATTTGACAAATGGGACCTTGGGGCTAAAAGGGTTGATACAAAATAACAAATTATTTTTCCTACAGCCTCACTCAACAGGTCCAAGGCAGCGTGAATTTCCAGGCGTGACCTTCAAGGATGACATTGAGATTGACGACGGACCGGTGGTCTGCGCAGATGATGAACCTCCGCTCAAACCAGAAAAACAAGAGAAAGGGCGCTTCTTTCCGTTTTTCAAGAAGAAAAAGAAGGTGCTTGCCATACAAAAATTACCTATCATAGATTTGCACATGATACGTACCTGCGCTGGCCTGTATAAAAAAAAAATCATGGACTAATTCACGTTGTTATTGATAGCATACCTTGGGGCTACTCTACACTTTTTTGCCTTTTTTTATGATATACATGGCGAAAATTTCTGTGCAGCTATTATCACAGTCAAAGCTTGACCTAAGTAGAGCTTAAGTTTGCTGACTGCCACACCAGGGCAGTTTATCATAAATGCTTTCTGCAGTCAGTCTGATTAACACATTGATCTCTCTCGTGTGAACTGCAAAGTCATCCACAGAGGGCAGCTCCCAATTTGGGAGCTGTCCTCTGTGAATGACGTTGCAGTTTGCGAGACAGACAGACCATGATAGTTTGAGGGTGGTGCCAGAATAGCTTGGAGCCTCTAGGTTTCAAGCTGTTCTTGAACTGTTATGGTTGATGAATATTTTGTTACAGTGTTGTACTGTGTGAAATCTTAGCGGGTGGTATTGTTTATTTATTTATTTATTTGCTTTACTCAAGGACAAAGAAAAAGAGAAGACCACCCAGCCCGCAACCGCTGGCACCCAGGTGAAGAAGCCAGTGGCACCCAGCCGAGTTCAGCCGATCCCAAGCAAGCCAGTCGCTGGCTTTTTCAGCCAATATGTGCCACGCCACGGCACCCAGTATTACAGAGATCTAGCCGGCAACATCAAACAGGTAGGATCTGCATGAGGCATAAGTTGCAGGCTTAGACTTTGATGATTTGTATTGTGTCTGAGGGGTAGAAATGGGAGCATGTGGAGCAAGTGCAGGAAGCACAGATTCTCATGAGCCCCTGCAGATGCAGGGGCTCAATCTGCAGGGGCTCATGAGAATCTATGCCTCTTGCTCTAGGGAATGTTGGTGCAAGTCTTACTCAGCTGCAAAACACTAGATTCCAAATAAGCCCGTGCAGCTGCAGAGCTTTATGAGAAATGTTGCTGCATGCATGCATTGGTCTCATTTATATCATTGAGTTAATCGGGATTTTTGTTGTGTGCTTATCAGTGGTAAAGCATTAGTTTCTCAGCTATGTACAGATGTAGCTCAGTAGCAGGTTTGCAAGATAATAGAGAAAAGAAAGGAAATATTTTTTTTTGTTTTAATGTAATACAGCTGTATTCGACAGATTTGGAAAGATAGTGATAGAGGACAAATCAGAATTTTGAAGTGATAGACAGCTGTATGATAAATAAATAGTTTTGGAGAGGTGGGCAGATGTTTTAGACAGCTGTCTTAGATGCACCAGAGTGAGATAGACAGTAGATGACAGCCCCTAAACGATGGATGGTCTTTAACTCTTTTTCCAATGCGCAAAAGGTCTTTTGAGCCTTGGGTGCCTGCTAAGTAACTGTTATGTAGTATGTACCCTGCCACTAAGTAATTCTTTTATGAGTTCATTTCTGGATCTTGTGTCTATGCCAAGTAACGACTTGTAACAATACATTTCAGCACTAAAAATAGCCAAGCACACGCAGTGCAAGCGAACCTTGGCAGGGCAGATCTCGCTGCCCGTAGTATGTTGTGGGTAGTTGTCTGCCAGCTGTAGGCAAAGCATTAACCCTTTTCATCCTGATAACCCATTGCTTGAAATAAATTTTAACATGATAGTTCAAGGGTGGTGCCAGAATAGCTTATCGCCTGAGGCTGCAAGCTATTATGGCACCACCGTTGAACTAAAGCGGTTAAACTGTCTTCTAATCTAGCAAAAAAAAAAGAGCCGCCCATCAGGCCCACCTAGCCCAGCCTTCCTGCCCTGTGAAGAAGTCTGCCTTCCGCCTCATCTGCAGCAGTCTCCAGCGCAAGCTCAGAGATCTCCAGAATGTGTGGTGGACCAGACTTGCACAGAGGACCCAGCTTTGCGCTGACAATGGTGACTACAGGGACTTCTACGAAGCACTGAAAGCAGTGTATGGCCCCAGACACCTGGTACAAAGTCCCCTGCGAAGCGCGAATGGCCAGGCACTCCTCACAGATAATACCTCCCATCTTGAACCGCTGGTCGGAGTACTTTCATAGCCTCTTCAGCGCTGAGCGCACTGTTCAAGAAGCAGTCGTCCTACAAATCCCACAACTCCCAGTAAAGGTTGAATTGGATGAACCACCCACCGCTGAAGAGATCCACCAGCTCAAGAGTGGCAAAGCAGCAGGCATTGATGGAATACCACCAGAGATCTGGAAACATGGAGGCACAGCACTGCACAACAAGCTCCATGACCTCTTTCTCTGCTGCTGGGAGGAAGGAACACTACCAAAGGATCTCCGTGATGCTGTCGTTATCACCCTGTACAAGAACAAAGGCGAGAAGTCAGACTGTTCCAACTATCGGGGAATTACCCTGCTGTCCATTGCTGGGAAAATTCTTGCAAGGCTGCTCCTGAATCGGCTGGTACCTGCCATCGCTGAAGACCACCTCCCAGAGGGTCAGTGTGGCTTCAGAGCAAACAGGAGCACCACCGATATGGTCTTTGTGCTGAGACAGCTTCAGGAGAAGTGCCGCGAGCAGAACAAAGGGCTGTACGTAACGTTTGTCGACCTAACAAAAGCGTTCGACACTGTGAGCAGGCAAGGCATGTGGCAGATCCTGGAGCGACTTGGCTGTCCCCCAAAGTTCCTCAGCATGATTGTCCAGCTACATGAGGACCAGCAAGGCCAGGTCAGATTCAACAATGTTCTCTCAGAACCATTCCCTATTCTCAACGGCGTAAAGCAGGGCTGCGTGCTGGCACCGACCCTCTTCACCATCTTTTTTAGCATGATGTTGAAGCAGGCCACAGTAGACCTCGATGATGACGATGCAGTGTACATCAGGTATCGTCTCGATGGCAGCCTGTTCAACCTCAGACGACTGCAGGCCCACACGAAAACCCTAGACCAACTGATTCGTGAGCTGCTTTTTGCTGATGACGCTGCCCTCGTTGCACACACAGAGAGAGCCCTGCAGCGCATCATGTCCTGCTTCGCAGACGCTGCCCAGCTCTTTGGACTCGAGGTCAGTCTGAAAAAGACAGAGGTCCTCCATCAGCCGGCACCCAAGACAGTGTATCGCCCTCCTCACATCACCATTGGCGAGTCTGAACTAAAGTCAGTGCACCAGTTTACTTACCTTGGCTGCATTATCACGTCGGACGCCAAGCTGGACAGGGAGTTTGACAGCAGGCTGGCAAAAGCGAACAGCGCTTTCGGGCGACTTTTCAAGCGGGTGTGGCACAATCAACAGCTGAAAACAGGCACCAAGATCAGCGTGTACAGAGCTGTGGTCCTCACCACCCTGCTGTATGGTTCCGAGTCCTGGGCCCTCTACCGCAGCCAACTACGACTCCTCGAACGTTTCCACCAGCGCTGCCTGCGTACCATCCTGGGCATTCACTGGAGTGACTATGTCACCAACGTCGAGGTCCTTGAACAGGCTGAAACTGAGCATCGAGGCCTTGCTGCTGCGGACACAGCTCCGCTGGGGGGGCATGTCTCCAGGATGGAGGATCATCGCCTACCAAAGATCACCCTGTTTGGCGAGCTTGCTACTGGACACCGTGACAGAGGGGCACCAAAGAAGAGATACAAAGACTGTCTCAAGAAGTCACTTAGTGCCTGCCAAATCGACCACCACCAGTGGTCCTCGCTTGCTGTGGACCGTGACACCTGGCGCTCCACCATTTACAAGGCAGCCGTCTCCTTTGAGGACTCTCGCAGAGCTAGCCTTAAGGACAAGCGGCTCAGGAGAAAAAACAGAGATGCCGCAACTCAGAACCCTGGCCATACCTTCCCCTGCAGCCACTGCGGTCGAACCTGCCTGTCCCGGATTGGCCTCCGCAGCCACGAACAAGCCTGCAGACGTCGTGGGCAACTCCTATAAAATCTTCGTTCGCGAAGTCAAGCCAAGAGAGAGAGAATCTGTAATGTAGTCTTCATAGGACATTAAGCTTTTTTTTTTTTAGATCAGGCTAGACAGCCTCAGGATGTAATGGGTTAGTGAAAGGTGATCTCTAACAGTGTAGTCACTCAAAATAGGTTTTGCTGTATGCTATTTTAGGACATTTAGCCTTATAGGTGTAGCCTTTACAGTAAGATCATGTACTGTACACAACAAACACCAACACAGTTGTTTTCCAACATCTTTGATAATTTGGTTGCAGGGTCCTATTGGGTACTCCCCTGTGTGTCAGTGTGGTCCGACTTTCAGCCGACTGGAAAAGTCCTTGCATGAAACACGAGATCACCTGTACGACCACATTGATGCTTCACACCAGGTATGATAGAAATCTTTTTAACTCATTCAAGGCGTCCTGCATCAATAGCTGCGAATGTGTCATATAGCATTGCCGTTGGCAGTGCTGTATGACACTTCCACAGCTATTGATGTGGGGCACCTTTAACATTCAGCAGTCAGGATTTGTGTGCTGGATTGTGATTTTGGATGCTAGTTGCAAGCTTACAACAATGCTTTATTGGTGGATTTGCATTTTGACACTTGTGATGCCATATATTTATTTTACTTTTTAAAAAATGCTTTCCCAAACATTTTTTGATTGATTTATTTTTTTATTATTCATTTATTCATTTGTTTGTTTATTTGCATACTTTTTAATCTATCTATTTGTTTATTTACATGTTTTATTTAATGATCCATTGTTTTATTTATTTATTTTTTATTACTAATTCTTTGAGGTACTTAGTGCATGCTGCCCCCTCCCCCACCCGGGTCTGCCCTGGGGGACTTGGGTGGAGTTAACTACTTTTTAGTTCCCAGGGTCACACTGGTCAGCCCCACAGGGTGGGTTTTCCCCTCTATTCTGGGGCATGTGTTTCTGTCTACCCTTGGTCCATTCACCTGTATTTCCTTTTTTAAACTCTCCCTACTGTCTGCGCTTACTGTAGCTCTTGATATTGGATGTGTTTTGCTAATGGTCTTAGGTTTATTTAGCAAATTAGACCGGCTGGCGACATACATTCAATATTCTGTTTAGTTTTTTTTTCACAAGCAGTGCAGGCACATCCTGAGAAAGTCTTGTTGCTGTCGAGGACGTTAAGCAATGTACAACCAACCCCCCCCCCCCCCCCTATTTATCTGACAGTTTGTTCAATAACTTCTCCACATCTCTCTTGCCCCACACAGGTGCTGAAGGACCGCATAGAGCAGCTGGACCAGCGCACGTCACAACAAGCCCACTCCCTGGACCGCTTGACTCGAGAACGCCTGGAGGCTGAGCGTAGAGCGTGTCAAGCCGCCCTAGACCAGAGGCTGCTGCAGGAGCGTCACCGCACAGAGTATGTCATGGACAGCTACAACGAGGGGCTGCAGGATTGGCTAGAGGATAAGCTGGCCACGTACGGTCACTGCCTGGACCATCACCATGACGACCTGGCTCTCCCGCCCAGAAACCTCTTTACTGACATCCACCTGGGGCCTGATGGTGGCCGCTTGTTTCGCTCGCGCTCTGATGAAACCCTTTCTGTTTCGGACTACAGTGGAAAGGGCAGGAAAAAGCAATTCTATGAGTCTAGAAAAGCAGCCATGGAACAGATACGTGGCTGGAACGTTCCGTCCATGGCAAAGGACTCGTCCAAGAAACGCGAGCGTGGGCGGAGCGCTGATGAACTGGGGAAGAGAGAGGGCAGGGTGTCTGAGAGGAACAATAATGTTTCTGTCAGCAATCGCAACATTGCTAAGGTCACAAGCTCAGGCAACATCACAAAGGGTGTCAGCTCAGGCCATGTGAATGTCACCATAGCAGATATCCATGTCAAGGCTCAGGACAGGCGAGCGGATGGAGCATCACCTCGATTTGAGGGCAGCCCTGGTGGAGATGTAGGTGGCCTGCGTCCACATGACCACCACGATGGACAACACGTTTACAGCAGTTCCAGGGGTGTGGGGGGCACTTTCACAGGCCGTCAAACACCAGTACAGACTTATGGGGCAATAACAAAACCTTCTCGCCCCCACGCTCACTTCCAACAGGGACAGTCTGCATTACAATCTCAGTCTGCGTTACAGACACAGTCCCGGCAAGCTCGTTCCCATGGCAACATAGCATCATCCCAGCCAGTCACCAGCATCCCTGCGGCCGGCATGGCCGCTCAGTCTAGTCACCCGTCTGGTTCCAACCCCCCTCTTCGAGGTATCCTGCGTAGCACAGGAGAAGACGGCCAACCACGCTACACTGCGTATGACTCCCCATACCGCCATCCAAATTTAGACGAAAGGGGTCCTCCCGGCATAAGTGAACTGACGACATCTGCTCCTGGTGGACGTGAGGGCCCCTTGTCACATGATGCAGGGTCCACCGGGTGGGCAGGCAGTGTGCCTGCATACTCCAACCAGCAGCACAACCCACTGTACGGCACCACTCAGTCTGTGAGGGATTTAGCTCAAAACTTTACAAATACTCATAACCATGAGGCATCAACTCCAGATTCTGGGACTGACGCCTCGCGGTTCCGACCAAGGACTAGATCTACTGACACTATCCTGGATGGTACTGATGCAGCGAGTGGCAGTAGGTATCGCAGCCGAAGTGAGGAACGTATGTTAAATGCGGCCGAAGGTGCTAGGCCGTTGAAGTCACCTGGACCTAAGGGAGAATATTCAGGTTATGTGACAGATGCAGGGGTGAGAAACAATCCATATCCTAATTACTTTCCTTACAGGCAAACACCTCCTGAGAGAAACTCTGGATATGTGACGGATTCCAACACCAGATCGTCGTCATATGAGAGAAACAGTGCTAGGCCAGTGTCCGGGGACAGATCATCGGGAAACACCCCAACACAAATGGAAAACCACAGACCCACGTCTGCTGAAAGGACTTCAGGTTATTACACGGACTCAGACTTGAAACATAGTGCTGTACAGTCAGGTGCTCACTCAGGAGGTCCCCCTCAAAGCTCTTCCTACAAGGGAGCAAACTACAGGCAGCAAGAACCACAACCCCAGCGTCTCCCAGCAACTCGCTACAGAGTGCTTCCTCCTCTTCCACCGTCAGTTCCAGGTGATCAGCGATACACAGTGTCACCAAACATTAAACAAGGTGCAGTTAACCCCCCTGTGCATGCAGCCAGCAGTACTGTGAACAGCACCATTGGCAACACGCACACGGGGGTTAACAATGCCAACCGTTTTGTGAACTCCAGCATTACACATCACCCAGGGGGTGCTAGCTACAGTCCCAGGAAGGCTGAAAACAGCATTACAAACTTTCAGGCTTATGACCACAGTGTTCACATTGCCAACAGAGACTCCAAACAAGGGGACAGCCCGAGGGAGGTTTACGGAGGTAGTGTCAGTCAGGCAGCAAAAGACAGATTATTGCCACCTTATCGTAGCACTCTGGGTCTGTACGGTGATACCATGAAATCTGGTGCCAACACGAACAGTCAAAGTTCTCATGCTATGCAGCCAGTCAGAAACACAAACAGTAAGTCGGAAAGCAATCTTGCCAAAGAGTCGGACATAACAACAGGTAAAAATGTGTCACAAGGTGTATCGCCTCCTAGGCCACTATCGCAGCATTATTCTAAAGGCTGCCTGCAGCACGATGACTACTCCTACAGCCCAGTGTACAATAACGGGGGCAGTAAGGAGGACTCGACGTGCAGCAGTAACCAGGACTCGGGCTACAGCAGTCGCATGGTGGAGGGTGTGCAAGGTGGAGGGGGGAGGAGCGGGGAGTCAGGAACACCCTCCTCCTCCTTCAGTACAGATCACAGCGTCTCGCTCGGCCCACCCAGCAACACCAGCTCCCCCTACATGTACATGGGGGGGAACTCCTATTCAGACTATGTCCCAATGGGAGGGAACTCCTCCGAACAAAGAGGGGGCTACACATCAGACTACCAGCCTGGTCGAGGCAATTCTTCCTACTCTACCCACCAACAAAACGAAACTGTGCGTCGTGGATCCGTGAATCCTTACTCCAGTTCTGATCATTCTCACGGTGTCGCGCCTGCAGCTGGTAAACTTGGATCGGATTACCAGCGTGTGCCTTTGGGATCAGTCCCACCATCCTCGCAGCAGCAAACGAATGGACCCAGCGCTGGGGCGAACCTTCAGAACCAGGTGCAGGGCTGGTACCAGCGCAAGCTGTTGGAGGCTGCTGAACGACTGAGGAACAGCGATCAGTACAGTCGCCCAGATCCAAACTATGGCAGTTACACCACTGTTCCCATCCACTATGACCCTGTGCATGGGAGTGATGTGTAGGTGGACATTTTGTCGGTTGCTTGAAATTACAAGAGAACAGTGAAATATATCTATCGACACCTTTTGATCATACATCCACTGGTACTGTTCACAGTACTGATGGGTGCATGCACTAGGGGTTAACCCTTTTAACCCCAGGGCCACGTTTCCCAAATTTTGAAGGTGTCACCAAACGACTATGTACCTTGCAGGAGATGGATTGGCCATGATAATTCAAGGGTAGTGCCAGATTAGCTTGGCACCTATAGGTGCCAAGCTAATCTGGCACTACCCTTGAATTATCATGGTCGGTCCATCTCCTGCTGTAGGACGATGGTGAAAGTGGGTTAAACTCAAGACACCAAACAGACCAATAGGTGACTACCAAGTGTGTACCAAGCTGACAGATCCTATGTATTGTGCTGAGTAGTTGAAACAAGCGACAGGGCTAAAAAGTAATTTTGCTTTTGAAGTTACAGTCCAACCCTTTTGAATTATTCACTCATTCAAGATGAGCCGCATGCAGATACGCAGCATAAAGTCGTGCACATGAATGCAGCACATCTTGAATGTATTAACCCTCTTAACCCCACGGCTGCATTAAAATTTCTAAACTTTTGGAGGCGTTGCATGTCTGATGACTATATACATACAGTTGTAGGAGAAGGATTGATCATGATAATTCAAGGGTAGTGCCAGATGAGCTTGGCGCCTGAAGGCGCCAAGTTCATCTGGCACTACCCTTGAATTATCAATTCATGTCCTGCTGCAGGATCCTGGGGATGAATGGGTTAACTTTCAGAGAAAAAGTAAAATAGTCGCGCAGATCCGCCATTCTGACATTCATAGCCTTCCGTGCTGTACCCATTGCGACTGAAATATTGTAGGCAGAAAGTTGTTTTCATTGTAAAGGTAATAGTTTCATGTCAACTTTCTTTTGCAGTGAATTAATTTGACTGCTGAACTATTTATTCTGAGAGAAAAAAAAAAGAAAAAAAACAAACTTAAGCAATATTAAAATTTGTATGTAGGAATGTGTACAGGAATAATGCATTCCAGTTTATCATTGATTTTGTATTGTACAGTTCATTCATTGTTTTCAAAGGGGATGGGTGAGTGGTTGGATGTCTCTTTGGCAAATGTTTTTTTTTTTTAATTATCATTGTAAATAATGGAATCTTTTGTTGAAAATGGCTGACTTTCTGCGTTATGTTTTGGCGTAAATTCTTTTGTTGAGAATGTGTTCACTTATAATGAGTTTTCTTGAGTTCTTGACACATTGAACCCTAAGATTTAAATTTAAAAATTACTGGCATTGTCCCAGGAGACTACATTACAGTTCAAGAGACCATGAAAGCTCAAAGATTGTGGTAGATTAGCTTGGCACCTAGGGGTGCTAAGCAATTCTGGCACCATCTTTGAACTGGAATGGTCAGTCTGTAACCTGCTGTAGTGTTAGGGCTGAAGAGATCGAGTGATTTATGGGAGTAGCTGGCAAGCACAAGGCCCTTGGGTTGACACTGGCTGAAGTTGGCGGGCCAACTGCAGCCAGTGTCGACCAAGAGCCTTGCACTTACTAGGTAGAGATGTTCTAGTTTCAGTCAGGTTCAGCCTTCCCACACACACAATACTGACCAGAGTGCCATTTCACTGGATCACATGAAGGAATGTAGATGTTTGTGTGTGTATGCAAATGATGCCGTCGGTGGTGTGACGATCGTGTGGATGCAAATGTGTAAGTGTTGATGAAAAATTGTTGGTGAGCAAACTTCCGCAGTGTGCCGCTGGTGTGTGATTTTTTAAAATACGGCTTGACGCTTTCCCAGACCAGCGCACAGTGCATGTTTGCTATACATGGATTGAACACAGTAGACAACCATGTTTGTTACATTTGTTGACTTACTACTTAAATTACTTACGGCCCATTACGTCTGCTGGCGTGTAGGGCAGCAACAAAGATCCTCGATTCTGCCCGTCTTTGTTTAAGCCTTTGGCTGGTACTGACAATACCGCTCAGTGGAAGAGGAGACACCTATCTACGTGTCTTTCTCATCGATCGTGTGGTATCAGTAGCAGTCAAGGTGTCAACATGATGCATCCTATGGATGAACATTTTTCGCCGACATCCTCCATTTAATTTTTTGCTCACAAAAACGAGAAAAATTGCACCCACAGTGTGAATTAAAAAAGAGAATATACATTGTACTTTTAAATAATAATAATAATAATACATCTTGTATAGCGCTGTTCTCCAGGAAAACACTGGACTCACTGCGCATGTACAACAGCACACTCTCTCTCTCGGACACGCACACAATTATGCACTACTTTAAACCACCCCATCCCGTCCCAACACCTTACATTCACTTCCTCTAGGATCAGAATAAAAAGCAGTCAGTCAACAGTTAGCTAAAGATAAGCTAAGTGTTAAATGCTCGACAGAAAAGAAAAATCTTTAAGTGAGCTTTGAACTGTGACAATGTGGGCAGATTCCGCATTTCAGTTGGTATAGAGTTCCACACAATTGGGGCTAAAAAGGTGAAAGAACGCTCCCCGACAGTTCTCATGTTGAGCTTCGGGATTTTAAAAAGTTTTTCACTGGCGGAATGGAGGGTGCGTGATGGCTGATAAACAGACAGATTGGCAGAAAGGTATGGCGGGAGAGATCCGTCAAAATGCTGATAGGCGAAAGTTGCAATTTTGTACTGGCAGCGGAATTTTACGGGCAGCCAGTGCAGCTGCTTCAGTAGAGGCGTAATGTGGTCTCTCTTTCGTTTCTTCAAGATGAGACGCGCTGCATTGTTTTGAATCATCTGCAAGTGTGAAATCTGATCCGCTGGTAAACCTGCCAGTACAGAATTGCAGTTCATTGTATCTGTTGAGGCCTTATTTACCCTTGACGTTACACAAAATGGCAGTAAGAAACAAAACTTTCTTTTTGTTCTTGTGTTTTTACTGCAACTTTAAAGGAATATGTTTCTTTGTTTCTGCTAGATATCACTTTGTAATTTGTAAACTTCCACTCAGTATTTCAGTTTAACCCATTACATCTTGAAGCTGATTTTTTTTTTTTTTATTGCAAATTGTCCTGTGAAGGCTACATTGCAGATAGGTGACAGATCAACCGTTTTAGTTCAAGGGTGGTGCCAGAATAGCTTGGCGCCCCAGGCGCCAAGCTATTCTATCACCACCCTTTAACTATCATAGTCAAATTTATGTTAAGCAAAGGATGCATCAGGATGAAAAGGATTAAAAAAGTAAAATTGCTCTTGAAATAACAGAAATGTGTGCTGGTCAGTTATTTTGGATTATACGGCTGAAAGCTGCAAGGTCCATGTTGTGATCGGCACCTAAAGGCCCCGAGTTGTTCTGGCACCATCTTGACCTTTTGTGGTTGATGCATCTTGTGTAGTGTATCAGGGTTTAACGAGTTAATTCATTCGAGACATTCTGCATTCGCATGTGGTTTTATGTCACATCTCTGTGGATGCATGTGGATGCGAGCACATCTCAAACGAGTAAAATCTTGATGGATGCTATACAGATTTTGTTGTGTTTATCATACCCATGTATCTGAAGGCAAATCAGATCCTACATTACAGAAAAAAATAAATCCATGAATGTGAATCGAACGTGCGATGGTCTCTGATTTTGGAACTTGCAGATCATATCTGTAAGGTCCAAGTTCAGGGACGGCTGCATATTATATTTAATCATTATAATCAGTGTACTATGAACCCAACCTGACAGGACAGAATTTTCACTGTTGCGAACCTGCACGTTTTTATATTAGTCAACCAGCTAGGTAATAGTCAGCGAGATAGTTTGCATATCGTTTGCCAGTTACATATTTTCGTATTTTCCTTTATTGCCATATTTTGTGTGCTGGTCTGTGAGTTTGGACCTTAGGCCATAAGATCCAAACTCACAGACCAGCACACATTTTACTCAACTTGTGTTCCTGCATTTTCATATCAATCTGACCGTGTCCACTTATGGGCTGAAAACATTAAACTGTATTCCCGTACTTGTGCATGATGTGTTATATTTAGTACTTGTAAGAAGATACATGTAGATAGTAAGGGGATAGATTCTTTTTCAAAGTTTCTGTATCTCAGTTACACCATGTACACATAATTATGCTATAAATGGCAAAAGTGCAAAGGGTCATTTTGTACACATGTACATGTATGTAATATGTGAACGGTACTGTTTGTATAATAATGCCCTCTTTGCTAATGCTTCTGTACCAAAGTAATGCTGATGTTCGTGCATGTTCAAATTTTGTTGTGTCTGTTCATTACTGCCAAACAAATTTACTGTTTTGAAAGACTTTATATAGCTGAAAATCCTACCAATGGCATTCCGCCTTCAACATTTTCAATGAAACATTCACATTAAGCATCCAATCATTTTAACGGGCAATTTTAACATAATTTATTTAAAGGCAGCCATATTGTATTGTGATGCTTCTAAACGTAACCCCTTGTGCGTGCAGTGACCTGTGTTGTTCATAGTAGTGGTGACTGCACACACAAGGCCAGGAGGTTATCCCTTTGGCTGTTGGTAGTGGTTTTTGGAATCATTGCGACATAAACTGCTACCGACAGCCATAAGGTTAACACGTTCCAGACATGATGCTGTATGTACCTGTATGCTGCTGTCCAGATGTGGCATGTCTTGAACGAGTTAAGGTCATCTTGTTACCATGTATTGCACATTCAGCATTATTCCTCCATAGTCAGAATCATTTATTGCCCCGAACATGTCATGTATTGCGGACTGGTACTTTCTGAATGATGAGAGCAAGATCTATGGATGATGCATTGACAATATATGTGCTGAAAGTATTTTAAAACATTCACTGATGTATATAGCAACTTGCAGCAAAAGGCATTGATTCTTATGAACCCATGCAGGGGCTAATGAGAATCCGTGTCTCTTGCAGGCAACAGATGCTGGCATAGAAACAGTATGTACCTTGTTCAAAGTTGTTCTTTACACGTCTGAATTTGTTTATTGTCGCATGTCAACAAATTCAATTGATTTCTCCATTCGATGTCAATTTTTGTTGATCAGTGCATGCAAATCATTCCAGCTTTGGTCATTCAGAAAATTGTTTTATTTCGCCAAGTTTGCACTCCAGCTGAAATCTGTAACATCTTCAGAATTTGCTTGTTATATGATCTTTCTATGCAAAAAGTTTATTATTATTGACTTGTTAATTAATTGTATTGTACATGTTTTTCCATGAGCCCTGTTGATGGAAAATACACGCATCTGAATATGCTTTGTATTGTTAAAAAAAAACAACAACAAAAAACCAATGTTGATTAACCCCTTCAGCCCAATGGGCGCATTTCCTAAATTTTGTTAGTGTTACTTGACTATGTACCAGTTGCAGGAGGTGGATTGACCATGATAATTTAAGGGTAGTGCCAGATTAGCTTGGCGTCTTTAGGTGCCAAGCTAATCTGGCACTACCCTTTAATTATCATGGTCAATCCACCTCCTGCTGTAGGGTGTTGGGGCTAAATGGGTTAATGTCAGAATTGTACATTAGTTTCAAAGGGATGCGTCATTTCTACATATTTATGTTTCTTGTACTGCTTTTGTAAAACTTGAGATGGTATGTGTCAATTCCCATGCTGTTTATGAAACCAATGGCAATTATATTTTCTTCTATGTTTCACACTGGCTTTGTTCAGTGTTTTTGTGCATGTTGGCGTGTTGTGTTTGTGTGTGTCTGAAAGTCTATCCCACTGCACTACACTTCACCATAAAAAAGAACACAAAAGGCAACCATTATACTTCACACTGCATTGTACACAGCATGTGACCACTTCTCACAATGCGACTACACCTCCCCTTTACATTCTGTACATGTATGATGGACTCTTCCACACTGCTGTCTATCCCCACTCATGTGAAATGTGATCTCCCACTTGTGTATTGTGCCTGACAAAAAACATGCCATAGCTTTTTTAATGCGCACTAATGGAATAGTTGCTCCACTTTTAAAAGGGTGTCCAGTGTGCATGTTTAAATAAAAAATAAACTGTATTAACCCTGTTTTCCAAGCATTGTTCTCTCCCACACTGTGCTCCAACCGCGGCATGTAAATGAGCACTAATGGAATAGTTCACAATGCGACACACCTCCCCTTTACATTCTGTACATGTATGATGGACTGTTCCACACTGCTACGCATCCCTACTCATGTGAAATGTTGATTGATTGTACATTGCTTAACGTCCCGACAGCAACAAGGCTTTCTCAGGACGTGCCTGCACTGCTTGTGAAAAAAACTAAACAAAACATTGAATGTATGTCGCCAGCCAGTCAGATACATTAAATAAACCTAACACATGGGCCTAAATAAAGCTAAGACCGTTTAGCAACACACATCCAATATCAAGAGCTACAGGCAGTGCAGACAGTAGGGAGAGTTTTAAAAAGGCAAATACAGGTGAATGGACAAAGGGTAGACAGAAACACATGCCCCAGAATAGGGAGATAAACCCACCCTGTGGGGCTGACCAGGGTGACCCTGGGAACTAAACAATACCTAACCCCACCCAAGTCCCCCAGGGCAGACCCGGGTGGGGCTCATGTGAAATGTGATCTGCCACTTGTGTAAATAAGAGGATCGCCCACTCCAAATCTTGTGAGGGGGGGGAGGGGGGTATTGTACCTGGCAAAAAAAATATGCCATAGTTTTTTTTTTAATGAGAACTAATGGAATAGTCGCTCCACTTTTAAAAGGGTGACCAGTGTGCATGTTTAAAAATAAACTGTATTAACCCTGTTTTCCAAGCATTTTTCTCTCCCACACTGTGCTCCAACCGCATGTAAATGAGCACTAATGGAATAGTTCACTCCAATTTTTCTAGGGGTGTTTACAGTTTACCTCGCGCTGGGACCATACGGCGTTGAGGCGCGTCCCCTGGGTGGTGGATAGGGGGTCCCTCGTGAGAGGGGTGCACCGAATGAAATAAGGTGCCGTGAACCAACATGGTCTAAGGGAAGGTGACCCCGACAGAAAACCCCTGGTCCTCCTAGTAAGGGGGTTGGGCGTGGGGGTAGCTTCCCCACCCTGCAAAAAAGGAAATAGCTACAAAAACGCCGACGAAAAGACTAACAGTAATTCCTTTCCTGGAGGAGGAAGGTTCTTCTACCAGAAGACTTATGACGTCCTGTGGTGAAAGCCGGAAGTCTTCGGAAGCCACAGGACCGAGCCGCCTCTCTCTATCCAGGGATACAACCATGGGCACATGGAACGTCAAGACCATGTACCAGAGCGGCAAGGCCGCCCAGATAGCAGCGGAAATGCAAAAGTACAACCTTTCCCTGCTAGGCATCAGTGAAGCCAGATGGACGCAGTCTGGCCAGAAAAGGCTGTTAAGTGGGGAGATGGTTCTGTATTCAGGTCATGAAGAGAAGAATGCCCCCCATACAGAAGGAGTAGCACTCATGCTGTCACCAGTGGCACAGAGAGCGCTGATGGGCTGGGAACCTCTTGGGCCAAGAATTATAACAGCAGCCTTTAGAACCAAGAAAAAGCTCAAGCTGAACGTCATCCAGTGTTATGCGCCCACCAATGACAGTGACGAGGAAGAGAAACAAGAGTTCTACGACCGACTCCAGAGTGCCGTGGACAAATGTGCGGAGCGAGACATCACCATCGTCATGGGCGATTTTAATGCCAAAATAGGGGAGGACAACACCGGATACGAAGAGGTGATGGGGAGACAGGGACTAGGCTCGGAGATGAGTGAGAACGGGGAGAGGTTTGTAGACTTTTGTGCTCTAAACCGACTTGTCATTGGAGGCAGCATCTTCCCACACAGAAGAATACACAAAGCAACTTGGGTCTCACCTGACCATACAACAGAGAACCAAATAGACCATATCTGCATTAGCAAGAAATTTAGAAGATCCCTTCAAGATGTTCGAGTGAGGAGGGGAGCAGATGTCGCCTCCGACCACCATCTGCTTACCTTAAGAATGAAGCTCAAGCTAAAGAAAAGCCGCACAGAGATAACAAGAAGACAGCGCTATAATGTAGGCCTCCTGAGAGAAACTGGAGTTAGAGAAGAGTTCAAACTGGTGCTGTCCAACCGGTTTCAAGCGCTACAGGAGCTAGTAAATGAAGAGGAGGCGGTCACCACAGAGCAGCCAGTGGAAGGCAGTTAGAGAGGCGCTGAACTCAACCTGCAAAGACACTGTAGGGTTCAGGAAACACCACCACAAGGACTGGCTGTCGGCACAGACCTTGAAGAAGATAGAAGCGAGGAAGCAGAAGAAAGCAGCTGTCAACAACAGTCGCACGAGAGCAGCCAAAGTAAGGGCACAGGGGGAATACTCGGAAGCCAACCGCGAGGTGAAGAGGAGTATCAGGGCAGACAAGAGGGCCTACACAGACAGCCTGGCAGCAGAGGCAGAAAAGGCAGCAGGCAGCGGCAACATGAAACAGCTCTACGACATTACCAGAAGATTGTCGGGTAAGTATGGCCATACAGAAAGACCAGTAAAAGACAAAGAAGGCAAGCCTATTGCAGACAGAGCAGACCAACTCGACAGATGGGCCGAGTATTTTGAAGAGTTACTGAACAGACCTAGCCCACCCGACCCCCCCGACATCCAGCCGGCAGAGACCGACCTACCCATCAGCTGTGACAGACCCAGCCGGGAAGAGATCAGAAAAGCAGTGGCATTTTTGAAGAATGGCAAAGCAGCAGGGCCAGACGGCATCCCAGCGGAGTCTCTGAAAGCAGACCTAGAGACAACAGTTGAGATGCTGTACCCACTGTTTGGAAAGATCTGGGAAGAGGAGGTGATGCCAGCTGACTGGAAGGAGGGGTACCTAATCAAGCTTCCCAAGAAAGGCGACCTCAGCAAGTGTTCCAACTACAGAGGAATCACCTTGCTGTCAGTACCAGGAAAGGTCTTCAACAGGATCATCCTAGAGAGAATGAAGAGCTCCGTTGACCCCCAGCTGAGAGACCAGCAAGCAGGATTCAGGAAGAACCGATCATGTACAGACCAGATCGCCACTCTCCGCATCATCGTGGAACAGTCTCTGGAGTGGAGCTCCCCTCTGTACGTCAACTTTGTGGATTATGAGAAAGCATTTGACAGCGTGGACCGAGAGACTCTGTGGAAACTCCTACGACACTACGGTGTACCCACAAAGCTCGTCCGCCTGATCAAGAGCAGCTATGATGGCATGACATGTCGCGTGATCCACGAAGGGCAGTTCACCAGAGAGCTCCAGGTCAGAACTGGTGTCAGGCAGGGGTGTCTGCTGTCTCCGTTCCTCTTCCTACTGGCCATAGACTGGGTCATGAAGATGACCACAGAGCACAGACGAAGTGGAATACAGTGGACACTGTGGACACAGCTTGACGACCTCGATTTTGCAGACGACTTGGCATTACTGTCCCACACTCATCAACAAATGCAGGACAAGACCACGAGGCTTGCTGACATCTCGTCCCAAGTGGGCCTCACCATTCACAAACAGAAAACAAAGACAATGAGGCTGAACGCAACCAGGGAGGAACCAGTCTTGCTTGCTGGCACCCCGTTGGAGGAGGTGGAGTCCTTCACCTATCTCGGGAGCATCATAGACAAAAAAGGCGGCACTGATGCAGATGTCAGAGCACGAATCGGTAAAGCCAGAGCAGCCTTTCTCCAGTTGAAAAAAGTGTGGAGTTCCAGAGAGCTGTCACAACACACCAAAGTCCGGATTTTCAACTCCAATGTAAAAGCAGTTCTCCTATATGGAGCAGAGACATGGAGATTGACAAAAACCACAGTCAACAGAGTACAGACCTTCATGAACAGTTGCCTTAGAAGAATTTTGAAAATCCACTGGCCAGAGAAGATCAGCAACGTCAGACTCTGGGAGAGAACAGAGCAGATAACAGCAGAGAACGAAATTGGGCGAAGAAGATGGGGATGGATCGGTCACAGTCTGAGAAAGCCAGCTTCCAGTATCACTAGGCAGGCATTGTCATGGAACCCCCAGGGAAAGAGGAAAAGAGGTAGGCCGAGAAACTCCTGGCGTCGAGACCTCCAAGCAGACATCAAGAGACTGGGAACCACCTGGAGCAGAATCGAAGGAGAAGCACAGGACAGGAGTTGCTGGAGGTCTCTCGTCGACGGCCTATACCCGGGTAGGGGTGACAGGCGTAAGTAAGTAGTAAGTTTACAGTTTAGTGTATAATGTCTTAATATTTGCCATACTTTCCTCTCTCGCAGATCAAACCCCACCCATATGTACATGAGCACTAATGGAATAGTTCACTCAACTTTTGTAGGGGTGTATAAATTAATGTGCCTGAAAAAATAACAAGCCATAACCCTAGTTTGCTTTTTTTTAGCCCAGGCTGTACCTCACCCATGTCTAAATGAGCACTAACGGAATAGTTCACTCCATTTTAGAATGCCCATCTCAAAATAAACTATAACCCTGTTTTCCATGCATTGTTCTCTCTCGGACTGTACTCCACCCGTATGTATAAATGAGCACTAATGGAATAGTGAGCAGTCGGCAGATGTTCACATCTGCACGGGACATAGACGACCCCGCCCTCCGCGAGTCCCCTGCTGCCTTGCAGGCCTGGCCGCTTGGCTGCGGAAAGGCTAAGGGAGGAAACCCCTGACATCAAAGCCCCCATGTCTCTGGGGAAGGCTTTTGAGCCAGAGACTAGGACAAGGACAGTCTGATATAAAACCTACGACCCGAGGACCTTGATGCCATCGTCCCAGCTTGCTAGGCCATGGCAGACGAACCAAGGGTTTAAAGGGTGGGGCCAGTACTGCGCACACTGCACTCCACCAAAAAGCTCCACCGCGCAGGCTTTAGGAAACGTCCACGGACCAATAGTTTAATTACTCCAATCTTGTAGTGGTGCTTTGTGTGCGTGTCAAGATATCAAGCCATGACCAAAATTTCAATGAATTTTTCACCCGTAGACTGAACCCCAAGCATATGTAAACAAGCACTAATGGAATAGTTCACTCTTTTAGGGATGTTTAGTGTGCCCGTTTAAAAAAAAAAAAACTATAAGTATGACCCCGTTTTCCATGCAGTTTCTCTCTCCCAGATTAATTCAACTGTATATGAGCACTAATGCAAAGGTTTCAATCCACTTTTTGGGGGGCATTTAGTGTGTCTGTGTCAAAACATATAGTAAATGGTAAATCAGCATCCTTTATTTCACATTTTTATTAAACAAATCATTTTATCTTAACCCTTTTAGTCCCAAGGTCCCATTTCTCAAATTTTGGAGGTGTTGCCTAACGGCTATGTACCAGTAGCAGGAGATGGCTTGACCATAATAATTCAAGGGTAGTGCCAGATTCGCTTGGCGCCTGAAGGCCCCAAGCAAATCTGGCACTACCCTTGAATTATCATGGTCAAGCCATCTCCTGCTGTTTAGATCCGGGGCTAAAAGAGTTAAAGACATGATCATGCCCCCTTCCCTAATAATGCTCATAAATTGACCCCTAAGATTATACATTTTTCTTACTGTCTTTTTGTTTGTTTGTTATTCTGTTTTATCTTCCGCTTTTGTTACTAGCAAACCAGAAATAACAAATTAAAACAAGTGCATTGAAAGTAAACCTATTTAACCCCACGGCCACATTTCTCAAATTTGGAGACATCACTTAATGACTATCATAAACTGCTGGAGATGGATCGACCATGATAATTCATGGGTAATGCCCAATTAGTTTGGCGCCACCAGGTGCCAAGCTAATCGGGCATTACCCTTGCATTTTCATGGTCAATCCATCTCTTGCTGTAGAGCGTTGGGGCTAAATGGGTTAACTCATTCAAAACGTGCCGCCTCCGGATACACGGCATAAGCCACGTATCTGGAGGCGGCACATCTCGAACGAGTTTAAATACTTTGATAACAATGACCACTGACTGCCCCTGGTGCATCTACACTATGTTCTGATCACATATGACCTTGAGACGTTAAGCCATGATAATTCTAGGGCAGTGTCATATTTGCTTCGCGCTACCCTTGAACTTGGAAAATAATGATCAATCCATCTCCCACAGTATTTATACACTAATCACCAATAAAAACGAGACAGAAATTCAACAGCCAATAATTTTAAGATGGCTGATATTTTTTACACTTCATATGACACTGTCTTAAAATTTCAAAAGGTATACGGCAGTTCAGGTAAAATGAAGTCTAAAAATATATCAGTCATAATGAAAATGTCCAATGTCGAATCTTGGATTTTAAAATTTTTTTATGGTGCATAGTGTAGATGTATCCAAAAGTTACAAAGTCAGTATCAAATGTGAACAAGTTAAATTTATAAACAGAGAACCCCCTGCGCATGAAGTGTGCAGAACTGTTTACAGTACTTGTGGCTGTATGCACATGGAGATTAAACCTGTAACTCTAATGACCTATTTTGTAAGCCCATTGACTCCGTTGGTAAATAAATGTATCAGCACATCATCCCACAAATAATTCAGTACTGCACAATCATGAGCAATCTATCACAACAAAAAGAACTCACAATGACACGTGATCCAATTACTCAATTTTCTTGCTTATAATTTATTACTGCAATTTTACAGCAGACCTATCATAATATAGAAAAGCCATTTAACTCCCAGAATTTATTTTTTTGTGTGTTTTTAAACACACACACAATAATAGTCTAGTAAGCAACTTGTCATCAGGGCGATATTGGCTGTTGATGGCCCACTCTGATGACAATTTACTTACTGGGATGGCCATGATATACCCAATTTTACCACCTCAGTGAAACACTATGTACATATAAAACCTCATTGCATACATGACACACATGATATTAAAAACTGTTTAGTTATTGTTTTATCATTCAGACAGAAATTTTCTCACTACAACGAACTGTTCACACCAACACAAATACAGCCATACTGTCTGTCAAACTTCACTCAAACTACATTCCATCAAAGGTCCAGCCTGCTAAATTCTGACTAAAGTCCTTCAAACTGCTTTCTGTCAAACGTCTTTGCAAAACATTTTCTCAAAATCAAAAGATTTTACCAAAGGAACAAAAACTTCAATGTTCATTTTTCATTAAAGGTCATATGACGAATAAAACTGTTCGTAATAATGAAGGTCCCGACACATGCTAATTTGTTTTCACTAACACTTGAAAAGTCTCAATGCTCAATATTTACTTTCTGTCAAAATTCTTTTGTCAGTTTAGTCCGACAGTCAACTAAAGTCTCTCAATCCCTCGACAATGGCAGGTTTTGAAAAATGGCTATATGATAATGTCAATTGCTCAACCGTTGATAAATAAAACTTCATTGAATCATTGACAACAATGACTACATACCAATTACTAAATGATGGATCATCCATGATAGTTAAAGGGTGCAGCCACATTCCATTGGTGCCTAGGAAGCTAATCTGGCACTACCATTGAACATACACAGTTGATCCATCTCCCATCAAACTTTTTGAGGGCGGTGGCTGAGGCTTAAAGTCGCTCAATCAGAATGGCAGAGGCTCCACCGCCCCCGTTACAGATACCCGCCAATCCTTTCTGTCCTGGTTTCAAGTTGTGAACCATGTGACCAGTAATTCTTGCACCAGACATGCTGTAAAATAAATTATGGTTAAATATACTGTTTAGCCCATCAAAATCACTTAAGGCAAAATCATGTAAAAAAAATGTGTATCTCTCTTCCTCAGCCAGAACACAATCTCAGACACCTTCTAAAGTTGCAACAGTCATTGCCTTTGACTCCCAGAACAAAATGGCTTCCATTCCACAGAATGAAGTCATTTAGTTGTGGGAGTACAAGGGTTATGTGTGAATTAGTTTATAAGTACATGTAAATTCAGTTTCAAAGCTACATCCCAGTGCCCAAAGGCCATCGGTTCAATGTTGGCCCGATGGCCTTTTGCACATCGGTATATGCTGAACGTTTAAAAGGTCAGGTCCCAAAGGTACACCTTCAGCTACAACTGCAGCGCAGGCAGTGCCATGCTTTCATGCTGACAGCAAGGATTCAAATGAGTTGGGGGACTGTGAGCATGTCCATATATGCCATCAGACGGTTTAACCCTTTTAGCCCCAAGGTCCCATTTCTCAAATTTTGGAGGTATTACCTAACGACTATGTACCATTTGTAGGAGATGGAGTGATCATGATAATTCAAGGGTAGTGCCAGATGAGCTTGGCGCCTGAAGGCGCCAAGCTCATCTGACACTACCCTTGAATTATCATGATCAATCTGTCTCCTGCTGCAGAGTCCCAGGACTAAAAGGGTTAAGAAATATCTGTGCTATGTAAGGTGCAAGATGATTTCTCAAGGCTTCAAACAACCATAATCAGATGCAGCTTTTTAACTTAGAAGGTTAGCCAGTATCTAGTTATTGAAGAAAATTAAGTTTTATGAGCAAGAGACACTCACCCAATGGGGTGACCGATGCTGACTGCTCCTCCGTTGACATTGACCTTGGAAGGGTCAAGGTCGAGGGCCTTGATGTTTGCAAGGACGACGACACTGAAGGCCTCATTTATCTCCCACATGTGCACGTCTTCCTTTTTCACACCCGTCATTTTCAGCAGCTGGGAACAGGGAAACACAAGCCTGATGATATCCTCTGACGGGAGAAACACTGATGAAAATAAGGCAAGCAAGAGGGACAAATCTTCATGAACTCCTTCAGCTTGCAGGAGTTCATGAGAATCTATGCCGCTTGCTGACTGCGACACCCGATTGAGAAACTGATGTTCACACCTTCCCTCTTCACGTGTCATTTTCAACAGCTGGGAACAGAGGATAACAAACTCCGATGTTCTTTTGACTGAGAAACACTGATGAAAAGGGGGCCAGGAAGAGGAATTCATCCTGATAAGCCTGCGCAAGCTGTGAGGGCTCAGGAGAATATATGCCTTTGGCGGACCGACTACTGCACTGGAAAAATGAAATTTTCATTAAAATGCATTTTTTTGAAAAATACTTACCGATGGTATTAAAGTGAGGAAAAGCCCTTAGCTAGCCAAATTTTAGCCAAAATTTGGTTGTGTCCGTATAAGGGAGTGTTGGCAGGAGTGGGGCGCCATAGACCAGGCCATGACCCGAATAGCCTTCCCTTATTCCCATCCGGTACGAGAATACCCGTCATCCCTCAGTTTAGTTTCTTAGCGCACTTGAGGCAAGCGGGGTAGGTGGGAGGGTCCTTCAAGTAATACCATCGGTAAGTATTTTTCCCAAAAATGCATTTTAATGAAAAATGAATTTTTCATTAAAATGCATTTTTTTGAAAAATTCATTTTTCTCTAAAAGGTATTTTTTCGAAAAATACTTACCGATGACATGACTTTGTGGAAATGTCTACTACTAGCTCAATTTTAGCCTACTTACCCGTTGTGTGCCTAACACAACCCGCTAGGCACTCGGGGAACCCCAGAGGGGCCGAGAGTTATCTCCCGCTCCTTCCTTACCGGTTCCTGTCACGAGACCAACCAGTCAGATACTTCGCTCGAAAGCGGCAAGCGGGGCAGGTGGGAGGGCCATCTGAGTCATGTCATCGGTAAGTATTTTTCGAAAAAATACCTTTTAGAGAAAAATGAATTTGTTTCCTCAAAAACATTACCGATGACATGACTTTGTGGAAGAATTGCGATGAGGCGGAGGGTGCCGCATGACAACTCCCTAGGAGGGAACAGAGCCGTCCTCCCAGTCGCAAACTCCCGACAATTTTAGCGAAGTGCATACCAACGGCGCCGGTGGCGCCGGGAGGGAGTGTTGCGCCGTGGCGATGTCCCCCACCATTGCGAGATTCTCTCGCTGGCCCGCCAGGTCCCTGAGGCAGAAGCGGGCGAATACAGATTCAGTAGAGAGGGGAGTTGTGGGTGTTTTTCGACAATTTATATCTATCCCAAATTTCCGGGATTTTTCGACCGCTTACTCCCACGCCCCCATTTTTTTAGCGCCTCAGCATGTTTGTCTAAATTTCAGTCCGCTACTAAACACGCCACTGCATTATTGTTTGAACAGTCACCATTTTATGTACCTCTCAGCAGAGTATACCATCAGGGGGTTAACACTTGAGTTAATTAATCCATCGATTATGTAAGTGTGTTCATTTTGCAACGCGTAGTTTATTGATTACTTAGCCAATTACAGGTATTTCCGATAGCACAGACAAAAGGGATGTAACGTTTGGTTATAAAGCAAAACGACAAACACAGTTACTTCCCTTAGACATGACCACACACTAACCGCCCGTCGGCTCCTGGCAACGGTCACGTGTTAGTTTGTAAACACCAAGCCGGTCTGTTCTTTTCGTTACGCGGCTTTGTAAGAGACTGACGTGTTTTGAGGACTGACTTGATTCTCAGAGGTGATATTCAGTGATCGATAAATCTTGTGAATATATACGACGGTAAGATCGATAGTTTGTCTGTTTAATTTGTCACATTTAGAAACAAGACTGACAGGCCTCGCGGTTAGTCTGCATTGCGCTAAGTCTTACGGAGTGTTTAATAGTTAACCAGACCGGTCTAGTTTTATTTACCCAGGCTACACTCACTATCATTCGCTCATTTCAAAAATGAATTGGACTCAGGAAGAGGTGACAATCTTGCGATCTCATGGTGAATACCATGAGAAAATGACCGCTTTCATTCATTCCGTTTTGAACAAAACTCCGGAATTTTGGTTAGAAAAACCGGAAAAACCGGTGGGAAATTTGGCTGATATACTAAACACTAGTTCGAAGAAACAAAAGGCTAGTAAAGAACCAAAAGAACTTAATTTGTTTTTAAAACAAAATCTGTTTGATGACAAACCGATTAAGTATCTTAAAGTTGATGAGTGTGATTTGTCTACATTTAATTTAGATAACTTAAAAAAACATTTAGAGGACGGCTACAAAATACTTCAACATAATGAAGAAAAAAGCATGTCAGCTTTTATCTACTATGGAGAGTGGCTAATCGAGGGTGCAGAAATCCATAAAAGGCAAAAAATATGTAAACAAACTAAATTGAACTGGCCAGATTGGCTAAAATTAAACGTAAAAATTTCCAAGTCGTATGCTCATCAGTTGAGTGTTTTAGCCAGGTTGCTACGAGGGTACCCAAAATTTCATTTTCTTTCACTGTCTTTCCGAAAGGTGTTTAGTTTGCGAAAGCAAATTGAACAAATGCTGAAAATACAAGAAATAGCCGATTTTTGGAAAACACCTAACGCTGGTCCGTAACATTGTTTATTGTTTGTTTGTTTTGTTTGTGCAAAGGCTCTGGCGCGGCTTAAAAGGCCCGTAACCTACTGTTTTGAACGGTTCATAAACTTGTTCAGTACTGCAATTGAACAAAAGTGTTTGGCACGACCAAAAGAACCATATTGCTGTTTAAAACAAAGGCTCTGGCGCGGCTTTAAATGCTCGTAACCTTTTGTTTTAAACGGTCCGTAACCTTGTTCAGAACTGAAATTGAACAAAAAGGCTCTGGAGGACCATAATCTTATTTGTTGTTTGTGTTGTCACGTTGCACAAAGGCTCTGGCGTGGCCTTAACGGCCCGTAACCATGCTTTTTATGTTTGTATTATCCCAAATGTTATGGACCAAATGTGAGAGGTTTTCGCCGCGCTCATGCAAGTAGCTTGCTTTTTGCAAGTGAATTAAAACGGATTTTACATAGGTTTTAGTAACAGGACTGACGGTGGGGTATACCTGTAGCACACTGACAAAGAAAGATGATTTTGGCTTTGTATCTGAATAATTGATTTACAAAACGGCACCCTGGTCAGCCCACTTGTAGCACGCTGCCAACAAAAAAAAGGTGTTTATTGGCTTTGTATCTTAATAATTGATTTATTAATCACTCAGCGCCCTGGTCAAGCCTTCAAAATCATGGTAGTTGTGCGGATTTAGTTTGTCTAAGCCATAGCTGTGTCGCGCTACGAAAATAGACATAACAATCTCGCTTTGCATTAGCGACAGGATGTATTGAAGGCGTTAACAGAATATTGAGCTTTCTCAATCAGAGTCATTTGCTATCATTCTGTGCCGTGGACAACTAAGAAATGATAGGTGAAACACAGAGTTAAATGATTCTGTTTAGGGCCTTAGCATGTTTGTGAACTATTTTATGCGATCTTGGTATCCAACGTAAACATATGACGTATGTCCTTAGCAAATCGTCCGACGGTGTCGGACGATTCGTTAAGGTAAACAACAGAGACTGTTTGTAGCAACCACACTGACTGAGCACCAAGGTGTAATCTTAACCGCTGGCGGTAAACAGCGCGGCGCAGGCAGTGTCAGTACAGCGGGAAGACCAATACGTCACTAGCTGCAATGCGGAAGTTGCCAGTCTACTCATATTTTATATTTAGCGCAGTGTCAATTTGAGTACACAGTCGGTGTTTCGCGTGTCATACAACGGTGTTTTCGCCTGACGATGTTTTGCGGACGAGTCTACAATATTCATGCAGAATAAAGATTTTGTGTTTGTTTGTCTGTCTGTCTATGCGTGTGAGTGTGTGCGTATGTATGTGTGAGTGCGTGTATGTGTGCATGCGTGTATGAGTGTGTGTGTAAGTGCATGCGTGTATGAGTATGCGTGCGTGTGTATGTATGTATGTATGCATGCGTGTGTTCGTCTGTGTGAATGCGTGCGTGTGTTCGTCTGTGTGAATGCGTGCGTGTGTGTATGAGTGCATGTGTGTGTGTGTGTGAGTGCATGTGTGTGTGTGTGTTTGCGTGCATGTGTGCGTGTGTGTATGCGTGTGTGCGTGTCTGTATGTGTGTGTGAGTGTTCGTGTGTGTGCGTGCGTGTGAGTGTGTGCGTGTCTGTATGTGTGTGTGCCTGTGTGAGTTAAAATGTTTAGGGCTTAACGTCTTTTGTCCACCACGAGGGTGATTTCAAAGACGGGGACAACAAAAAAGGGTCTGAGCAAATTTTGACCCAAGCCGGATTCGAACCCGGGACCTTTTGGTCTGGAGGCAAACGCTTTTACCACCGAGCCACCCAGCTCCCCGCCTGTGTGAGTGCATGTGTGCGTGTATGTGTGCATGCGTGTATGAGTGCGTGTATGCATGTGTTTATATGTGTATGTGCGTCCGTGTTTGCGTGCGTGTGTGTTTGTTTGTGTGTGTGTATATATATATATATATATATATATATATATATATATATATATATATATATATATATATATATATATATATATGTTAGAGATATAAAATATAAGATTCCAAGAACATTTTTTTTTCATTGCCTCTGTGCCAAAACATAGTTATTTAAATAATAACCACACACACACACACACACACACACACACACACACACACACACACACACACACACACAAAATACTATTGCTATATGCACTTGATAACAAATTATTTAAGTTACCTGCAGATACTTGATAACAAATTTTCCAAAGTCAATTATAACTGACAAATAACTTTACAGGTAACCTTTTAAGAACCTATAATTAGTTATTAAGTGACTTAAGTCAAGAACTTATAAGAACTTAAACACAACAAATTGTAAGTTCTTGACTCAAGTCACAACTTAAGTCACAACTTACTCGGACAGATTTGTCAAGATACAAGGACAATGAAAAAACTTTTTTTTAGTAATAGTCAGGTGGTGGTGGTGGAGCTGATGGGGTTAAATAGTTAGGTGGCATGTCATTTTTCTGTGAAGTGTATGTCATTAATAAACGATTACCAAATCTTATTTTTATTTGTTTAAAAGATTGTGTAGTTTTTCTGTGGTTTCCTGAACACCGATCTGTTTTCCCATCTCTAAAAAACTAGCCTTCAGTTCTTCAACATTCACAGGAGTCTGACTACGCATTTTATTCTGTATTTCAGATTTTTGTTTCTTGTAATTATTTAAATCATCCTGGACTCTCTTAAATTCCTCGTCATTAATAAAATTATCGTTCAATGCCTTACTGATAATAAGTTTCATACTGCTCAGCTTTGCACCAGCAAGTGTACTCAATGCTTCATGTTTCTGTAATTTTGTGTGAAACCTCTTGTTCAAGGCCTCCAAACCAAAACAAGCCAGGCATGTAGCAACGCTAACACCCTCAATTGCTATTCCAGCCAAACTCCCAATTCCTGTGGCGAACAGAACAATACCCCCTACAGAACATGAAGCTGAAACTGCACCAATAGCCATAGAAGTGTTTTGAACAGAATTAAATACTGACTTATACCTCCTTTTGCACCTTGAGTACTTAGCCTCCTCACTCTCCAAATATTTCAAAGCTTCTGTAATATTATTTAATCTGAATGCATCTGCCTGTAATGTTTTACAGATATACCAGGATTTAGTTTTTCAAACAAGTCTATGTCCTCTATTTTAACAGGGAACTCAATGCCACTAAAATCGAGTTCATTTACAAATTTGGTGTAGTTAGATACACGTTCAGGCTTTGATTTTACAAAGTGTAGTTTAGCAAGCACACACCACATGAAACAATAGTTGTCATTGTTCTGAATATTAACAACAGCCTTTTTGTTTGCAACCTCTGTTGGCAGTGGCAACCATGATTTGCCTAATATAGGATGATACCTAGACTGCTTTAATTGCAGTTCATGCACATGCCCTTCGTGCCAGCCAGACCCCTTCATTTTTGCACTGTCAATTGCCTGAAGGAAGTCAGGTAATAGTCTGTCTCTAAACACGTTCTCTAATTCTCTTCTTGTGTTAACTGTGTGTTGTCTTGTTGATATATACGATACAATCACTTCACCGTCTACTCTAGTAAATTCTATTTTCGCAACAACCTGAATCTTCACACTGCCTGTAAGAAGATTATCTTGTATGACAGAAAAAGAGTTTTCTATTGATTCATAAACATTATTAGTATTGGATATGGGTAAGTTTGTTGTGTGAAACACGTTTCTTAAGCTTGATGAGCCAGGGTTTGACGTGCCAGGGCTTTGAGCATTGTCCGTCATTTTTATTTGTCCGACAAAATAATAAAATAAAAAATATTAACGTTAACTCTGCTGGCTCACCTTGTGTAATACCACTTTATTAACTGTAACACTGTCAATATAAACATTTAGTTTGCGCAGTTGTTTAAATATGCTATAACAAACGTCTCCTAACCAGCCATAGTTGGTATCATCAACTTTAAAAGTAGGTGTCTTTAAATCAACTGTCATGTGCTCCACATCTGGATGCTCATCAACATAATCCAAAGTCACACTATATGTAACATATATTTCTGATGGTGCTGAAAGGCTTGGATATTAAGTCAGTAAAGTGCATAACATCTTTGAAAAGGTGTGTGAGATCAAGCACCTGTATGATTTGTCCGTCTGTCATTTTTATTGGACAAACAAAAGAATAAATTAATTTACTAACCCATACCCTGTGGGCTGATCTGTCTTTAAAATGAGCTTTAGATGCTTAGTTGATTTCAGTTTTTTTTTTACATCATCACGTTCATGCTTCCTCCCCTCTCTTCAGTCTTCCCGTCCACGGTAGCCACGATGTCCATGACAGCGCAGTTTCTACCAAACGTGGCACTCGTGGCCATGGCTCGTACCTCGTGTGCGCATATGTGCAGCCTCTTCGCTCCCTGCAGGGAGATATCTTGATAGGCGGAGCATATGACTCAGGGAGCCTGGAAGAGAACGTCTGGGCTGTTATGTCATTCCGCCGGTCTCAGAGGTAGGGAGAGGCGTGCACGCCCTCTGTGGAAGGCTTTAGATTGTCGCAGAGCAGTCAAAAGGTGCGCACGGGATCCTGTTACCTGGTCTCCTGTGAGAGGGGTTTGTTTTGTAGCGGCCGTAAGGTGAAACCTGCGGCGCGGTCAGAGGAGACCTGTTTGGCAAGGAAGGCCGGGGCAGTGAGAAGTAGCACGGACCCGTCCGCTCAGAACTGTAAGAAGATAGGACGCGCCTAAGCGCGTGTAGCTCGCTCCCCCGTGAGGTGGTAGCCCGGGCCAGCAGGAAGCACGTGTAGCGTGTCACAACTGCGAACGGGCCACTGTAAGGGTTCGAATCAGGCAGAATTCAACCACGTTAGCACCCAGGGTAGGTCCCAGCGGGGGAGGAGCGAGCGGTAGGCCGGGCGCCGGCTGCCGAAGTGTCCCATAAGGTCGGCGAGGTCTGTGCAGGCGCCCAGGTCTGGGTGTCCACAGTGTCAACGTGTAAGCGAACCTGGACAGGTGACCCCTCACCGTGAAGGGGCTAGGTCTAGGTCTCAGCCGAGCCAGATAGAGGTCCGCCAGCTGCGGATACGACAATCCGTGAGGTTCAGGCTGTGATTGGGGCATCAGGAACACAGGACTCGCCATGTCCCACGTAGAGTCGAATGGCCGAAGGTCTGGGGACCGCAGTGATCGCCTCCACCGCTGTACCCGAGTAGCCTCTAGCACCGAGGGCTTGCCGCACAACCTCCAGTCGTGAAGGATGAGCCGCTCCGAGCAGGGAGGAACAGCGGCTGGCGCGGTGGCTTGAGCATGGTGCGAAGAGTGGGAAGGCGCATTGGGGGGGGGGGGGGGAGGGGGCCGTGGCGAGGCTGAGAAGGCCGGTGTTCCAGTGGCAGATCCAGGCGAACGGAGCGACTAACAGGAGGGCCGCCGAGCAGCGCCGAAGGTTGAGGAGGACTTTGGGTACGAGGACCGTCGAGGAAAGGCGGAGGCCGCCAGGACGTCCCAGGGAATGGAGCGCGCATCGACAGCCCAAGCACGGGGATCGGGAATCGGGGGGACGAAGAGGGGAAGCCGAAGGTTCCACCTTGTGGCGAACAAGTTGACCTGGGGAGACTCCTAATGGGCGCGGGTCAACCGATAGATGTCCTGCCGAAGTGTCCAATCCGCGTGTAAGAGCTGGCCGCGGCGAGACAGCGAGTCGGTCCAGACGTACAGCTGTCCGGGAATGTGTCGGGCTCGCCAAGAAAGGTCCAGTCCTCGCACCAACGCCAGCTCTGGTAGAGAAGCATACCAAGCTCGGGAGAGCGTGTGCCACCTTGTAACTGGAAGTAATCCACCAAAGGTGTGTTGTCAGAGAGGGCGAGCAGCTCCTGGTGTCTGAGGAGGTCATCCCAGCAATGAAGGGCTTGTCAACGGCCTGCATCACTGGCCAGACGATGAGATAGTGCGTAATCCGAGGGCCGAGGGCCGGAAGTCGAGAGGAACCGAGGCAGGAAATGAGCATCCCACCCAGAGAGGCTCGCGTCGAACCCAGAGAGTACTGGGGCAGAGAAGATGCCCGGGGAACTGCCGAAGCTAGCCAAGCGGCGTCGGTCCACCGACTAAGGCGAGGCGACAGCATCTGGGGCACCGGCGCCATCGTCGATACGTCGCCGGAAGCCAGGCGCCCAAGGTGTAGGAGATGCAGCTGAAACGGCTGGGCGTAGAGACGACCTAGGGAAGGAGTGAGATCAGACTTGCCCTCGTTTACTAGGAAGCCCC
The DNA here is from genome assembly GCA_036245525.1 of Semisulcospira habei. Classification (NCBI taxonomy): domain Eukaryota; kingdom Metazoa; phylum Mollusca; class Gastropoda; family Semisulcospiridae; genus Semisulcospira; species Semisulcospira habei. The sequence continues at coordinate 152,991,699 of BTPG01000006.1, forward strand.
AAGTGCGTCAGGAGGTGCAGTAGCGCGTCCTTGTCTGTCGTGAGAGAGCTCTCGGACTGGCGGCGAAGGAAGAGGTCGTCTGGGTAGATCGACGTCGGACTGGAGGAGGACTGTCGGGCCTTGGCGACTGAGTCCATCGGCCCGGTGAACCGCCAGGGCAGAGGTTGAGACTGAACGGGAGCGCGGGAAACTGGAGAAGACGCCGTCGATCGCAACCAGCTAACTTCCTGGGGGCCTGGAGCATCGAGACAGCAGGTACACATCGGAAAGGTCCAAGCCGACTGCGAAGTCTAAGGCTGGACCGCTGCTTTCAGGACTCCGGCAGTCTCTGTCCGGAAGGAGGGCCGTAATCTGTACAGGCCGAGAGAAAGAAACCTGACGCCACTTCCTCCAGGCTTCGTGTGATATAATTCTGTTTCCATCTCACCAGCCCTACCGGGCATTCTTTTCTCTTTTCAATTAGTGGGAATGGGATTTTTATCATGTGCACTTGATGATTATGCCTGCAGACGACGTGGGCAAGCCCTATAGAATCTTCGTTCGCGAAGTCAAGCCAAGACTTGATGATTATGCGTGCTGTGCACATGAAGGCGAGACAGGCAAACGTAAGCCGAGTCTGTAGTAAATTTGACTAGATGGGATTGAGGAAAAGTCCATATCCCATTCCTGCCCACCAGGGGATTCGAACCCGGGATCTTACGACTGCCAGCGCAGTGTCTTATCCACTAAGCTATATCCCCCTGTCCACCAAGGTACTCCAGGCGCCGTGACCGCCGGCGCGTGAAACAGTGGTTACACTCTCCAAGGGCTAAAGGGCCTTTAAGCTGGACGAACGGAACGTGGGTGCCACCAGGCCCTACGAAAACCAACGTCTGAAAGGCAAAGTCTACTCGTAAGCTAACGAGGCATAACCAGGAGAGAGAAGGCGACGTCCCGCTAGGAGAGTTGCAAGAAGGCTGTGCAAGGCATGGAAATTAAGCTCAATAGTTGGTGCCCTTATGTCGTAACCACAACGAAAGACGAGTCCCACGGCAGCTGGCTCTCGACCCGAGGGCCGGCTGTGGGTAGCTACCGTTACCTTACCTCCAAGCCGAAGCGGGAACGGGGGGAAGGGTAGCCATACAGCAGTCCCAGCACAGAGGAGAGCTGAGGAAACCCGGAACGGTGCAAAGGAAGAAGCAGGCAGCGCTAGAAGGCGGCAGGCACGGAAGAGAAGTCGGAACGAGCATAGGCAAGACGAAGACCGGTCGAGGCACAGCGGAGCAAGGCCCGACACGTCTTCTCGGCACGAGCGAAGTAGCAAGACTGGTTGGTCTCGTGACAGGAACCGGTAACCGGGTCGGATGAGCACAATCGCCTGTAGGTGTCGGTGATCCTGGTTAGATAGTCCCGAAAGGTAATCAGAGGCCATCCCTGAGCGTTGAATAGCCAGAGGAAGCACTCCGTCATCTGGGGCTTCGTCAAGTCCAGAGGGAAAGCAGGCTGTCGTTAGTCCCGTCACACAGCGCTCGTCGTCTTCCCTCGTAACTCGTCTGGTTGAGGGTCTGCGGGCTGTCTCGGTAGCCTCCACTGTCGTCCTAGAGAAGCCTCTGTGGTCGAGGGCTTGCTGCACGATCTCCGGGCGTGGCGGAGAAGTTCTGGCAGATGTCCCGGTTGCTTGAGCCTCGTGCGAGAAGTGGGGAGCTGCCGAGAGTGGCAAATGGGAAAGAACTGACCCCGACTGGTGAAGAGACAAAGCCCCCCGAGGCAGGAAAATGCCCCCCTAGCTCCGCCAACCTGTAACAAAGGGAATGTCGGACAACCTAGCGTATAACTCAGCATTCCATCTTGATGACGAGCAGGGAAGTTGGAAGATCCGGTCGTAGCGACGACTCCACGCGCAGCCAGCGTCAAGAGCACTGGCCTCTCCCATAGGTACGCCATTCTTCCCCAAGGAGAAGAGGTGACAGGCTGAATGCGATCCACTGGCACGTCATCAGCCCTAAGAGAACTGAAGAAAGGTACAGAGGGTCGCTCCTACTCTGCCCTGCTCCCGTCCTAACGGAAGTCCCCTTCGCCCAGGACGACCACGCACTCCATCCTCGACGGAGTCCACGCAAAGAACCACGTAGTACCTGTCCTGTAGCATAGGCAGCCTAGTTGACGGCAAAGTGGGCAGGACCCAGCCTACCGCCCGGCTTGCAACTGATTCGACGTTGAACCTCGAGTTGTCCCGAAGTCCTGGCGAAGCACCGCTGCTCTCAGGACTTTGTCTAGCAACTGCCACGACGTCGAGGAACTTGTGTCGAGACGATAAGACGAAGCTCGTGCACCAATCCACCATCTAGTGTATGAGAAGAGTCGACCATACTGCCGCGGAACAGAGCGCCAACCGCCTCTCGGGAAACTAAGTTCCTGCCATGCTGTCGTCAGGTCTAACCCCCGGTACTGGAGCCCCAGGCCGCAGGATCCCCAGCGCCGAGCGGGTAACTTCACAAAGGGCTATCGAGGGCAAGTCGAGGGCAAGTCCAACCGCTCCGGTCAGGCGCCGCAGACTGCCGGAACTCCAAGTCGTCTCCACCCAGGCAAGCGAATCGCTTCCGCTGGGTCCTGAAGCAGTCGTCTTAGAAGAAGACAGTAGTGCTTGGTGGCGCTGACCATGGCCAGGCCAATGCGAAGTGGAGGGTAGCACCCCGCCGGGAGAAGGATGCGACTAGCCGAGAACTCGTCTCAGCAGGAGCTGAACTGTGTGGGTTACCCCCGATGTAGACCGAAGTCGGTCCCCGCAGTGAGGTCGGTCAGACCAGACCTCAACCCACGCTGACCTCTAAGAAGGTAGACTGCTACTAGCTAGTCATCCATCGCACGCCTGGAGTATGCTGCCACTGACGTTCCCGGGACTGTGCCATCGGCGTCACAAAACGTCGCCTCCGTCCCTAGGATGTAAGCCACCAACCGGTGCAGCAGACGAACTGCGCCTCCACGGAAGAGTGGTCCCTGCCAATCCCGTCCGATGGTCAGCGATGACCGCGCGCCTGTTCTGCATCAGTGTTCCTGGAAGACTGCTACATGCAGCGGTGTAAGCAGCGTGAATCGGCTGTGCCACAGTCATTGTTAGCCTCCTTGTCGGCCTGCCAGGGGGGGGCCAAGGAAGTTCTCCACCGCGCGGTGCCCTGCGTGGCCGACTCTTCAACTCGGCCGGCCACGAGTAAACGTGCAGGACGGTATCTCGAATCATCAGATCGCAGTCTGTAGCCTCAAAGCGTTGGCAGCGGAAGAGAAGTAGGATCACAAAGTTGAATCTACCAGTGCTTCCCCCGGCGCCCTGAAGCGGAGACAGAAGCCGGTGACAAAGACCCGGCATCCGAACAGATGAGGAAGGGACTTGAAATGCTTGGACGCGATGAAGGGACCTGCTTCGTCCAAGGCCCGAGGAGACCCCTCCTCTATCTCCCCGCAGTAGGTGGCGAATCCAAGACCTCTCGGAACTGCAAGCGTAGCGACATGGAGTAGCTATCATCGCCCAGCCACGGCGAATGACGTCCTCTGGAGTCAAGCGGAATAAGCTGTCTGTCCCGCACACCGGAGAAGGGATGTCTAACTGCTCCGAAGCCTGGGGAACCCCGGGCAGCAGCGATCCAACGAAGGTGGACCCAGCACTTAGAAGGAACAGCGTTGTGTCAGAGGGCTGGTCCCACGAACCTGAACGGCGACGAAGACACTTCGGAGCGCCTGGCTTCCCAATGCGTAGCGACCCAATGGAACTGGGATGTCATCTCCTGTTCCTCTCGTACCCCTTGTCTCTGTGTAGTGAGCACATGCTTCCGAAGTCAGGCGAACTGTATGATCGTGACCGATTGCCGGGAACAAGATCCCATCGTGGGGCCGTCTCTCTGCACTGCAACTAGAGTGGGCTCTTGTCCGCACGGTCGGGGCGAGGGCGTGGCCCAAGATCACTGAGTCGAGATCTTGTCGTGTGAAGCGCAGCGGTCCTGTAGCACTTGCGGTCGCCGCAAGTCGTAGTAAGTGCCGGTGTAACCCGCAACGGGAGATGGCGCCAACGCGTGTATAGCCCGGGCGAGGGCGCCCAAAACAATCATAATCATAATAATGAATTAATTAATCAATGCTTATTGAATGAGTTTTATTTGATTGTAATCGCCCCTTAAGGGATAAATCAAGTTATTTGAATTAAATTGAACTAAGACAGACAAAATACCACTCTGTTTCTCATCTCCATTTTCAAAACTGAAGTAATCGGTTCAGTGGTTCCAGGATTATAGCCTTTTAAGGATAAGAGGTGTTGCGCCCCAGCGGTCTGGCGAAACCGCTGCGCAGCTGGGAATGCAACATTTAACACCTGTGGCAAAAGGGTTAAAACGCCTAGCTGGAACGAAAAGGCTCTATGTGCCGTACCACAACAAACTCACATACCCAAATCTTGCACGCTACCGCGCAAAACATGCTCTCACATAGACACTCGTCACTGACCTGAGCCCGAGAAGCCGAGCAGTCGCTTCTGCATGTCCTGTCTATGATTTGTCACCTGGCCTGGGACTGGAAGCGTTGTAGGTTCGGTTGCCGACGCCAGCCCGGCTTGAAATAATTGGTCTTAGCCATCCCAGTAAGAGGGGTTGCCAGCTAACTCTCCGGCTGGCAAGTGCTCAAGATATGGTATCTTGGTCGCCACGCTAAGGGTAACCTTAGAAGGGCCCTCCGCGAAGTGCGACTACATGCTTACTGGACCGGGACGCCTAGGTCCCTGCCGTTGATTGGGCCCCACCTTGTTATCCTTGGGCGCCTCTGTCCGGCGATCTCTGATAGGTGCCGTACGCTCTCTGTGGGACAACAAGCCACTGCTTCCGACTTGGGTCCCACCTTGTTATTCTTGGACGCGTCTGTCAGGCAAACTCTGAAAGGCACTGTACGCTCTCTGTGGGACAACAAAGCCACTGCTACTGACTTGGGTCCCACCTTGTTACTCTTGAGCGTCTCTGTCAGGAGACCTCTGATAGGTGTCGCATGCTCTCTGTGGGACAACAACGCCACTGCTCCTGACTTGGGTCCCACCTTCTTACTGTTGGGCGTCTCTGCCCGGCGATCTCTGATAGGCGTGGTACGCTCTCTGTGGGACAACAAAGCCACTGCTTCTGACTTGGGTCCCACCTTGTTACTCTTGGGCGTCTGTGTCAGGATCTCTGATAGAGTCGGACGCACTCGGCGGTAAAACCCCACAGCTGTAACCATCTTTCTTCCAGTCATGTGGCGCACACATCACAAGCGTGGGTCGATTCGCATCCTGAACAGGGAAGGCAACCCGCATGCTCGTCAGAGGGCCACTGAAAATCGCCACACATCGCGCAGATACGTCCCTAGTAACTGCAACAAGAGGGTACAATGGTGAATGAGCGAGCATGGCCTCTAAGGTCACGCAATAATAAACCGCGCGCGATGGTGAATCGAACATAATCGTATTCAGTCAAATCAAACGAGTGTACAGTGCGTGCCGACGCTCGGCGCTCCTCCCCACCCCAGGGCGCCGGTCGAGGGCATTCACCGAGATATTACCTGGCCATGGTGGAAAAAAAAAAGAGCAAACCCACGGATCACCAGTGAAGTGGAAACCACCGACAGCAGGTCGTAGCAGCTCACCGCAAGGCAAGACCGGGTAGGATACGCAGGGTCGAAGCAGCGTCCGGAAAAGCCGCAAGTTCACAGTCCGCATGGCACAATCCAGTCGGCCAGTAGACCCCACAGGCCGACGAAGGGAGAACCGTCACAGGCGTGAGCACTAGTAACCCCAGTCACGCCACAAGCTCCAAAAGTTCCAAGTTCCAACGAACTAACAGTCAGTCAGGGTCAAAAACGACCGGTCCAAGTACAAAACGCAGAGCTCGAAACAGACACAACCTACTCAGCTGCCAGCTAAGAACTAAACTGAGGTATGCCGGGTAATCTTGTACCGGATGGGAAGAAGGGGAGGCTATTCGGGTTGTGACCTGGTCTATGGCGCCCCACTCCTGCCAACAATACCGTATACGGACACAACCAAATTTGGGCTAAAATTATGCCAGCTAGGTGCTTTTTCCTATATGTAATACCATCGGTAATGTATTTTGAGAAAACAAATTCATTTGTTTTCTCAAAACACATTACCGATGGTATTACAGTGAGGAATCCTGAAGAGGAGGTGGGTGCCACATAACGCCCCTACTGCCAACAGCCCCAACCCTCAGACCCGCCCTCTCAGAGCAAACTCCCGATAATTTTAGCTAAGATACTTACGGCGCCTATGGCGCCGGGAGGGAGTGTTGCGCCGCTGCGATGTCTGCTGCTGGGTGGAGAGATCCCTCAGGTAGAAACGGGCAAACGTGGTCTCAGCTCACCATCCCACTGCCGCCACAATGTCCTTGACTGCACAGTTGCGGTCGAAAGCGAGACTGGTGGCCATGGCTCTGACCTCGTGCGCCCTGATGTTCATACGTAGGGCTGCACCTGGGGCGAGGTCCTGATAGGCGGAGCGGATCACCCAACGGATCCAGGAGGAGATGGTCTGGGCTGAGATGTCGAGTCTACCTGGGGACAAAGGGAGAAACAGGCGGGAACGTCCTCTGCGCAGAGGCTTGGTCCGGCGCAGGTATACACGTAAGGCTCTCACCGGGTCCTGTTGTCTGGTCTCCCGGGTGGAGTCTGTCGTATGTAATGGGCGAATGGTCATCATCTGTGGGGTCGTCAAAGGCGTCCGCGTCTTGGCCAGGAAGGATGGTTCAGGTAGCAACTGCACGGAACCGTCTGTCCGGAACTGCAGGCAATCCGCGCGTGTGGACAGCGCGTGAAGCTCACTGACCCTGGACGCCGTGGCTAGGGCCAACAGGAAGCACGTCTTTCGGGTAACGTCCGGCAAGCGCGCCAACTGCAGGGGTTCAAAGCGGGCGGAGTTGAGCCACGTCAGCACCCAAGGTAGGTCCCATCTAGGCAACAGCGAACGCAACGCCGGGCATTGTAAGCCGAAGTGAGCCATCAGATCAGCGAGGTCTTTGCAGGCACCAGGATCGGTTCGGCCCAGGTGACGGTAGGTGTCAGCGATCATGGCAAGGTATCCCCGAATGGTAATTGGCGCCAATCCCTGGAAGTTGAAAAGCCTGAGGAAGAACTCCGCCAACTGGGGCGTCGTCAAAGCCGTGGGGGGGGGGGGGGGGGGTCGTTGTCACCACACCAGTTGCAAAGCACTCTCCACTTTCCCTCGTAAACTCGTCTGGTGGAGAGTCTGCGTGCAGCAGCGATAGCTTCCACTGCCGCACTAGAGAAGCCTCTGCTGGTGAGGGCTTTCCGCACAACCTCCAGGCGTGTAGAAGGAGCCACTCTGGGCACGGATGGAACAGTGGCTGCCGCGGTTGCTTGAGCATCGTGCGCGGACAGGGGAGCTGTAGTGGCGGGCATGTGGCTAGGTTCAACAGGTCCGTAGTCCACGACTTGGTCCAGCTGAAAGGAGCCACCAGGAAAAGGATCGTGTTGCAGCCACGGAGCTTGAGGAGGACTTTGGGCACCATCACCGACGGAGGATACGCATAGGCTACGAGCCCGTCCCAGGGAATGGACATCGCGTCGACCGCCCAAGCTAGCGGGTCTGGCACTGGTGAGACAAACAGCAGTACTTGGTGGTTCCAACAGGTCGTGAAGAGGTCGATCATGGGAGACTCCCATTTGGCCCCGATCATCTGGAAGATTTTAGGAAGGTTACAAAGTAAAGTAGATTATAGCACTGTCAGGGGAGAGAAATGTGCATGATCGACCAGTGATCATAGATCTACTGTGGCCAAAGCACAAAAAAAAAAAAAAGATAGGAAAGAGAGGGGGCGCTAAAAAAGTGACTGAAAGCAATGCATATGGAAGCCCCCCCGAAGGGGGGCGTATCACATATCCCACTGTTCCAGCCACTCAGTGCATGGAAATTTAAATCTAGGTCCCCCCGAGGGGGGTCCAGATATTTAGCCGGTGTGGACAGCTGTTTCGGTCTGGCACTGGCAGTCTCCCCTTTTCTTTTCATTTACTACTACAATATCGACTGCAACCCCTTCCCCCCTTTTGGTAGGTTCTCTTTTAGGGTGCATGGAAATTTGGCTCTAGGTGGTGGCATGGAATGTATGCCCTTGCAGACACCACAGTAAAATGTGGTTGTCTTTGCAGGTAGGCAGAAATTCCTGCCTCCTTCAGTATCGCCGATGGTGTGCTGAGGAGGTCGCCAAGACCGAAACAGCTGTCCACACCGGCTAAATATCTGGACCCCCCTCGGGGGGACCTAGATTTAAATTTCCATGCACTGAGTGGCTGGAACAGTGGGATATGTGATACGCCCCCCTTCGGGGGGGCTTCCATATGCATTGCTTTCAGTCACTTTTTTAGCGCCCCCTCTCTTTCCTATCTTTTTTTTTTGTGCTTTGGCCACAGTAGATCTATGATCACTGGTCGATCATGCACATTTCTCTCCCCTGACAGTGCTATAATCTACTTTACTTTGTAACCTTCCTAAAATATTAGCACTGGCAGTCTCCCCTTTTCTTTTCATCTGGAAGATGTCCGGCCGCAGTGTCCACTCGGTGTGGAGAAGCTGTCCTCATCGCGACAGGGAGTCGGCGAGCATGTTAAGATGCCCTGGAATGTGTCTGGACCGCAGAGTGATACCCCGATCCTCGCACCAGCGAAGCAGTTGGTAAAGGAGGATGCACAGTGATGGAGAGCGAGTCCCACCCTGATTCTGTAGATAGGCGACGAAAGTAGAGTTGTCGGACACCACGAGGAGCTCCTGTCCCCGGAGTTGCGAGTCCCACGTCATCAAGGCCTGCCAAACCGCTTTCAACTCTAACCAATTGATGTGACGGGTCAGAAGATCTTGAGGCCAAAGACCTGAGGCTGTGATGAACGATGGAAGTAGGTGAGCTCCCCAACCGGTGAGGCTTGCGTCGACACAGAGGGACAAGTGAGGAGGCGGAGAATAAAGCGGGACTCCTGACGCCAGCCAGATGGGGTCTGCCCAGCGCAGGAGGTGAGAGTGTAACATTGGGAGCACCGGAATCAGCGCGTCAATGTCGTCCTTCGAGGGTCGCCAATGCAGTAGAAGGTGTAGCTGCACAGACCGGGAGTAGAGTCGTCCTAGGTGAAGCAGGTCGGCTGCCGCACTCATCAACCCCAGAAGTTGTAACCACACCCGTGCAGGGACACTGTCCTGTTGTGCCACCTGCCGCGCCAGATCGCCGAGTTTCTCGATACGCGCCTCCGGAAGCCGCACTTCGTTGAGGTCGGTGCGGAACTCCATTCCCAGATGAACAAAGCGGCGGGACAGCGAGAGGTCGGACTTGCCCTTGTTGACGATGAACCCGAGGGAGTCGAGGAGAACTAGGAACGCGTCTTTGTCCCTCTCCAGAGCGGAGTCTACCTGGTTCCGCAGGAGGAGGTCGTCGAGGTAGTTCGACGTAGGACTTGAGCTCGTCCGTCTGGCCCTGGCAACGACGGCGTCCATGATCCGGGTGAACACCCACGGGCTGAGGTTGAGGCCGAAGGGGAGGGCGCGGAACTGGTAGACTACCCCGGCGAAGGCGAACCGAAGGAAGCATCTGGCCGCCGGATGCATAAGAACATGAAGGTAAGCATCTGACAGGTCGAGGCTGACGGCGAAGTCCATGGGCTGCACTGCGGCTCGGAGGGCTCGAGCGGTTTCCATACGGAAAGTCTGCCCCCTGGCTTGGGGACGACAAACAGACAGCTGTAGAAGGCTGGGGTGTCGTGTCATAGCACCACCTCCGTGGCGTTCTTCCAGAGCAGAGGGTCCACCTCGTTGTGTAGCGCCTCGGCCCTGAGCAGATCGGTCGGCACCGAAGTCCATAGTGGAGACCAGCGCAGAGGAGGGGGAGACCGAAATGACAGCTGAAGTCCCTGACAGATGGTCGACAGGATCCACGGGTCGTCGGGAAACAGCGCCATCCATGCGACGCTGTGTAGTGCTAGCCTTCCGCCAACAGGAGACCCGGGAGCGATCGGCGGAGGCGGAGATGGTGGGCAGTCAACGGGCCCTATCCCGCCCGAAGGGACATCGGGTAGGTCTAGGCCAAGCGAGGGCATCCGAGGAAGCGGGAATCGGTTGACGGGGTCGACCGAAGGCGGGGGTTACGGGGGGGGGGGGGGGGGGGGGGGGGGGGGGGAGGCGTCGACGACTGGTGAAGGGGCGAGCGGGGGGTCTGGAGGACCGCAAGACTCGACCCACAGGCCTGCGGACTGGAGGAAAGCGCTGCGGGTAGGCCACAATTCCTTACTTGACTCCTTGACGGACTGCCAGTGAGGGCCGAAGAGGAATTCGCTGCTGAGAGGGGCCTGGCGAAGCTGGTTCTTAATTTCAACCGGTAGGGGACAGACTTGTAACACCGCATCTCGACGCATGAGGTCGCAGTTCGCCGCCGCTGCCATGGCGTTGACGGAGGTATGGTAGGCTGCACGGTTACCAGAAACTGACAAGGCTAGGATGTCTGCTAAAAGGGGGGCGTTGGTCGGATTCCATGCTTCCTCAACGCGTCGTACAATGGCCTGTGTCGCTAAGTCCAAGAATCCCGCTGACGCAAGGGCATTGCGGATGAGTGTAGCAGTCGGATTCAGGCCCGGGGAGAAGACAGCTCGTCGGAACAGGCCGGCACAAGACAGCACGGGGGGATCCACCGCCGGAAGCGGGCATGCGAAGGCTTGCGAATGTCCGGCATACCAACTCTGCCAGAACGTGATCGCCAGGTCTGCAGGCCACTTGTTGTCCGAAAAGAAGCCGGCGTCCCCGAGAGATCCCTGAAGCAGGTGAGCGGAGAAGGCGTCACGAATGTCTCGGAACCCAGGAGGTTGCGGCAGGGACTTGAAGCGTTTCGCGTGAAGTTCTGTGTCTACGAACGCCGATGCTCTCTTCTTAGCAGGGGGAGAAGAAGGACAATCTTCTGCAGGCATAGCAGCCGCGATGAGCCGAGCAGCTTCGTCAAGGGCGCGCATGGTCTCCGTCCTGTGACCCAGTGAAGCTGGGGGAATCTCTGTATCCTCCGGTGACTGTGAGCGAGGGGTAGGGGAGGATTCCAGCCAGGCCGACACCGAGTCCTCCGGGGCCAGGCTGATGGCGTCATCCACACGAGCGGGAAGAAGCGAGGTATCGGGAGCCTTCGCGGGACCAACGGGTGCCGAAGCTGTTGTGGGGCGCAGTGGAGGAGAGGCTGGCCGGTGTGTAGGTCGGCGTCCGCTGAGTCGACGAGGCGACCTCCACGGCGCAGCGAATGAGAGAGAGTCGGAGCGAGAGACAGGGTGGCGATCCCGCGGGGAACAGCTGCGGCGCGAAGAGCAGGAGCTGTGTGAGGCTGGTCGGGTCCGACGTGATTTTGGAGGAGCCCGCGAGGGCGACCGTCTACGACGATGGCTGTCCTGAAGAGAGGAACCACGAAGGGAAGATTGAGGACTATCATGGCGCCTTGGCCCCACAGTACTGGTCTGCCGATGTTGACTCGCTACGCGTAAGCCGTCTCTGCGTGTGTCAGGGTAACCACTCGAATCCAAAGAGCTAAATGCCCGAGAGTGGGAGCGGCGACCAGAATCCCGACGAGGCGAAGACCGTCGTCTCTGAGGGCTGCGCCCGGATTGTGGTCTGTATCTAACCAAACCAGTGGAAGGGAAAGTAATGCCTCCACTAACCTGTGATCTAGACGAGGAGCGAGCCCTGGCTCGTCCGTCCATCGTGTTTCCACTCTGGGCTGCCGGTGGGCAGTAGAGTGGTCATCTCTCGAGGCCGGGTCCCGGTGTAAACGAGTCTCATGTGTCACCGTGTGACTACATGTACATGGTCGTTCTTGCCTGCCATGTCTGCGATCCGCCATGTGTTTCTGGACTGGTAGCGTCGTAGATTCAGTTGCCGACGCCAGCCCGGGGGAAGGATCATTGTTCTTCGCCTTCTCCAGAAGTGTACTGTGCGTAACCCCTTCTGTCGACAAGGGTTCAGGATCAGGTCTCTTGGTCGCCACGGTAAGGGTAACCTTAGGAGGGCCCTCCGCGATAGTTTGCGACTTACATGCTTTACTTGGTCGGGACGACTTAGCCACTGGTACCGGCTTGGGTCCCGCCTTGTTACTCTGCACCGGGTCTGTCAGTCGGTCCCTGACAGTAGTTGGCCGCTCTCGGCGGTAAAACCCCCACAGCTGCGACCATCTTTCTTCCAGCCATGGGGCGCACACAACAAAAGTATGGGTCGAATCGCAACCGGAACAGGGTAGGCAGACTGCATGCTCGTTCAAGGGCCACTGAAAGTCGCCACACAACGTGCAGGTACGAACCTGGTATCTGCAACAAGAGGGTACAATGAAGAACAAGCGAGCGTGGCCACCGAGGTCACGCAAAATAAATTGCGCGCGATGAAAAAATGAACATGCATTTTTCTTTAAAAGGTATTTTTTCGAAAAATACTTACCGATGACATGACAAATGGGAGTGTCTACTACGTGCTCAAATTCTAGCCTACGAACCCGTTGTGTGCAAACACAACCCGGGAGGCACTCGGGGAACCCTCCAGAGGGGCCAAGAGTTGTCTCCCGGACTTGCCTATCCGGTTCCGAGTCACCTGACTCACCAGTCAGATACTAGGCTCACCAGCGGCAAGCGGGGCAGGTGGGAGGGTCCTCCGTGTCATGTCATCGGTAAGTATTTTTCGAAAAAATACCTTTTAAAGAAAAATGCATTTATTTCATCAAAAACATTACCGATGACATGACAAATGGGAGAATCACGAATAGGAGGAGGGTGCCGCCCCGGTACTACCGGAGACCAAGACCGTCCTCCCATTGCTAATTCCCAGGTAGCTAGCTAGGTGCGTACCTACGGCGCCTGCTGCGCCGGGAGGGAGTGCTGTGCCACCGTGAGGTCCCCCAACAAGGCGAGGTTGTCTCGCTGTCCCGCCAGATCCCGAAGGTAGAAACGAGCGAAGGTAGATTCTGCTCACCAGCCCACCGCGGCCACGATGTCCTTGACAGCGCAGTTCCGATCGAATGCGACGCTCGTGGCCATGGCGCGTACTTCGTGTGCGCGGATCTTCAGTCTCTGCGCTACGCGTGGGGAGAGATCCATGTATGCCGATCGTATTACCCAGCGCAGCCAGGAGGAGATCGTCTGGGCTGTGATATCAGTCTTGCCCTGGCGTATGGGCAGGAAGAGGCGGGAGCGCCCTCTACGGGTAACTTTGGTACGGCGCAGGTAGATGCGTAGGGCACGCACGGGATCCTGTTGCCGAGTCTCCGGAGAGCAGTCAGGCCCTCCCAGGGGCCGCAAGGTGATGATCTGTGGGGCAGTTAGGGGCGACCTTGTTTTGGCAATAAAGTTGGGGTCCGTTAAGAGCTGCACGGAGCGATCTGCCCTGAACTGGAGGCAGTCTGGGCGGGTAGAAAGAGCGTGTAGCTCGCTAACTCTGGACGCGGTGGCCAAGGCTAGAAGGAAGCAGGTCTTGCGTGTCACATTCGCCAGAGGGGCGAGAGCGAGTGGATCGAAGCGGGATGAATTCAGCCACGTCAGGACCCAAGGTAGGTCCCAGCGAGGAACGAGAGAACGCTGAGTCGGACGTTGGAGGCTGAAGCTGGACATGAGGTCGGAGAGGTCCCTACAGGCGCCGGGGTCTGGAAGGCCGAGATGGCGGTAAGTGTCGGCGACCATGGATAAGTATCCCCTGATGGTGATGGGCGCCAAACCTTGGACCTCGAAGAGCCAGAGGAGAAAGTCCGCGAGCTGGGGGTTAGTCAGTCCGGTGGGTAGGAGGCGACGGGCGTCGCACCAGGAACACAACACGCGCCACTTCCCTTCATAAACACGCCGGGTGGACGGCTTGCGGGCTGCAGCGATTGCCTCCACTGCTGCACAAGAGAAGCCTCGAGCGGTGAGGGCGCGCTGCACAACCTCCAGGCGTGAAGAGACAGGCGTTCTGGACAAGGGTGGAAGAGAGCCTGCCTGGGCTGCTTGAGCATGGAACAGGGCGTGGGAAGGCGCAGGGGAGGAGAGGTGGCGAGGTTGAGTAGGTCGGTGGTCCAGGACCGGGCCCAAGCCAGCGGGGCGACCAGAAGCAGGACTGCGTTGCACTCTCGAAGTTTGTGGAGGACCTTGGGAATGAGGACTGTCGGAGGGTACGCGTAAGCAATGAGGCCGTCCCAAGGAATCGAGAGGGCATCGACTGCCCAGGCCAGCGGGTCTGGAATCGGGGAGACGAAGAGGGGAAGCTGGTGGTTCCACCTCGTAGCAAAGAGGTCGATTAAGGGAGTCTCCCAACGGGCGCAGATCATCTTGAAGATATCCGGGCGCAACGTCCATTCTGTGTGGAGCAACTGGCCGCGGCGAGAGAGAGAGTCCGCCAACACATTCAAGTGGCCAGGAATGTGTCGTGCGAGGAGTGTAATGTCGCGTTCCTCGGCCCAGCGCATCAAACGGAAGAGGAGCATACAGAGGTCGGGAGAGCGGGTGCCCCCCTGCCTCTGGATGTAGGCCACCACCGTCGAGTTGTCGGAGAGGACGAGAAGCCGCTGGTTCCTGAGCTGGCTCTCCCAAACGAAGAGGGCTTGCCAGACTGCTTGCAGCTCTAACCAATTGCTGTGCTTGTCCGCAAACTCCGGGGGCCAGAGGCCGGACGCCGAGGCGAATTGAGGAAGCAGGTGGGCTCCCCACCCCGAGAGGCTCGCGTCGACACACAGGGAGAGGTGCGGGGGGGGGGGGGGGGGGGAGGACAAAGGGACTCCCGAAGCCAACCAAGCCGTGTCGGTCCAGCGTAGAAGATGAGGGCGAACCAGGGGGGATACCGGGACCAGGGTGGTAAGGTCGCCAGAAGAGGGTCTCCAGAGAAGCAGGAGGTGCAGCTGAAGGGGGCGGGTGTAGAGGCGACCCAGGGGGAGAAGGTCCGCCGCTGCGTTGATCAGTCCGAGGAGTTGAAGCCAAACTCGGGCGGGAGCTGCTTCCTGCTGAGCTAGCTGGTTGGCGAAGGCGGACAACTTCCGAATCCGGGGATCCGGGAGGCGAACAACGTTGAGATCGGTGGCAAAATCCATCCCGAGATGAATGAAGCGGCGCGAGGGCGTGAGATCTGACTTCCCGACGTTGAGGAGGAACCCCAGTCGCGACAGCAGACGCATCAGTGTATCCCTGTCCGCTTCCAAGACGGACTCGACGTGGTTCCTCAGGAAAAGATCGTCGAGGTAGTTGGACATAGGGCTGAGAGACGACTGCCGTGCCTTGGCCATTACTGCATCCATCAAGCGGGTGAAGACCCAGGGGCTGAGGTTGAGGCCGAAGGGTAGGGCTCGAAACTGGTAAACGGTTCCATCGAAGGCGAAGCGCAGATACCTCTGGGCGGCCGGATGTATGGGTACGTGTAGGTAAGCGTCGGAGAGATCTAGGCTGACGGCGTAATCCATGGGTCGCACCGAGGTACGCAGGGCTCGGGCCGTCTCCATGTGGAAGGAAGGAGCCACGATGAAGCGATTTAGGGCTGAGAGGTCGATCACTGGGCGCCACTTGCCGCCGGGCTTGGGGACGACGAAAAGTCTGCTGTAAAATCCCAGCGAGTCTGTGCGGCGCACAACCTCTGTGGCGTCCTTCCTCAAGAGAGAGTCGACTTCCCCCCGTAGGGCGCACTCCTTGAGCGGTTCTGCGGGGATCTCGGTCCACAGCGGAGTAGCGCGCAGAGGAGGAGGGGAACGAAAGGAGATCCGTAGGCCGCAGGAAACAGTGTCGAAAATCCACGGGTCGTCTGGAATCAGTAATCGCCACTCGTCGCTGAAGAGGGCGAGCCTGCCGCCGACTGGAGGACCCGAGACGGCCGGCGGAGGCGGAGGAGGGGCGGAGTCACTGAGCCCGCCCGCGCCCAGGGCGACGGGCGGGACGGGGCCAAGCGGGGGCGGGGGCGTTAGCTTGGCCGGGGCGACCGAAGGCGGGGCGACGGCGACGCAGGGACTGCAGCTGGGCTGTCGAAGTCGGGGCGACGGGTCTGGTGGTCCGCAGGGAGCGACCCACGGCCTTGCGGGCTGACTGAAAGCGCCGAGGAACAGACTTGGGAGGCCACCTGTCCGAATTGGAATCCTTGACGGCTTGCCAGGTGTCACCAAAGAGAAGGGGTCCCCCGAGGGGGGCATGACGCAGCTGAGTCTTCAGGTCGGCAGGCATACCCCGGCAGGCCTGCAGGACAGCGTCGCGGCGGAGTAAGTCACAATTGGAGGCTGCAGCCATAGCGTTGACCGAAGAGTGATACGCGGCGCGGTTGGCCGCTTCAGCGAGGACGAGAAGATCGCCAAGCAGGGGGGTCAGTGAAGGGTGCCACGAATCTTCCACGCGCCGGAGGAAGGCTTGCGTAAGGAGCTCCATGAAGCCGGCGCAGGCCAAGGAATTCCTGACGAGCGAAGCCGTCTTGTCCAAACCAGCGGGGAGCGCGCGCCTAAGGGCAGAGGCCCCACCCGCCTGCACCACGGCGGCTGGGTCCACCGGAGGGAGAGGGCAGAGGAAGGCCTGGGAATGGCCGGCGTACCACTGCTGGCGGAAGTAAATGTCGAGGTCCGGAGGCCACCTGTGGTCCGAGAAAAAATTACTGTCCCGCGAGTCAGACAACAGGTGGGCCGAAAAAACATCCCTAAGCTCACGAAAGCCGGGGGGCTGAGGGAGAGTCTTGAACTTCTTCACCTGTCTACCCGCGTCGACGAAGGCAGAAGGCTTCCTCTTCAGGGGGGGGGAAGGAGGGCAGTCCTCTGCCGGAAGCGTGGCGGAGATGAGGCGGGCGACCTCGTCGAGAGCCAGAAGAGCCTCTGTGCGGGAGGAGGCCGGTAACCCGTGGGCTGTCGACGTATCCGAAGGAGAGAGCGGAGAAGGGGAGCGGCTGAGACCTCCTAGGAGAACCGAGATCGAATCATCAGGGAAAAGACTCAATGAATCGTCGTCCACTACGCAGGGAACCGTCGAAGAGGGACGGCGACCGTGACTCCGAGAGCGAGCCGCTCGACGAGGACGAGGGGAGCTATAAGGCGCCGAAGCACGCGGGGGAGAACGACGTCCGCGATGGCGACGCGACGAACTAGCGGAGCGGGAACGGCGGCGGCGACAAGACGAGCGACTGCCAGCTGGAGACCGCGATCCACGGGAACGAGGAGGAAGGAAAGAGGCTGGGCGAGGGGAAGGGGAACGGAAGGGACGAGGCAGACGGCGGGGAACGTGTGGCGAACGCCGCGAAGAGGTAGAGCGCGAAGGCCCATGGTCCAGATGACGAGGAGAATCACGAACTTTACAACGCTCACGCGAAGGAGCGCGAGAGTGGTGGTCAGACTTCGATCGCAAGGAGGAACTGGACACAGGTAGTGGTGTGGTGAGTGTGCGAGAATGTCTCCGCGAGCCGGACTCTGTGGCGAGGCGGGTTCGCAGCGGCCGAGGAGGATCCAAGGCCTTCCTAGGAGACGAGTGGGGACCGGTTGACCATGGACGGCGCGAGGCACGTCTCTCCGAACTGACCTCTGTCTCGAGATGGGTTCTCTGCCTGTCGTAAGGCTTGGTCCAAGCGCGTTCCCTCTTGGGAACCAGCGCCTCGAACTCCCGACTCCGCACACTACCTTGCTGTGTCCGCTGTGGAGATCTTTCCAGACTGGGGCCATCGGGGGCAAGAGCGGTCGGGGCGCCGGAGATGACAGCCGGCACTTCCGCAGGTCTTGCAACAGGCACAGGTGTCGGGCGTTCACGTCGGTAGAAGCTCCAAAGTTGGGACCAGCGGAGCTCCGGCCAGACGGCGCAAACGTCACATGAACGCTCAGATGTACAGCCGACACACGGCAGGCAGACCTTGTGCGAATCCGAGGGCCACTGGAAACCTCCACACTGAGTGCAGGTCATCAGGAGGGCACTGCAACACACCAAAAAAAAAAAAAAACTTGCCGGTACGTGGTCGAGACCAACAGGGCTCGTCCTACCAAGGGGACCCGTACCGAACGATAAGAACAACAGGGTTGTGCCCCCAGGCTATACTGTTGTAGCGCTCGAAGCTAGGCTTGCGTCTTCATAACAAAGCCTACCCCAGCCAGGCTGGAGAGTAAATGTGCGCCAAACGACAATAGGGACGAAAGGGCCGTGCCCTCAGGCTATACTGCTGTAGCGCTCAAAGCTAAGAGTGCGCTCTCGTAACAAGCATACCCCAGCCAGGCTGGAGATGAACGTGAGCCAAGCGCCGCAGCTGTTTTAAACAATGCTCCCCAAAGGCTACCAGGGGAAGCCAGTAACTTTCACCCAAAAAGGGGAAGGGCGAGGGCACCAGGGCCCTGCCGAGCTAAGAGTCCCCGCTCAACAAAACCCATACAACACGAAAACAAGGTAGAGTCCAAAGGCACAGGCCGGTACCCCGCCCGGGGACCGGCTCCGGGCACAACTAACTATCCTACCTCTCTGCCGAAGCGATAGCGGGAGAAGAGACGTCCATGTCGCCACCGGCGAACGGGCGGGAACCAGCAGGTCCGCCAAGCGAAGCCAACCAAGGAGGACGCCAAGCGAAGAAGCGCAAGCGAAGCTGCAGCGAAGCAAGCAAGAAGCGAAGCAAGAGGCGAAGCAAAAAGTCACGGCGAACTCGAGCACCAAGACCGACCGGTCGAAGGGAGTGCGAGAGGCTAGAACACGTCCGAAGGTCGTGAGCCTACGTAGCTGACTGGCGAGTCAGGTGACTCGGAACCGGATAGGCAGGTCCGGGAGACAACTCTTGGCCCCTCTGGAGGGTTCCCCGAGTGCCTCCCGGGTTGTGTTTGCACACAACGGGTTCGTAGGCTAGAATTTGAGCACGTAGTAGACACTCCCATTTGTCATGTCATCGGTAATGTTTTTGATGAAATAAATCATCGAACTCACTCGAATTCGAAAGAGAGTACAGCGCGTGCCTACGCTCGGCGCTCCTTCCCACCCTAGAGCGCCGGTCGAGGGCATTCACCGAGATATTACCTGTCCATGGTGGCAAAATGTAGCAAACCCACGTCTCTCCACCGAAGTGGAAACCACTGTCAGCCGGTCGTAGAAAACTCGTCACCAGGCGCGACCGGGCAGGCTCCTAAGTGTCGACACAGCGGCAGGCCGCGCGAGCTCGAAGTCCCAACCGCCAAATCCCTCATCAGCAAAGTGAATCCCCAAGTCGACGAAGGAGAACCGGCACAGAAGTGAGCACAAGCAGTCCCAACACAGCTCAAAGCTCCACAGTCACACGTTCCAAAGTTCCAAGCTCACAGTAAACCAAGGGCGACAACGACCGGTCCAAGTTCAAAACGCAGAGCACGAACAGACACAACCTTCCTAGTGCTAGCTAAGAACTAAAACTGAGGGATGACGGGTATTCTCATACCGTATGGGAATAAGGGGAGGCTATTCGGGTCATGGCCTGGTCTATGGCGCCCCACTCCTGCCAACACTCCCTTATACGGACACAACCAAATTTTGGCTAAAATTAGGCTAGCTAAGGGCTTTTCCTCACTGTAATACCATCGGTAATGTGTTTTGAGAAAACAACAGCTGTTGACTTTAAGTATAAAGGAGCAGTTCAGAACTTGTGACAGTACAATTTTACCTTAGGAATGGCTTCAGCTGGGGCAATAGGAAAGTCAATGGGGGCAATGGCTGCGTCTGCAAAGCCTGCAATGTGAAAAACAGTAGAATGGTTAACCCATTACATCCAGGGGCTGATTTTGTTTTATTTATTATCCTATGAAGGCTACATTACAGATTAGGACACAGATTAACCATTTTACTTCAAGGGTGGTGCCAGAATAGCTTGGCACCTCAGGCGCCAAGCTATCCTGGCACCACCCTTGAACTATCATAGTCAAATTAATTTCAAGCAGTAGGATGAAAAGGATTAACCAGTGGAACTTTAACAATTAACATGCACCCAAGCAGACAGGATAGGCGTACAATGAGTGATTCAAATAATAATGTCTCCACTGCCACGAGAAAACTAATTTATTAAGCATCATACGCCATTCTTGAGCACGCAAAAGTTCATAGTCAATCCATCCGCGTGGATGATTTCACAGCACATACTGACACTTCCTGTGTACATCATGGGTGCCAGCTAGAGCATCCATACTACTTCTGATGGAAAGTACTCGACTGAAGAAACACAATCACAGAATTTAAAATACAGTAGTACACACATACCCAAAATTCACTCGACTGAAGAAACACAATCACAGAATTTAAAATACAGTAGTACACACATACCCAAAATTCACTCGACTGAAGAAACACAATCACAGAATTTAAAATACAGTAGTACACACATACCCAAATTAAAATACAGTAGTACACACATACCCAAATTAAAATACAGTAGTACACACATACCCAAATTAAAATACAGTAGTACACACATACCCAAATTAAAATACAGTAGTACACACATACCCAAAATTCGGGCAAGAGGTTTCAGTCCCATCTGGCTGGCTTTTTTCCCTGTCATCAGCACCAGTGCTGCGGCTCCATCGTTTAGAGTGCTGGCGTTTGCTGCTGTCACCGTTCCTGTGGTAGACGAAAGCCACAAATAAACCTGCCACTAAAAGTATTCATACACTCTCTGAATATGGTTGATACCTGTGTTAACCTCTTACTTGCCAGTGGACACTGATACTTTTTCTGAAAACTCTGTGTAGTCAATGTCAATCTTGCGGTATTGTTGTATTGAATACAAAGTACGGCAATATACTATGCACGGCCCTCGGCGACACAACCACTAAGGCAAAGGCAGAGACAAGATACAGGCAGACCGAATGCAAAAAGTACAGCAACAACGGAGTGAACCCCACTACCTTCCTACAAATAAGGAAACAGACCCATAGTTCCTTATGTTAGCACAACATAAGACAGTATACAGCTCGCCAGCTGCACACAACGCCATTTCTGGACCACGCCCGCCGGCGCGCTCAAGGCGAGAAGACGCATCCCAGTTTGCAGCCAGCCACGAATCAAACAAGAGAAATGACCAGTCATGTGATGGACCCGCATCAAGCTACACTGTTGACGGCACCAGCGTTCACAACCGAGCAGGCAGGCCATGTTCGAGCAGTGTCCTCCAGCACTGCGGGAAAGAGAAAGAACTGACCAAAACGCAACAACCGCACGCTCCACTAGCTCTCAAAATTAGCAGTGGAAACGTCACGGCAGAGCAGCTCGTCTACGCCCCACTAGCCCTACCAATTGGCAGTGGAGGAAATAAAACTGAACAACAACCATCTACGCTCCACTAGCTCATACAATTAGCAGTGGTTGAGCCCCGACTGACGACATTATCTTCTACTCGCCACTAGCCCTTTCAGTAGGCAGTGACGGCAGCGAGAATACATCAACTACTTGTACAATACATGTTTAATTGATTGTACATTGCTTAACGTCCCGACAGCAACAAGGCTTTCTCAGGACGTGCCTGCACTGCTTGTGAAAAAAAAAAAAAAACTAAACAGAACATTGAATGTATGTCACCAGCCGGTCAAATACATTAAATAAACCTAAGACATGAGGCCTAAATAAAGCTAAGACCATTTAGCAACACACATCCAATATCAAGAGCTACAGGCAGTGCAGACAGTAGGGAGAGAAAGGCAAATACAGGTGAATGGACCAAGGGTAGACAGAAACACATGCCCCAGAATAGAGAGAAAAACTCACCCTGTGGGGCTGACCAGGGTGACCCTGAGAACTAAAAAGTACCTAACCCCACCCAAGTCCCCCAGGGCAGACCCGGGTGGGGGTTGTACAATACAGAATGTACCAAAAACCACTTGAACAATACAGAATGAACCAAAAACAAACTACCATAAAAACCTAACAAAGGTTTACACAACAATACAAAAGGGTCAGCACGCTGATGAAGGCAGCCCTTAGCCAATAAAGGCTTAAACATGCCCGAAATACACCTCAGACAACGGAACACAAAACGTGACTGATTTGTGAAATGTCATAAGGTTATACGGCTGGTCACATCAAGCCATCACATAGTGGTGTGCGATGTACAGACATTGTTTACCCCCCCCCCCCCCCCCCCCCCCCAAAAAAAAAAAAAAAAAAAAAAAAAAAACCCACTCGTCCAAGGAATTGGATGCAAAATCATGTCAGCAAGTGGCACTGATCCTCATGAGCTCCCATAATTGCAGGGTCTCATGAGGATCTATGTCTTGCAGTTGGATTATGTTCACTTTTCTTGGCAGTGAAGCAGTTAAGTATGTTTGTTTGGAGCTTGGGAAGGCGCCATGGCAATATGCCACTACTCTTGAACTACCACAGATGATCCACCTGTTGTGGGATGATAAAAATATGGATCTAATAAAAAGATGCAAAAAATAATAAACACACCTCATACCCCTCTTAACCCTTTTCATCCTGATGCACCCATGCTTGAAATAAATTTGACTACGATAGTTCAAGGGTGGTGCCAGAATAGCATGGCACTGAAGCGAGAAGCTATTCTGGCACCACCCTTAAACTAAACTGCTTGATCTCTATTCTAATTTGTATTGTAGCCTTCATAGGACAATAAGCACATTTAAAAAAATCAGCCTCAGGATGAAATGAGTTAAAGTGTACTGAATATAAATAAAAGCCAGTGCTGCATCTTAACAAGTTGGACAATCTCAATGATGAGTGTTGTCCCATCAACAACAAAAAAAAGGAGAGTTGGGGTCATTTCGGGTTCAGTTTTCCCGTTTACCTGTAAAATTCACAGTACAGTAAAACCTCTTTTGAACGGTCATGGGATTTTAAGGTCACCTGTCGTTTTTCAGTCACTTTCACGATGTATGGACGATGTTTACTATATAAAGTACCTGGATTATACGGTCACCTGCTGAACGCGGCCAATGGTCAGCTTAGCAGGTCCAAAAATGGGGAAAATACCTGAAATTTACGGACACACCCAGACTGGCACAGTATAGCCGTCACACGCGACCGGTCAGTGACAGGTCGCTCAACACCTAGCCAGCAGCTACACACTCAGACAAGGCTCCGACATCATGTCATTACGCAATAACAGATGTGCCATCGGCTCGCCAGCTGTGTATGCAGTCAGCAAAGGTTGTATTATCTACCCGACCATGTCCACACATCTCTCCAAGTCCAGCTGTATACACTGTCCCGCTCACTATGCTCTGCTTCAGACAGTCGCTTTTTCTATATTCCTAGATGTAATAAGGTCACTCGAGGTCATCGTGCATTTTTGTATTTTGGTCCCATTACATGGAACGCTCTCCCAGCTGATGTGCGTCACTCAACATCTCTCTCCATTTTTAAATCCAAGCTTAAATCACACTTTTTTTCTGTTGCATATACTTAAAGACCATTTTGTCTGCTGGCTCATCATGTGTGCGTGTGTGTATGTGTGTGAGATTTCTGCTCCTTGTAAATCAATGTACGTTTGCTGTTTTGTTGTTGTATGCGTTTGTTTTGTATTTTGCTTTGTGTTTCATTACTGTGATCGTAATGCACCTAGAACACCTTGGTGATTAGGAGCTATACAAATTACCTTTATTATTAAGTCAGTTTGCTGTGTGGTCATGTAATATTCCGATGTGACCAAAATTTGATTGCTCTTTCACCCTGGGTGCCAGTTTGGCAGAAAGTCTCATGCGTCCCTGCAGATGGAAGAGGCTCATGAGAACTGAGTGTGTACGTGCGCAAACGCACGTCAGTACCGCAATGCAGGCCTCATTATATCCTTCTCAGTACTCGTACACTATACGGTGTGTTGTATAACAGTACTGAGATCGACTTGTAGGCCTGAGGTCTGACATTCCCACTCGTGTGTCCCTGCAGCGGACTGCAGGGGCACAACAGAATCTAGCACATACTTGCGCCGACGTGCGTGTCTTCGTGTTTGTAATTTTCGGAGACTGATGCATATCCACAACGTTTGCTTCCTTTATTATTCAGGAGATCTATGAATTTCACGGCGAGTCAAAAAATCACAACTTCAATATAATCAGTGGCTGCCAGTTAGTATTTTTGGTTTCTATATTCTGGCCAAAAACCATTAAGTCAGTCAGTTTTAACGATTCCATGCTACACATGCAGGTGCATTGCCAAGGAAAAAATGGAGGGAAAAACAATATGATTACACATAGGCCGGAAAAATGAATTTTTCTCTAAAATGTATTTTTTCAAAAATACTTACCGATGACATTACTATATGGAAGTGTCTATTAGCTTACTCAATTTCAGCCTAAGAACCTGTTGTGTTCCTACACAACCAGGGAGGCAACTCAGGGAACTGTAACCAGGGCCGTGAGTAGCTTCCCATCCCTGCCTATCCGGTCACATGCCACTTGGCGTCATGCCAGTCGGAGTGCTTAGCTTACCAGCGGCAAGCGGGGCAGGTGGGAGGGTCCTCCGAGTAATGTCATCGGTAAGTATTTTTCCCCAAAATACATCTTAGACAAAAATTCATTTGTTTCCTCAAAAACATTACCGATGACATTACTGTACGGAAGAATTACGAAAAGGAGGAGGGTGCCACCCAAGAACACCCCCTGAAAAGGGCTTAGCCAGACCCGCGTTCCCAATAGCAAATTCCTGACAATTTCAGCTAATTATTACATACGGCGCCTCTGGCGCCGGAAGGGAGTGTTGCGCCGTGGCGATGTCCCCCACCAGAGCGAGGTTGTCTTGCTGGCCTGCCAGATCCCGAAGGTAGAAACGGGTGAAGGTTGACTCTGCCCGCCAGCCCACCACAGCCATGATGTCTCTGGTGGCACAGTTGCTTGTGGCCATGGCTCTAACCTCGTGTGCGTGGATCCTTAGCCGCTTAGCTCCCTCCGGGGAGAGGTCCTGGTAGGCGGACCGTATGACCCAGCGTAGCCAGGAAGATATCGTCTGGGCTGTAATGTCAGTTCTGCCTGGGGCCAATGGCAGAAAGAGGCGAGACTGTCCCCTCCGGAAGGGCTTGGATCGGCGTAGACGTGCACTGGATCTTGCTGCCTGGTCTCCCGGGGGAAGTTTACGCCTTTCAGCAACCGTATGGTGATCACCTGGGGCGCGGTCAAGGGAGACCTAGTCTTGGCGAGGAAGGAAGGGTCTGTGAGTAGCTGCATGAAGCCATCCGTCCTGAACTGCAGACAGACAGGGCGTGCAGAGAGCGCGTGTAGCTCGCTTACTCAGGCCGCCGTGGCCAGGGCCAACAGGAAGCAGGTCTTCCGAGTCACATCCGCCAACTGGGCCAAGGAGAGCGATTCGAATCGGTTGGAATTCGGCCATGTGAATACCCAGGGTAGGTCCCAGCGTGGAATCAGTGAATGGGGAACCGGGCGCTGGAGGCCAAAGTGTGCCATAAGGTTGGCGAGGTCTTTGCATTCACCGGGGTCCAGGCGGCTGAGGTGTCGGTCAGTGTCCACAATCATTGACAGGTATCCTCTGATCGTGATGGGGGCTAAACCCTGGTCGCCGAAGAGCCAGAGGAAGAACTCGGCGAGCTGAGGGGTAGTCAGTTCGGTGGGGGAGAGCTGCTGGTCAGCACACCAGGACCATAGTACTCGCCACTTTCCCTTCTAGACTCGTGTGGTCGAGGGTCTGTGGGCTGTAGCGATCGCCTCCACTGCTGCACTCGAGAAGCCTCTTGCGGCGAGCGCTTGCCGCACAATCTCCAGGCGTGAAAGAGAAGCCGCTCTGGGCACGGGTGGAACAGCTGCTGGCGGAGCTGTTTGAGCATAGTGCTCAGGGTGGGTGCAGCAGGGGGGTCCGGTGGCAAGACTGAGCAGGTCGGTGGTCCAAGATCTGTTCCTGGAGAATGGGGCCACCAGTAACCTCACCGCATTGCATCCCTTGAGCTTGAGCAGGACTTTGGGGACTAGAACCGTCAGGGGATATGTGTAAGCAATGAGACCGTCCCAAGGAATGGAGAACGTGTCGCCTGTCCAGGCTAGGGGGTCTGGAATAGGGGAGACGAAGAGGAGAAGTTGGCGATTCCACCTCGTGGCGAAGAGGTCGATCATGGGAGTCTCCCAATGAGCGCAGATCATCTGAAAATGTCCGGTCGCAGAGTCCATTCCGTGTGGAGTAGCTGGCCGCCCCGCGAAAGTGAGTTGGCTAGGACGTTCAGGTGTCCCGGAATGTGTCGCGCTTGGAGGAAGATGCCTTGGTCTTCGCACCAGCGCAGGACCTGGTAGAGAAGTATACATAGGTCTGGGCAGCGCGTCCCGCCCTGTTTCTAGATGTAGGAAACCACCATGGAGTTGTCCGAGAGGTCGAGGATCTCCTGGGAACGGAGGCGAGACTCCCACGCGATGAGGGCTTGCCAAACTGCGTTCAGTTCCAACCAGTTGATGTGCCTGTCTGCCAGGTCAGGAGGCCAGCGGACGGACGTCGTGAGGAACCTCGGTAGCAGGTGAGCACCCCACTCGGCAAGACTTGCATCCATGCAAAGCGAAAGCTGCGGTGGGGGTGAGGCCAGAGGAACTCCGGACGTGAGCCACGAATGGTCCGTCCAACGTCACAGATGGGGACGAAGCATCTGAGGAACAGGTACCGAGGCAGTGAGATCGCCGGAGGACGGACGCCAGGAGTTGGAGCCAAACTCTGGCGGGAACTGCATCCTCTTGGGCCACCTGGCGGGCCAGGGTGGCCAGCTTCTGGATCCGAGGTTCTGGAAGACTCACCCAGTTGAAATCGGTCGCAAATTCCATGCTGAGGTGTACAAACCGGCGGGAAGGTGTGAGATTCGACTTGCGTTGACCAGGAAGCCCAGCCGCATCAACAACAGGAGCAGCGCATCCCTGTCCATCACTAGAGTGGCCTCCGACTGGTTCCTCAGAAGGAGGTCGTCCAAATAGTTTGAGGTCGGACTGGTGGACGATTGTCTGGCCTTGGCAACGATGGCGTCCATAGTGCGGGTGAAGACCCATGGGCTGAGGTTGAGGCCGATCGGAAGGGCCCGAAACTGGTAGACCACGCTGTCGAAGGTGAAGCGCAGGTACCGTCAGGAGGCGGGGTGCATGGGGATGTGGAGATATGCGTCGGACAGGTCCAGACTGACGGCAAAATCCATCAGCTGCACAGCGGACCTGAGGGCCCTGGCTGTCTCCATGCGAAAGGATGGGGCTGAGATGTACCTGTTCAGTGCCTAGAGACCGATGACAGGTCGCCACTTGCTGCCCAGCTTGGGTACCACAAAGAGGCAGCTTTAGAAGGCTGGGGAGTTGTGATGCGAGACTACCTCTGTGGCGTCCTTCTGTGAAGGGCGTCGGCTTTGAGCGGGTCAATCAGAATCTCGGTCCACAAGGGAGAGCATCATAGTGGAGGCAGAGATAGAAAGGTGATCAGGAGGCCTTCGGAGATGGTGGTGAGGACCCAGGGGTCGTCCGGTAGCAGCGAACGCCACACTTCACTGCGGAGGGCGGGCCTCCCGCTGACTGGAGACCCCGAGACGATCGGCAGGGGCTGAAGCGGGGAGGAGTCAGTGGGCCCTCCCGCGCCCCGGGCAGTGGGCGGGCTTGGGCCAAGCAGAAGCTGGAGTCCGGACAGGTCGGCATCGGCCGAAGGTAGGGGCACGGATGGGAGCCCGGGGGCAAGAGGCGGGGGGGGGGGGGGGGGGGGGGGGGGGGAGGGTGAAGGGTCTGCCAGACTGCAGGGTGCGGCCCACGGCCTTGTGGGCTGCCTGAAAGCAGGGAGGAGGGGTGCTGCTGGGCTAGAGGTCCTTGCTTGCTCCTTCACCATCTGCCATGTGGGGCCGAAGAGGAGGGAGCCACCCAGGGGAGTGCGTTGGAGCTGCGACTTCACCTCCGGAAGAAGGCCACAACAGGTCTGTAGCAGGGCATCCTGACGCATCAAGTCACAATTCGAGGCGGCGGCCATGGTGTTGACAGAGGAGTGATATGCTGCCCGTTTAGCTGCAACAGATAGAGCGAGAAGGTCTCCCAACAGGGGCAAGACGAACGGGTGCCAGGCGCCTCGACGCGACGGATGAACGCTTGAGTCAGAGGCTCCAAGAAACCTGAGCAAGCCAAAGTGTTGCGAACCAGGGACACCATCTTGTCTAAGACACGGGAAACGCTATGCCGTACCTGTCCAGTTCCACCTGCCAAAAGGAGCACCGGAGGATCCACCTCGGGAAGGGGACAGGAGAAAGCCTGGGAATGTCCTGCAAACCAGTCCTGACGGAAGGCGATGTCCAGGCCAGCAGACCACTTACGGTCGGAGAAAAAGACGCAGCTGCGTGGAGAAGGCGGCGGCAAGGTCCTTAAAGCCTGGGGGCTGGGGAAGTGTCTTCATCCTCTCGACTTGACGGTTGGCGTTGACAAAGGCTGAGACCTTTCTCTTAAGCAGGAGGGGGCGGGGGAGGGGAGGGAGGGGGGAGGGGGGGCAGGCCTCAATGGGGAGTCAAGCTGCAATGAGACGATTCATCTAGGGAATGGAGAGTCCCCGCCCTCAGACCGGAGTGGGCCGTGGGCGACGAGGGGCTGGCAGAAGAATGCGAGCGGGGAGAGGGAGACTTACTGTCCGTGCCGAGGAGAGCAGAGACGGATACAAACTCAGGGCATCATCATCTACCAAGAGGTGAGACGAGCGGCAGGGAAGCCAGGAGCCGTCCTGGGGGGGGGAGGCGAGGGAGCCAGGGGTCTCGCTGGGCACGTCACGACGTCCGAGGCTGGGGGATGTACCGGAAGGAGTCCTCCGGGAGCTCCATCATTGTCTGCCAGGTGAGTCACAGGACGAACCACGCCTGGAGGAACGACAGGGCGAGGCGGCGCTAAAACGTGCTGGTCGCACATCCCGGGAGGCAGCGACTGTGATGGGGTGAGCGAAGCTGTCGGGTCCGATCAAGCGAGCTCCGTCCATGGTGCCAAGCGGAGGGGGGGAGGGGCCACCGGGTCCGACGCAGGGAGGCGGGCCGGGACGAGCGCAATCATGGGCATGGTCCCAAGTCACGTGAAGCCGCACAGTGAGAAGAGGATGAGGAGGGCCGGGGCCTGCGTCGCATCTCAGGGTCCCACGTAGGAGTCCCATCCACCGAGCGGGGGGGGCACGGGGCTCCTGTCATCTCGTGATCTGTCCGGTCTGTCCTGGGATGTAGCGACGAAGGTCGCTGCGAGCGGACCTCAGTGAGGAAGGCTCGTTGCCGGCTATCCTCCCGGTGGGAGGGAGCGGGCTTGTCCATGCGTGAAGTGTCAGGGCCTAGTGCATCAATGTCCGCAGTGCGGGGACCAAGCGAGTGGACCTCAGTGAGGAAGGCTCGTTGTTGGCTAATCTCCCAGCGGGAGTGAGTGGGCTTATCCTTAGGATCCGTATACCCAGTGCGGGGTACAGGCGGGCGGACCTCAGTGAGGAAGGCTCGCTGTAAACCGGACTCCTCCGAGGAGCGGGTGTGCCAGGTCCGAGAGGGCACAATGGTAGACGAGGCCTTGGGACCTGAGGTGGAGAAACGGGCCTGACGTGTCGATCTTTCCCCAAGCTCTGAGTGGACGCGTCTCGTCTCTTCTCCTGGCAAGGAGGGGGGTCACCATGACGGACGGGCGGTCAACTGCCGGCATCGGGTGCTCGCGGCGGTAGAAGCTCCAAAGCTGTGACCAGCGGTCCTCAGGCCAGGTGGAGCATACATCACAAAGATGGTCGGAGGCGCAGCCAGAGCAGGGGAGGCAGATCTTGTGGTTATCGTTCGGCCATTGGAAGTCGCCGCAACGTAGGCAGGTGCGAACTTGGCAGATGCAACACACATCAAACGTGAAAGGCGACCGGGCACGGGGTCCCTGAGGCCCCGCCAATGAACATGAGCGAAACACGAACTGTGACGAGCGATACAAAGGATCCACGGACGAAGCCGGCGCCTGGCCCAGGGGCCTGTCAAAGGCAAAGACCGAGGCCTTACCTTTCCATGGTAGTGAGGACAGGGGGGGGGGGGAGGATGCTCCACACAACCAACAGAGGGCGCCGGGCGGGAAACAAAGTTCCGAGTCACACCAAAACCCTGAACCACTGCACCCACAAAGTCCCAGAAGGAAAGGCACCACCAATAATCCACAGAAAAACGTAATCCAAGGAACACAATAATCCAAGACGACCGGCCCTTTAAGAACCGGTCCACATACACCGGTCAAGGTCAAGGTCCTGTAAGCTAGAACACGTCTGTTCACTGTAAGTTAAGTAGAACGACTGGCGTGACACCACGTGGCACATGACCGGATGGGCAGGGACAGGAAGCTACTCACAGCCCTGGTTACAGTTCCCCGAGTTGCCTCCCTGGTCTTTTAGGAACACAACAGGTTCTTAGGCTGAAATTGAGTAAGCTAATAGACACTTCCATATAGTAATGTATATATTTTGAGGAAACAAAGTGCAACGCATTTTGCCTCCGATTGATAATTGTCGGGACAATAAGGTGACGGGATATTGACCCTGGCTCATGTCAGTGCCACGCCCTCTGTACTCCGCCACCCGCCCCCTCCTATCCTATCTTTTAAGACAAGAAAACGGCAGCGACACACATCGACATGCATCGCTCTTTCTCCCTTCCGTTCTAGTACACACAAGCACAATTATATTATTTTCTTTCATCACGGAAGATAAGGAAACATTGGCATCACTAGCACATTACCACATTTCACAGTAGTGTAAAGAGGCCGACAGTGGTTCCGTTTTGGTGGTGGCACATCTACAAGATCCTATCCGAGTGTCACAAGAATGTGTAGGTCCGTTTTCATCAAACCTGCCATGAACGGTCACCTGCCGTTTATGGCCTCATATTCTTGGCAACACGGGTGACCATTTATTGGAGGTTTTACTGTATTGTGTTTGGCATACTTTTACAAAACCTAGCACAAGACAACCAAAAGAATGGGGACCTAAAGTCCAACAATGGGTGATGCAGATGGGCAAATGAGTGTTAACCCTTTGGCTGTCCGTAGCACTTTCTGTTGAGGTGATTCTTGTAGGAATCATCTTTTTAAAAAGTGATACATATAGCTAGAGGGTTAATTGTCTATTGGTGACACTTTTGAGTAACAGTAGGGGCTCAGGCTCAGATCATTTCAGACACTGTCACGGTCATGCTGGTGGGAGTGAGAGGGGTGAGATAATGTCTGTTGGGCTACAGGGTGAAGTTTATTCATGTATATCATGGGCAAATGCTTTTAAAAATAAACTTGTACACTTAATTACCTCCCTCCTTCTGAAAGACGGGCTTGAGCTCTGAGAATTTGTCGAAGTTGACACGTTTGTATTCTTCGTCTTCACTCACAACCTTTGGGTCTCCTGCAAAACAAAACAAGTACTCTGAATACAACAAATCAAATCTTATTAAATGGATTTCAAAGACAGTGAAGAGTTTGTTTTAGTCCTCAGTGTAAAAGCGATGAAACACATATAATTATAAAGTACCTTTAACCCTTTGGGTGTCAGTAGAGGTTTTAGTCGCAAAGATTCCTGCAGGAATCATCGCGACTAAAACCACTGCTGACACCCAAAGGGTTAAACCCCATTCATTTACATTATCCAGTGTGCATCAATACTTTCTCATGTACACGCAAGCTGGGAAATGGATCAAACAAGGGTAGTGCCAGATTAGCTCAGGGCCCAGAAAGGTGCCAGTCTGGAGCTAACTTTGAACTAGCATGACTGATCCACCTCCGACGGCTAGTACAGTGTTGTTTAACCCATATACTGAGGCCAAATGCTTCAAATTTGTACACTGCCATAGTACTTACAGATAAGGATATAGACCAATGGCTTTAGTTCAAGGGCGGTGCCAGAATAGCTTGGCGCCTAGAGGCGCCAAGCTATTCTGGCACCACCCTTGAACTATTTTAGACAAACTTATTTCACACACTGGTGTATTCCGAATGATAAGGGTTAAGATGCCTCCCAAAGTTGCCGGTCACTCCTATGAGCAAGTTTAATATTAACCCCGTTCCTGCTGGCGGACGCAGATTGCGTTTTTGAAATCACTGTGAATTGAATATCAAATATTCCCAGCTGTCCTAGGAACATGGATACAAAGTGGTGTCAGCAAAGAGGCATAGATCCTCATGAGCCCCCCCCCTCCCCCCCAACTGCAGGGGTACATGAAGATCTGTCTCTCTTGCAGTCTGATTTACGTTGTTTTTCTCGACAGTAAAGGGGTTAAGCTTCTTGTGCATGCAGCCACCAGTGTGGTATACAGAACTGGTGGCTGCATGCACAGGGGGGTTAACCCATTTAGCCCCGGGACCCTGCAGCAGGAGATGGATTGATCATGATAATTCAAGGGTAGTGCCAGATGAGCTTGGCGCCTGAAGGCGCCAAGCTCATCTGGCACTACCCTTGAATTATCATGATCAATCCATCTCCTGCAACTGGTACAGTCGTTGGGCAACACCTCCAAAATTTGAGAAATGGGACCTTGGGGCTAAAAGGGTTAAAAGAAAGAAAGACATAGCTTACAGCCAAGAGGCTCAAAAGAACAGACCAGAACAGAAGTAAGAACATTTTCCATGAACAAACCCTAAAGTCATGCATCTATAGACTTCTCTAATCAACTTTCCTATCAGCCTTGTACCTTTCTTCTGAGGGATGCTGACAGGGACAATCTCCTTCTTGAAAATGCCATCCGCTGCCGCCTTCTGGCTGAGTTTGTAACTGCGAATAGCGAACTCATCTTGCTCTTTTCGGCTGATGCTGAATTTCTTTGCCGTGTTTTCAGCGCAGTTACCCTAAAATGAATATTAATACATTCGCTCTGTAGACTTAACAGCGGGAGTTGGAATGGTCATGGTAGTTCAAGGGTAGTGCCAGATTGGTTTAGCGCCTGTGAAGGCACCAAGATAATCAGGCACTACACTTCAATTAGCATAGCTGATCTACTATACTGCTATTATAAATCATGCCTTTCAAAATTTTGAAAGCCATGCTTGTGAAAGCTTTTGCACCTGCAATATTATATCTAACACAGATCCACATTCAGGAAAATCACTTGACCAGTTGCATAATACTTCCCACTCAATGATTGGCCAGAATGCTAGCCAGTGTTCATGTGCTATTTTTAACAATATGTTACTACTCACATGTAGTGCAAGAGAAAGAATCCCACACATAGAAAATGTTTTGCTGCTTTTTAAAAAAGATTTTACTGAAACAAACTATGGCTATATAGTAAGCACGTTTAGTCTGATTAACTTCATTCACCAATAATGGTTAAAAAAAAACAAGCTTCGTTTTGACTTTAAGGTCACCACGGAATAGGCAATTTCCCCAAGAATCACTCTGTGCTTCCTAAGCGTAAATATGAGATGTGTGTGCAGGTACTAATGCACCCCCTGCACCTACCCCTGTTTTCTACCATTCCACACTTAAAAAAGGCATGTCATCACATTCTCATTCAGCCCGACAAGCGTATTTCCCACATTTTGGAGGCGTCATCTAATGACTATGCACCAGTTGCAGGAGATGGATCGACCATGATAATTCAAGGGCAGTGCCAGATTAGCTTGGCGCCAACAGGCGCCAAGTTAATCTGGCACTACCCTTTAATTATCATGGTTGACCCATTTCCTGCTGTAGTGTGTCAGGGCTGAATGGGTTAATCAAAAATCCAGCCATCCAAAACATGGAGACATTTTCTAGCACAACCTCTGAACTTATCATCTGTCAGCACCAAATCAGTTAGCTACAGGTATAATAAATACCCAATAGTCCAATTAACCTCACAGTCACATATCACAAAGTTTGGAGGTGTCACTGAACGACTATGTACCAGTTGCAGATGGATCGACCACGATAATTCAAGGGTAGTGCCAGATTAGCTTGGTGCCTGATGGTGCCAAGCTAATCTGGCACTACCCTTGATTATCACGGTCGATCCAACTCCCAGTGTAGTGCGTTGTCACAAGGAAACTGCATACAAGCCTACTTACCATGTGTATTTTGTCATAGACATCTGTGAGACCATCAAACACAATGGCATCCTAAAAAGAGATTACCACAAAAAAATTTTTTACAGACTGAACATACTTAAATGAAGCAAAACATGCTAAAACCATGGTGAGCTACCATTAAAAGTGCATTTATTTCTTTATTTTATTTTATTTAAAAATGCATAAGATCATTAAACCATGGAAAAATGCATTTTTC